>PUFA01000252.1:1200000-1800000 GCA_003508835.1 Eonycteris spelaea
TTTTCTTGCTTTAGTACAACTGATATAGCATTATAGATTTAAAAATCAAATAATGATTAATTTATGTATCATACTAGCTAGATGAATTACTAAGTTACATCCTTTCTACGTCAGGGAAAAATATAACATTGAACTAGTTCTTAAAACAGATATAAACAATGATTTTTCAGAATAATTTCATTATTATAATAGGATATGTGCTAAGCTGATGAAAAGAAATATTGAAACTGCCTTGCAAACATCAGTAGTATTAACCTACCTTAAATTAACCTATCCTAAATCAGTTCTAGATTTACCTATCAACCATGAACTAATTTGAGACTCATAAACTTTTAAATTCACAGCATTTCTTAGTGCCTATGGCTGTAAGAAACATTTAGGAAAAAAAGAGGTGACTAATTGTCAAATTTACAATAATGAGTTTAATATGTAAGAAATGGCAAGGTACTGCTTCACAAAGCAGATTTTCTGCTTTGGCTCCTACTCATATTTACCCAAATTTCTTAGGGGAAAATTCGTTCCACCTTTAGAATTGCTTCATGAAAGTAGAATTCAAGAAATTATTAAAAGAGTCATTATAAATGGGAAGTTAGCAGAAACTGGGGCTTTAGTAAATAGTGGCCAAAAACATTGTAAAGTACTTCGGAGGCGGTGTAATTTTGAAAGGATTGTGTTTCTATGCATTGTATTCAGCAGTCTACATGAGAAAAAATGATAAGGAAAAAAAAAAGATTTAGCAGACTCCATTGCCATGGATGCTGGCAGGCTGCCAAACACACAGAGGTAGCCACTATTCCACTTCTTGGTTGTCTGCAGAGTAACATTACACTTTCCTGCTAAACAAAAGAAAAAGTGCCTGTTGAAATCATGCAGTCGCACTTGCTTAAGCTATGCTTGTTTTTTTCCTTTATACAAAATATTATGTGTATGTGCTAAAAGGAGATTAAATCTTTGCCTAGCATATAAATTAAAGAGAGAATGTTAATTTTTGACATGATGATAAAGATATAAAATATTAGTTAAATTTATTTCACTATATTGTTTGTAATTGTATATTGGAATGGGCTTATTGCATTTTAAATTAAATTATATATATAATATATATATATATTATATATATTAAATTATCTAGATATAGATATAGATATATCTACATCTATATATATGAAAAAGAATAAGAAAGGTGGAGGCTGTCTAGAGAGTTTAAGAAAATGTATTCTTCATTGTTACTAGACGTGAGGATTACCTCCTGTCTCTTAATGTATCATAATGCAGCTGTTTGTTAGAATAGCTTCTAATTTTCTATCATATGACTTTTCATTTAGGTATTTCAGGAAATAGAGACAGAGAGAAAGCATATGACTATGAATACATATTGTTCAATTAGTGGATTTTCTGAACACAAAATTATAAGGGAAGTGAAAGAAAATAGTGCTTCCTTTTGATTTTGTTATGGGACATATTAAACTTGTCCCTTTGGAACAACAAGCCTAGTGTTTTGAGAAACTGAGCAACCTCCTAAAAGGAACTCAGTCTGTGTGAAATAGAGGAGACTTGCATAGTTGCTGTCTAAAACTGTAGGTTAGCTGCCTGTCGAAGAGATCTTCAATATCATGTGATGATTTCGCCAAAGCTGCCCCAAACATTGCCCTACAGACTTGTGACTCCTGAGTGAGTCTTAGAGGGAAAAAAAAGAGAGGAAACTTTCTGTTATAGAGTATTAAGTGATACCTGAAGAAAACAAAATGAAGAACAACTTCTTTTCAATTTGGTTTCAGTCCCCAGTGGAATCTGACGTTCACTGAGTCAAGGGCAAGAAATGATGGGGGCAGTGGGATCCATGGGAGGTGAAAGTGCCCAGAAAATGTGGCATAGCTATGAACATTAGATGACTGTTATAGGAGGCAGGGGAAGAAACAGAATGTCCATGAACAATTCTGAAGGTAAACAGCACCAGAAGAAGAAATAGGTGTTGATATACTGCATTACTGTTTATTCAATGTTGAAACTAACATAGGCAACATGCTGTGCCCATTACATCCATTATATCATTTGATGCCCATAGCAAGTCTTTAAATTAGATATTATAGCACCCAAATTGCAAATGAGAAAAGTGATTATTTAAGAATAGAAGTACCCACTTGGAATAATTTTTCTTTCATACATGAAAACATAATGATTCCATCTCTAGGAGCTCTGAAAATGAAAATGTTAGATTATAAATCAATATTTGAACAAAAGCAGGAAGTAATGTCATTAATAAAAATTCAAAAGAGATCAACATTTGGTAACTGTCTATACACACATCTAAATGGTGGCTGAGAGATTGTTAGTTGTAAATGATTTGAAATGTGACTATAATTTAAGGCCTAAGATAAGAAAAAATGAAATTATTATTTATTATCATTTGTTTTTACACCTACAGCACCTGGTCTTCCTAGGTGGTCTCCCATCCAAGTACTAACCAGGCCCGGCCCTGCTTATCTTCCGAGATCAGATGAGATCGAGCATGTTCAGGGTGGCATGGCCATCAAATGAAATTATTATTAGTATTAAATTAGAACCATTGAGAGAGGGGGGAAGCAATGAATAATATGAGTTGAAATCAATAGTTTAGGTAAGTAACAAAGGCTTATGTGACGGCTATACCCAAGAAAGATAACATTTTAATAATGCCACCCTATAATAAAAATAGCACAAGTAGTGACTTACACATTGGCAATTGAGTTCTGCATGGATCTCACTCTTCCTCTCTCTCTCACACTGCCTCTCCACCCTCTTTCTGTACATATTTGAAAAGTAGAAAGCAAAGGAAGGTAAAATATCAAGGCTGTGTTCTTTCACTTCCAGTCGTTTCCTTACTAGCCTCAGAATAACATTTTCATTACCACAAATTATCTTAAATTATCTGAAATTTCTTAAAAACAAACAAAAAAGTTAAGAAATGTATCCTCGGTTACACAGTTAATAGATGACAGGGCTGAGATTTGAACAGTCTGTCTGACTTGAGACGTCATATCTTTTAACTTTTTACTTTGAAATAACTATGTATTTACAGGAAGCTGTAATATAGTACAGAGAGGCCCCATGTACACTTTACCTAGTTTCCCCCATGATTACACTGTACATAACAATGCATTACACCAGGAAATTGCCATTGGTGCAAAGTGTGGATATGATCCCTTCTGTAAATTCATGTAACCACCACCACAACTAAAATACAGAACTGTTCCATATTGTGAAGATATTCCCTCATATTTCCCTTTTATCATCACACATACCCTTCTCCCCTCAACTATCCCTAAATCCTGGCAATTACTAATCTGTTCTTCATTCTATATTTTTTACTTTATGAATGCTATACAAAAAAGTAGTTAGTTACCTCAAAGGAAGCATCCTAAGACTGGCAGCTGATTTCTCAAAAGAAACTATGCAGGACAGAAGGGTTTGCATTTTAGATGTGATGAAGACCCAGGATATACAACAAAGAATACAGCTATCATTTAGAGTTGAAGGACAGATAAAGAGCTTCCAGACAAAAATAAGCTACAGGAATTTATCATCACCAAGCTAGCATTACAGGAAATGTTGGATGGACTTCTTTAAGAAACAAACAAACAAACAAACATGTATCAAAAACAGGAATAAAGAATGGTAACAATTATATTCCTATTAACAAGTAGCTCAAATGGAAAAGAATTAAGTGCTCCAACCAAAAGATAGAGTGTCTGAATGGATAAGAAAACAAGATCACTACATATGTTGCCTACAAGAGACTCACTTCAGGTTAAAAACACACACAGACTAAAAGGAAGGAAATGGAAAAAGATATTGCCTTGATGGAACTAGACGGTATTGTATTGAATGAAATGGGTCAAATAGAGAAAGACAAATATCTCATGATTTTACATACATGTGGAATCTAAAGAACAAAATCAACAATAACAAAGCTGAAATAAGCTCATAGATACAGAGAATATTTAGAGGGATACTAGATAGGAGGGTGGTTGGGGGGACCAAAAAAAAAAAAAAGGCAAAAGATTTAAGAGGTACAAATGGATAGTTGCCGAATAATATGGAGATGTAGAGTGTAGCACGGGAAGATGGTTAACAATGTTGTAATAAATATGTAAGGAGGAAGAGGGGTACTAGATTTAGTAGGGTGATCATGCTGCAAGTTATGTGGATCTCTGATCACTATGCTATACAACTGAAACTGGTATATTATTGTATACCAATTATAATTGAAAACAACTCATTGAATTGTACAATGTAAATACAAGCAACTAATTCTTATATTTCAATAAAGACAAAAAAAGAACAGGCCAAAAAAAAAAAAAAAGAAAGAAAAAGAATGCTATAAAAATAAATAATAATATAGTATGTGACCTTTTGAGATTGCCTCTTCACTTAGTATGCACCCTTGAGATCCATTCAAGTTATTGCATATATCAATAGTTTGTTTCTTTTTATTGCTGAATAATCTTCTATGGCATGGATATAGTATAGTTCATTTAACCATTTGTATATTGAAGGACATTTTGATCATTTCCATTTTATGACTATTACAAATAAAGTTGCTAAGATCAATCATGTACATGTTTTTGTGTGGACATAAATTTTCATTTCCCCTGAATAAATGCCCAGGACTGTGATTGCTGGGTCATAAGGTAAGTATATTTGAGCTCTGGGGTTCTTTTTTTTTAAGAATCTGACAAATGACACATTTTTGTTTCCAGTGTAGGGAGCCATGTTTTATCTGCTCCATTTTAGTGCTTCCTAAATCTGAACAATCTCCATGGTAGCTGCGATAGGCAGCCTCCAATGGTTCCCCAATGATCCCTGTCCCTTCCTGACAGTCAAAAGCTTATATGGCTAATAGATTATGACAGAAATGTTGGTATGTATTTCCAAGGTTAGGTTATAAAAGACTGGCTCTCTCTCTCTCCCCTCTCTACCCACTCCCACTGCCCCTTCCTCTCCCTCCTACTCTTCCTCTTAAAATATAAAACATAAGGGGTTGTCAGTGTGCCTCCTGCACTATTTAAGAAGCACGTATATGACCAAGTGATGAGAATTTACTTTGTGAGTATTTCCCTTCATCAGAATTTTGACACTAGATTATCCAACTAACTCACCTGGCTCTGATTCTGTACTCATCAAACCACATTCTAATTATAACCTGGTATAGTAAATACATTTTCTGTAGTGCGTCCAGTTCATTAGCTAGCTAATATTAGTTTCTAAGCTACTTTGTGTATGTGACCAAAATCATATAATAAGTAAACATTCTGATTTCAATTTAAATATTTTATGGCCATATTGCCAGAAGCCAGTTATCATAGTCCTGGTCAATTTCTAGATGCCCTAAAAAAATAATTTCTTAATCTTTAAAGTCCATGATCATGGTAACCGTACTGCAATCTTAACAGCTAGTGAGCTTTCCTCTGTATCTATAAAAATCATCTTTGATTGATCTCGATATAATTCAATATTGCTATTAAATCTTACTGCATCACTCATCCAATCAAATAGTACTTAGTAATATTTTCAGAAAATTATGAACACAATTTTATTCATTTCTTAACTAACAAAGCAGCTTAATGGATGAATGACAAGTCAGATGAATTTGTGAATCTTCAGTTCAAGGCAAGCATTTTGAATAAATTAACTAGGGGTAAGTGTTAACATGCCAGGGGAAAAAATGATAAATAGCATAACGCTTAGTGTGGATATGTGCTTTAATTTTGTCAGCAGAGGCCACAATTTTACAAAGACCTTCTATTTAGAGTCATAGTACTTGAAAGTAATTATTTTGCAATGTGGAGATGTGCCTTAAGAGAGGACAGAGGCCAGAGATTCTGGGTTGAGTACAAATTATAGAAAAGGACCTTGCATTTTTTATTATCTAGTTTATTAACCAATCAATGGATCACTGGACTTTTATAATTTTAATTAAAATTGGTTCACTTTAATGCCATAAAATATATTTGTTAGGGCTATTCTTTTCCATCTTGAAAGTTCTGCTAGAAAGTAGCAGTCCCCACCTCTCCCATGGTGCCCATAAATTCTGTTTAATCTCTTTCTCTTAGCCTGATTCCTTTTTCCTTCTTTGAGTTTTCTTCTCTGATTTTTTATTTTTAGTCATGTTTCTGGGTAATTTTATGAAGACATCATCCCACTCCTGAACAGTATATAAACAGGAGTCATTAAGTACTCTGTACTTGAAAAACTTATAAAGGGCCCATGCTCATTCAAAATGTGTACTTATTCCCTGCATTGCTACTTATCTCTGCACTCTAAGCTTCAACATATTTTAATTCAAACGCTATCATTTTGACAATAGATACAAAATAATTCTCTTATTTTACTGTCTTTTTAAATTCATGTTTATTCACCTAGGAAAAAAGCAATTCAACAAGTTTGATTTCAGGAAGAGACAGGAGGGAGGGAGGGAAAGAACTGACAATAAGCAACTGCAAATATTTATTTAATCTATATAACACATGAGGAAACTGAAGCTTAAAAATATAAATTATTAGCCAGTCAATTATTGGCCAGATGTAAATGCCCATGATCACTACATTAATATTTAGTATGAGGTGTTCAGTTCAATAAAGATTTATCCAATGGAGATTCAAACTCATGCCTGCCACATTTTATACTTCATCATGCTTTTCTGTTACCCCAAGTAGTATCAATTAGTACAAAATACTTTCTCCACAAGGCTTCGTATTTGGAAATATAATATAGCACATTCCTGTTTGCTATGCTAATAATGTAAATTATAATAATTAAATTCTAAAATTCTTTTTTTTAAGTTAGAAATTTTCTTTTAAAATTTTTCTTCCCACGAGATGTGCAGAGATGACAGTCAGACACTGAAACAATTCTCACCTGCTCAGTTATGCTTAAATAGTATAATTAAGGAGAGGATACAATAAAGAACTTAATCTATATTGTATAAAGTAAACTAATATGTTTTTAATTAAAGTCCTAAGAAATTTCTAATTCCAGAAGGGAGGATGTGGCTTTCTGAAGATATGAACTAACCATAAAATGGTGCTTTAGAGGAGAGCTATTGTGTAGCAAGTAATGGCATTGTAAACTGAAATTTATACTCCTAACAGTTTTCAAAAGCAGTCTCAATTTACTTCCTATTTGTAATTTTCTTTATTTTCTGAATCCAACTTCATTTCAAAAAGTCTTTCCATAAAGAATAATTTCATAATGGACAAAACTCACAAAACTTATTGGATCATCGAATACCCTGCTTAATTTCTGATGAAGTCATTTGAAATATCTAAGAGCAGCAGTTATCCTTCTGAAACATTTTATGAGAGGAGGGTACCTTCTCAAAACATGAGGTTTAAGAATGCAACCTGATAGAACAGGAGCTTGATATCTGGCTTCTTTTTTGAATGCTGTTTTCCCTCTTTATACACTAAGATAGCTTTGTAAAATGTAATTAGTGGTTTTAGTCACACACTCATTTCAGAGTAAAGGGCAAACAAAATTAATATATCTGGAATGAGTATGTATTTTAAATTAATAAAGTTACTTATTTTATACTCTCCTTTCACTAGAGAAACTCACTGTAAAACTAAAGTAAATAAACTAGTAATTATTATCCAATTATCTGCAGATATGTGTGTGATTTAGCTCTATTTGTAAGGATGCCAACAATGAGAAAGCTGAGTTTCCCAATTATCTGACAAATAAAGCCCCCATTCTCTCTCTACTCCTCTTTACTCTCAGATTTCAAAAGATCAAATTAGCACTACTGAATAAATTATCTTTAATACTATATTACTGCTTCTAAGGAAGAAATTCTGTTTCACTACCTAAAAAGAAGATTTGGTTTCACTACATAAGCAGAAGAGAGAGATTCAGAGAGCTCTAAAGAAATACAACCTGCAATATGTGTTAATCAGTGCATAGTTTTCAGAGTTAAATTCTAAAGAGAGTGATAACTTATTCAAGGCTCACATGAAATAGCAGTACTGGTCATCACCTTGGTTGCAGCCTGTGAGACTCCAAACAGAGATTCCAGATAATCTGAACCAGACTACCAACCCATAGAAACATGAGATAATAAATTTGTTTTGTTTTAAGCTGTTCGACATATGATAATTTTTTATGCAGCAATGGTGAATGCAGTTTTATCATGTTCACTCATTAGAAGGTTCAGTATTGAAAAGATGTCAGTTCTCCTCAAGATAGTCCAGAAATAGATGGATATATACAGTTTGATTTTTGACAAATTTAACCTTGAAGTGAAGTGGGAAAAGATGGTTAATTTAATAGCTTTTTAACAGGTCTATAGAATGTCCACATAGGAAAACATGTATCATGACCTTTATCTCACAACGCAGTCAAAAACCAATTCTGAATGAATTGTACATCTAAATATGAAAGGGAAAATAAATAAGGCTTCTATGTTATATTCCAAACGTTAAGTTCTACTTAGATTGGTCACACATTTTAAGTTGGAAACCGAGAAACAAACACACAAGGAACATACACAAGATGTGAATAATGAAAGGAAGATATTCAGAAGGTTAAGGTAAAAATGAACAGTGGACTAATCTGGAAAAAAATGTAGGACAGATTTAGCAAGGATTTCAGATTATGTATTATTTTACTGGCACGTATCAAAGCCACAGCACTCTCCTATGCATGAATACATTAATGTTCTTATTTTTAAGACTCATTTAATTTATACATTCTCGCTGTCTATTTAGTTGTACTAGAACATTCGACACACATTTTTCTCATTATTTTGTTTTGAAAAACATGGTTGCTGTAACTTGCAAAAGCCAAAGGAAACTTTAAGGCTCTCTCTTTGAGTTGTTTGTAGTCTCCTTTGTCCAAAAAAAAAAAAAAAAAAAAAAAAAAAAAAAAAAAAAAAAAAAAAAAGTCATTTATCCTCTTCTAATTCCTGCAAATTAGGGAAAGTTATGGAAGAAAAACAGATGAGCAGATGGAGAATATGAAACATAGAAAAGTTCAATGTCAGAAAATAAGTCATAAGTACACATAAATTTTCTTAATAATCAAATATGCCTTCTTAGTTTATTTTTATTTCTTCCCTAAGTAACTCTTACAGAATTAGGTTTATCTAATACAAAAATAAGCTGCAAACATATTACAAACATTTAAATTTTTAGAGAAGCTACACTTAAGGCTAGGTTTATGCCAATAAATCCAAACAGACCTAATTTATATTTGAATCTGCTGTAATAATCTCAATATTTAGTAATATTTAGTCATTAAGATATTTTTATAGGGTTGAATGAGGATGCATTTTTTAAAATTATTTTTTATAGAAAATGTCACCTGGTAATCTTTGTAAAATACATAAAGTTTGGAAATCAAAAATCAGAACCATTTCTAACTTTTAATGAAAATATAGAATTATCAGCAACAATTTTCAATTTTCTGAAATTGTCTCCTCACTCTCAAATAACGAATGTGTGTATTAGGTCAGGGAGTCTTTCTCTATCACCAATAGAAAAGCAGTGTACAATCCTAGGAAAGGCTTGTTCTTGCCCAATTTTCATATAACATTCTGTGGCTTGCTACTTGAAATTTGAAAGAAATTGTTGTATATTTCAAGAATAAAAATACAATTGTTAGAATGAAGTAATTAGTATGTGACACCATTTGCATACTTTGTTAGCCTACCTTCTCTAGATGGAATGCTAACTATTGAATAGAGGATATATCTTTCTTTGCAATTTGAAGGTACAATTAGACTTATAGCTAACATTTGCTTCAGAACTTTCTCAAACTACCATTTTCTTGAGGACAATATTGAAGTTTTGTGATTAACAATTTTTAAAAAGGTACGGATATGTAGTATTCCAGGTGCAATAATGGCCTATACAATTGGTGGTCCAAAAGTTGCCTGATTGGACTACCTAAAAAAACTTCTGTTTCACTTTTGTTTTTTTTTCTTCTTCTGGTAAAGAATTTATATGTTTATACCAGTGAGAAGAACATTGTGTCAAAACACTAATGTGATGGTTTCTGTCACTCATTCTCTAGCTTGAAAGTCTTTGCAGCAAAGTGTGGGGCCTGTGAAGGTATTTGGCTGGTCTATAAAACTAGCCAAATAAAAATTACCTTTATAATACATGTAAAATATAAAGCTAAGATAGTGTCAAATGGCTGGTTTAGAAAACAGCAATAAATTAAGCTTTGGGTAGGGAGGTTAAAATAAGGGGGGGACAAAAATAGAAGAACAATATGTATAATCTGATTCTGTTTTGGAACACTAATAAATGTAAAAACATATATTTGCATACACCTACATAAAAGAGCCTGAAAGAATATATAGTAGTTATCTCTGGATGATAAGATAACTAATGATTTTGTTATTTTTGTTCTATTATTTCTAATGTTTCTATTATAAATAAGCATTATTTTTTAATTGTGCAATTAATGTTTTTCAGTGACCATGAAATAAGCATTTATTTTTTTTTCAATGTGAAAAATACTGTGGTGATGTCGGTATTATGTTGGTGAGTAAGATAAATATGTTCCATACTTAAGCTTACAGTTTAATAGAAATGATAGTGTATCAAGAAAAAATCCTAACACATGATAAGTGCTGTGATAATTTAGGTAGTTTTATGAAAGTATATACCAAAGGTATCTAACATAGTACATGGCAAAGAAAGAAAAAAAAAAGAAACAAAGGAAGGAAGGAAGGAAGGGAGGAAGGAAGGAAGGAAGGAGGAGGAAGGAAGGAAGGAAGGAAGGAATATTCAATGTGAACATGTTTCATACTTTCTTTTCATCAAACATTTAAGTATTTCCTTTATGAATTTCAGGTGACATTGATGCTGGTTTGTTTTTTGTTTTGGTTCATATTCTCTTCAATTATGTATACTGTTTAGGATGAGACATGATGTTGTAACATATGTTACTAAAGTATTTGTTTCCCTGTTAAGTTGTGCAGTTTTTTCTTGACACAAAATCCTATATACTACCTTTGCCAATATGGTTAGTTTAAATTCCTCTGCCTGCTATTCTAAGAAAAGAGGCTATATATATTAAAGCAGGAACAATGTTAATGAACTATGGCCAATTTACCATATTCATGTGTGTATTTAGGGACACACACACACACACAAACATATATATACTATATATACATATATGTATATATAGCCCTGAATTTTGATAAATATATTGCCTTTAACTATAATATGTGTTAAAAGATAAACAAGTATTCGAAGTTTTAAAGAGTTCATAACAACATGGATGAATACGAAATATGTTGAACAAAAAAAGGCAAACACATACACATAAGAATTAATTTATAATACATAAAACTTATCACTATGTAGACTTATTAGAATTCCTCTGGATTTATTGTTTGTCAGTTTGAATTGGGTAGTACCATAACAAAAATGGCTAAGGGTCCTCCACTGACAGGAGCTACAGGAAAGGCTTTTAGAAAGCAGACATGAAAGCAAAGCAAGGAAATTATTTGATTTGCTATAGCTTAAGGGGGTGCCTTACTTGGGAAAGGTGTGTTGGCTGTTTGTGATTGGTTATTCATGTTTTGATTTCTTAAGCTTGAGGCATTTATAGCAATTGACTCTGGCTTAGGTTTCATATTGCTTATATAGGTTGCCAAGGCATTAGAACCACTTTAGTATAATGCCATGTTCGTTTATTTACTTTAACATGTGTGACCTGTATGTCTGTATTTTTCTCATAATGGCAACATACATTGGCATATATTGGCACTCAAGGTGGCTGAGAATAAAAGTTTGGGTTGTAATCACTCCTTTCTGCCTTTCTTTTCCCTTAGGGAACTCCTGTACTCTAAAAGCCAAATGAATTATTGTTTTAAATGAAGTAGCAATATCAGAAAATATAAATCACAATTCTGATATCGACATCAATTTGTGCAAGTATCCCATTTGCAATGATCACACAACTCTTCTGTTTATAAAACACAGATATTTTAACCTTAAGCACTGCATCATTCATATGTGTTTCCATCTTTGCACTTTTGAATACATACCAGCCAGCCACGGCAAATAATACTCTTCTTAATCTACAGATTCCTCTAAGAACCAAATAGATAGCCTACTGGGTTTACCAGATGCACTGTAATACTACAAAATTAAAGGAACAGATGCTCTTTGTTTACCTTATTTTCTTACAAAAACAAAGTTTTAGAAATAGAGATTGGAAGGCAACTAAGAAACCTAGAATTTTCAAATATTGGGAAGTTTGAAAGAGAAGAATAATTAAAAGTGTTAGTTAAAATCATAATGCTAAAGACGAAGGAAATGATCTTTTATAATAAATAAGGCAGATATCAGAAACCAAAGAATGAATTTTGAGCAAATAAATATAATACAATGATATAAACATGGAATATATAACAAAGATCAGGAATAAAAAGTTATCTAGGCAATCCCCAAAATATTTTAAGTTACTAAAAAATAATATTTACTATTACATAATTTTTTCAGATTTTTTTTTTTAAAGAAACCATTTAATTCAGTCAGGGTAAAAATACCTAATTTTAAGAAAATAGCAATCTAAGGAATTCAAATACAAATAAAGACAAAAATAATGTTTTACATGTGGTGACCCATGCAAAACCTTATAACTAAGAATGAGAAACTATTGGGGAGATGAAGAAAAATGAGGAACTCTTCAAGCTCACTCAGTACATCAGAAAAAAATACAAACCAAAAAAAATAACTTAAAATTTTCTTAATATTTTTAAAAGTTTAAAAAAGAAAAGACAGTCACACTCACAAAGGAATATATGTAAAACTGGTGAAATTTTGATAGGGTCAATATTTTGTTTCACTTTCAATTGCCTGGTTGTGCTAGTGCAATGTAGTTATGTGAGATGTTACGGTTTAAGGGTAAACGGGATCTCTCTGTATAATTTCTTAAAACTGCATGTGAATCTATAAGTAACAAAAGTTAAACAAATTAAAGAATGATCTGCATAATCATATTATAAAGTTATTGTTTCTAAAACAATTTAATCTAAAGTTCCTTTAAATGGCCCTAGACTTTATCTTTGAATATAAAATTAAAGCCCTGGGATAATATAATAGGAAATTATTTAAAACTAGTGAGTTAAGAGAATAATCAAGGGCCCTGAGCTGGACAGAGTGAGAGCATTATATGATTATGATCAGAAAAGAGTAACTCAATAAATCTTTAAGAAGACAGTGAGACACTTAACTAAGCAATCACATAGCTAAAGAAAAAATTAAGAATGAAAATACCAGAGGTCACTAATGAAAATGAAAAGGGGCAAAACCTAAATAACTGTTTTAAATGTTATCTGTAGCAGAGGACACGTGTAAGTTAGATAGATAGCTAGCTAGCTAGCTAGCTAGCTAGATAGATAGATGATAGATAAACAGATAGATAGATAATAGATAAAATAAATACTGTTTTAAAATTTCAAATATGGAAATACTCAAAAGTAATTTCAACTAGTTATTAAATGCAAATGTACAACTCAATACCATTCAGCTCCTAGAAGAAAATGTAAAAAACATCTTTCTAACCTTGAAGTAGATAATTTTTTTAAATTATTTTTTAATTTTGTACAAGATGCCCAAAACATTAACAATAAAAACTTAAAAGTGATTTTACAAAATTAAATTTTTCTACTCATTAAACAAGACCATTAAGAAAATGGAGAAACAAGCCACAGACACAGAGTGAGAACAAAAATAATCACAGTACACATATCCAACAAAGGACTTCTATCAAAAGATATAAAGAACTCCTATAAGTCAACAAAAAATATATGAAATACCTCATCAAAAAGTGGGCAAAGGATATGAACAGATACTTGAAAAAGCAGATACACAAGTAGCCAATAAGCAATGAAAAGGTGCTCAACATCCTTAATTACCAGACAAACTAATGTGAAATTATTAAAAGTACTATTTTGCATTCACTAGAGTGAGTAAAATTGAAAGAACTGACAATAATAAATCTTGAATAGAGCAATCAGAACTCTTATGTATTGTTCATGGAAGTATAAAATGGCATAATTATTTTGAAAAGGAGTTTGGGAGTTTCTTAAAAAGTTAAGCATATATCTACCAAATAGTAGAATACTTGCAATTCTACTACTAAGAATGAACTCTGTGAAGGAGAAATAAAAATTCCACAAGATAATGTAAATTAAAATGTCCATACAACCCTCTTTAAGGGGCATCTTCTGTATTACAGTGATCTGTTTTGTCTTGGTAAAATAGTACCAGATGACTAATAATATATCTCTAAAATTCTTTAAATATCTGACAATCAAAAATGTTTCCTCATATTCTTCATTTTCTGATTTTTCTTAAACATCCAGTGAATTTGTTTGGTTCGGAAGGGATTTTAGAATAATTTTGTCAGTATCCGAAAAAATCCCCCCTTGAAAATTAGGTTGGAGTTTCATTTTTATAGGTTATCCAAGGGTAAATTGGCTTAAAAAAAATATTGAATCTTCCCATAAAGCACTATAGCATGGTAAAATCCATTGTACCAAACTCTAGCAATCCAGAAATTCTAATAGTTTCACAATGGCAAATTAAGACTAAAGAAGAAAATACCAATAGTAGTACAGCTCAATAGCTACATAAGAAATATTCTGTGATTATATATACCAAAATGATTTGAGAATATAAGAATAATACTAATTATTTTACATGATAGTTCAGAAATTGGAAATATAAACATTGTTTAAATAAAATAATAACTTTTTAGTAAGCACTTACTGTGCCCCAGAGTTCCAAGTGCTTAACATACATTGAGTACTTAGTCTTCAGTGGAGGATTTATCAACTCCATTTACATTTATCAAATGAGGAAACATTTACAGAGAGGCTAACAACTGTGTTATATTATAACACAGCCTGAAATGGTAGGACCAGGATTTGAACCCCAAGCAGTTTAATCCAAAGAACATATTTTTAAATATTATGTTAGACCCAAACATGAAATATGAAAAAAAAAATCAATTTAATGTGGCAAAAGCATTTTCGTGACATATATCAACCTTTACATACATTAAAAGGAATTTTCTAAGAACGCAAAATTTTGTGAGAATAAAAATCAGTATGTATTATTACCACATTATTTATGTTGACCAAATCTTAATTATTGCCAAATAAAGTATCAAAACCTACTAATTTAAGAACATAAACTATATTGGCCTAGGCATCAAAATATTTTTAAAATTTGATCAATTCTTAAATAAAATCATTACACTTAATTGCCATGTTTCATCTTAATATCTCTCTCTAATTTTTAATTTTATAATAAGTTATTCATTCATTTATTTATTAAAAAAAACCCTAGTTATTTAGTATCTGCTATGTGCAAAGCATCATGATACCACAGTGAATGAAAGAAATTTGGAGCCATAGTCTTGGTTTTTCCTAGAACTTGGATTCTAACAGAGAAAATGGTGAAGAGTTGTAATCAATGCTATGATTAGCAGGTATGAGGTGCTTTGCAAATAAATAAGAGTACCTAATTCATAAGTAGGGTTGAGAAATCCTTCCAGAAGAAGTGGCATCTAAGCAGATATTGGTATATGAGTAAAATTATTGTAGAGAAAAGGTTGAAGGGTCAGAGAGAATGACAAAATGATTGGAAAACTCAGAGGGCAGGACTTGAAAAGGATCTATCAGAGTATAATGGCCAAGTTTCTGGCTCCAGCAACCAGGTAAATATTAACATTTTTTTAAATCTGCATTTTAAAACTGTTTTCATGCCAATTATCTCCTTTTAATCTGAGAATAATCTTTTGGGGATGCAAAGGTATTTTCTAGGTGAAAATATAATGGGTTTATAAATTTTGGCTAAAGTCTCAGTTGAAGTGAAGGTAGTTAATGGAAAGCACATAGAATTAAGTTCTTTTTACCATCATTTCCACTCAGTTTTAGAACACACATTAATTCTACTGCCTAAAGGGCAACATGCTTCTTTTGAGCTAGATTGT
The DNA here is from genome assembly GCA_003508835.1 of Eonycteris spelaea. Taxonomy (NCBI): domain Eukaryota; kingdom Metazoa; phylum Chordata; class Mammalia; order Chiroptera; family Pteropodidae; genus Eonycteris; species Eonycteris spelaea. Next base: position 1,216,003 of record PUFA01000252.1, read on the forward strand.
TATATGGATTCAGGCCTATGTCATATTATCCCCTTTACTAACTAAGGTAGAAATTGCTAACTGGCTATCCTGACAGGAACAATCCATCATTATTGCATCATGGCTTGTGGAACAATTTTGATCAACCATGTAAGCACCCTATAATTACGACCAAATGCCAATGCACATTTATATTCTGTGTGATGGCCAAACAGATGCAAAAAGACAATGTTTCTCTTCAAAAGACATCTGCAGGCCTCTTCCTTCTTTTGTCACCCTCTGTCTTGTTTTTAATCCATACTTGATACTCAGCAAACTGTTCTCATATGTTCTAATTGATGTAAAAGTTAATCTGACTATAATACAAAGTTATTATGGTCATGAGAATCCTCTTGTGATAGTTCTAGCTCCATGTATCTACACTGCTGCATGATGAACTTAGAAATGAAATGAAGACTTGGAGCAGCATCCTCTTGGATAGCATCCTCTTGGGGGACGTGGTATTGAAATGGTGGCAGAGTTCATCACTATTCTTGCTCAGCATGTGGCAAGCACTTCAAACTGATTAAATTGTATCTACCACAGTACTGGTGTCCTAAAGCTTTTCTTTCTCAATAGCTTTGCATTTTTGTGTTCCCCAAAACTTGCTTGCTTACAAGTACCCCCCACCCTCCCTCTCGTCTATCGTTTCCCCATCCCTCTGTCTGTTTAATAAAGAGATGTTATTAAGTGTCCTAAGTCACTAAAAAGGAGTTGGCCTTTAAGTACAGTAGTTTCAATAGGGGAGAGCCAAAGCCTAAAAAATACCAGAGTCACTTTTGCATAATTCCAGGAAACTTGTGGGGCAGCTATCACTGAATAGCAATAGGAAGAATGAACATTTTTAATATAAGGGGAAAAATGATAACTCGCAGTGGTGATTGCACTGTGCAGGTGTTGGCCCTGCCCAAGCACTTTGTCTCCTTGGCATTGGCTGATAAAACTCATCCTTGTGGACCTGGAGAAGAAAGATTCACTTTGATGTGAACCCTGAGAAGAAATGCATCTGCTAAGATATACTCCCCATGGTCAAGTAAGGGGCCTAAATTTTAAAATAATAAGAGGCTAGTGGCTATTTGTATACAGGGAGATCTTCACATACTTATATGCCCAGGAGAACCTCAGACTGATCTTCTGGGCTTTCCTGCACTATGGCCCATTCTTTATACCATAGGAGTCAAACATTGCAGGAAGCCCTGGTTTTGTTTTTCTACGAACAGACTGAGATCTGCACCATCCAATCAGAACTGCACAATTTGGATACTTCATTTACATAAAACAGACATAATTGAGAACCTGGGCAAGAACTTTCACTGTAAAATACAGCCTCCCCTTTGTCTTGGTGGAACACAATTTCAGTTGCTACCTGAATCTGTGTCTCCTGGGCTGCAACTTCTTTGTGCTCAAATAAATTTTTAATTCTTTATTGTGGCATAAAATTAATTTTATTTTACATCCTGGAAAAGCCTGGGGAGCCTCACATGCTTACTCTGCTTTCCCCATATGACCCATGCTGGCCTTGTCCCTCAGACTCTCTTTGTCATTCTGACCTCCCAAGACAGACAACACTACTAAATACATCTCCTGGGGGGTGGAGGGATCCAGCTCTTCCTTAGCCTCTCTTAAATCTATTATTAATAAACTTTATAACCCTTCTTAAAGATAGGACTTTTGCTTTCCAAAAATCATTTCTTCTTGACTCTCAAAAAGCCTTGTTCTTGCAACTGTTTTAGTTTTAGCTTTGAAGTAATCACTTCTTAAAGAAGGATATGAATTCAAATTTGCAAATGGCAGAACCAGATGAGGTCTATCTGACTACAAAGCAACTCTATGCTTCAGTAAAATAGAAGAGGATTCCAGGGAAAAGACAAGTTATGTGTTAAGAGTCGATTCCTGCTCCATGTTGACTCCAAGTCTATATGAGGCCAAATTGTCAAATCAGACAGTGCAAATCAAAGAATTGACCTGTAAGTAGATACCTTAGTGAGAGGAAGATCTTTTCAGCCTTGAGTTGTTTTCATGGTCATTAAATTCCTGTTTTAATACACTCAAATTTTTTCAAGCTCCTACAAACAGACTTATAAGCAGAAGAAAGCAGAAAAGTAAATGACAGGAAGTTTATGCTTAGAAAATCTTTGTGAAACAATGTGCAATGTCTAACGAACTATTATTGTTTTCTTAATCTTACCTTCTTCATAATTGAATTTAATTATGCTTTCTATATTCTTAAGAATAGTTCAGAAATACTAAAATTAATCTCCCATAACTCTGTATTCAGGAACACTGAATATAACATAAGGATCATTCTGCTTTCAATGACTAATAAAGGCAGAATGGAAAAAACAATGAACACAGGCTTTGGAGCCAAACAGAAATGTCTAAGTCTGAACCCGGTTAGATCATTGTCTGTCAGAGTGACTTGGGAGGAGTTATTTTAAATTATTTGTTTCTTTCTCTGTCAATAAAATGGTTATTTTAAATACTTTTCTCAAGGGCTTCTTTAAGGGTGAAATGAGAGAATATATGTAAAGTTCCTGTCAGGTAGTGATCTCTGCAAAATTTCTTCCTTCAGGCTAGACTTCTTTATCAGAAGCTCAAGGGTATATTTTTTACCTTTACTTGATCCTCTCAATTTCTGCTGAGAATTTTATTTAAACTGAAGGGAATTTTCTTTTTGCTTACTTCTTAAGTAATTCAGTACATTTAAATTATTTCACTTTCTCTTTTTATCTCATCTTCTATTATAAACTAATCTGACTTCCCTCCAAACTGCTTGTCATGTATCCCTTTGTTCAGTCCTCTTGTTAATCTATTCCTGTTCTCAGTCCATGGTTTCAAACAGTTCTTTGGTGTATTTTATTTTATTTTGCCTTATTCTATAATACGATGTGTTATACTAACACATTATACACATTGTATTACAATTTTATTCAATTAATACAATGTTTTCTTTTTGTTAGTTTGAACATATGGCTGTGGTGACATCAAAAACACATTGAATTTGGTGTCAGGAGACCTGAAGTCTAAACCTGGCTTTGACATTGATTAGCTATATGCACTTAGGTAACTCACTTCAATTCCATAGGCTTCAAAATCCTCATTGATTTTAAGCCATGTGATTTTTCACTCAACTTAGCTCTATCATTTCAGGGTTGTATGATTCAACTTTTGTAGTAATGTGATGCTCCATTAATAACATTATGTTGGATTTTCATAGTTTTTAAACCATGGCCTCAAATGACTATTTGCTTTCATTTTTCTTGTGTGTTGCCTCGTTTTTCCTGCTCTCCTTTATACTGTTCCCACCTACAGAAAAAAATCTTATAAGAAATGTACCACTGATAGTCAGTATGGTCCATGTTAACTTTTACTTTGGCTTGAAATTAAGAGAACATAATGCATGACATTGTTAAACTATAAAAATCAAATCAAGTTTTATAACAATAGGCATAGGATGGTCTTATTTGGCAAAAACTAACAAACAAAATATACACATACACAAACAAGTATGTATGTTAAGATTTATGTAGAAAAATGGTCTAAAGGATACCTACAAAACTAAAAAAAATCAATTATCTGTAGAGATGCAATAATAGGAATAAGTAGTCAGGGCTATTTTTCCTTTTTTACTGTAAACTGTCCTAGTTTGTTTATTTTGTTATTACAAGCATGTGTATTTTTATAACAAAAATGCTATCATTGACAAATATTTATTTTTATTTATGTTTTTTTGGACAAAGTAGCTTTGTAATTCACCATGTATTAAATACAAAGTTATTAACAAGCTACTGAGCTGATGTAGAGAAATGTTCATTAGTATTACATAAAAAAAAATGCCTCAATACAGCCAGGGCTGAATCTTTTCAGCTCTGACCCAAGTAGGAAGTGATACTTTCTCTCTCATTGCTGCTCTCTTGTAGCTCTGGTAAGAAAACAGATTATGGTAATTAAAAGATAACTGAAAAAGAAACACAGGTAAAACTAACTCTTTCCATCAGAGAAAGTCCTGAGAGCTAGGCAAAAGCCAACACTGAAGTTGATGGAGTAGAAGAGGGTGGCAGGCGTCTGCAGAACATATTGGAGCAAAGCAGATCATTCTAAAGAAATCAATAGACTGCGTTTCAAAACAATTCTTTCAGAAAGTACACGAAGACTAATGACTGCAGATATTCATAAAGATACAAGAAAGAAGAGGCCTTCCAAGCAAAGATAGCATGGTTCAACAGTCAAAACTACAAATTGCAAAAAAAACTGGTCTAGAATCAAGATGCATTAAGAATCATTAACAAGTAAAGTTCTTATCAAAAGCCTATATATAATGTTCACAACTGTATGGCTTAATGCCTACATTAAGTATAGAGTGTGTGTTCAGTCATTGTTAGAATTTTGGGTTAATTTTTTGTAGTTATCCTCCGTTACAGTGTGGGGACAATACAGAGTGCTTCAAAAGCGCTCCAAAAGGAAAGGAGAGAACTGTTTAACCTTTGTTTCAGAGCACTACGCATTTCAAAAAAAAAAAATCGAAAATCTCTCCCTGTCCAAATCCTTTACTTATATCTAAGCTCTGTGGAAGTGAGTTGCTCCCAAAACAGGCTGGTAATTTTTTCAACCTATGATTGGAGTATTTAGCTCCTTTTGCCAGCTGCAGCCCTGTCATCAGTTACAGGAAACCCATACACCAAAGCATGGCATATCTAAACATACATTACCTATTTAATCATCTATGTCCCCAAATATAATGAACATATCTTCTCATTTTATCAGTCCTCAGTATTCCTTTCTATTTCCTCCTATTCACATGATTTCTAAATGTTTGTTCCTATATCATTTTCTCCTCTCTATATTACACTCTCCAAATGTGAGTGCATTCTATGCTAAGGAATACCAAATTCTTATTATAGGTCAAATTTATGTTCTAAGTTCCAAAATCATATAGCCAATGATCCATACAACATATTTATAAAATAAGTAAATTTAACAGCTAATGAGCCCACTAAAATGGAATTAAAGTCCTATCCCTAACTGGTTTCTCCAAGTGTCCCCTAGCTCATTATGTCATACTCATATCCACATAATGGCCCAAATAAGAAACCTTAGAACCAAATTTGTTTCCCCAATTTCCTTCAATTCCACATCCATGCCTAGCAAATCCAGTCAATTTTATTTCCAAAATAAATTTCAAATTCATTCACTTATTTTTCCAACTCTCTAGTCTAACTTTCTAGTGCAATACAAATATAATGCAAGCAACACATATAACCTTAAATTTGTTAGTAGCCACATTAAAAATAATAATTTGTACCTCTCAAATTGACAATATTTTGGATATATTTGGTTAAAATATATTGACATCAATTTGACTATATAGACATACAAATATATAGATGAGATATTTTATATTCTTTCTCTCTTACTGAGTCTTCAAAATTTGGCATGAGTTTTTACACTTAAATAGCACATCACAATTCACACTAGCCAAATTTCAAGTGTTCAAGCCACATGTTACTACTGTATTGAACAGTGTAGCACAAATCTACATCAATATAATCTATTGTCAGGAAAACTTTAATAGACTCATATCTGGTATTTTCACTTCTGCTCTTGCCAAACCTCACCTCCAACAACATATTTTCTGTGGACTAGTAAGAACTGAAAACAACATAATTCCCTGCTTCTGTGATATACAGTAACGGATAAACCTTCCTATAATACTCTTGATAATACAGATCAAACAAAAGTAACTTAGCTGCTTTCTCCAGGAAACACTTGCTCGTGGAAACTGTTCTAGCTATACTGATCAATTACCAAGAATAAAAGCTCATCCAGATTAATTTCAAGATTCTCAATTCACTGTGTTCACCCATCCAAAATCAACTGAATTACCAAATTCTAACCGGTTCTCTCTCTTGAAAGATGCACTTTAAAATTACTCAGCATAGTTGTCTCCTCTCATGACCACATCATAATTAAAGAACTAAAACCAAAGAACAGCCATCATTGAGAATCACCTAAAGTCTAGCTGAACAGAAGTCCTATAACTAAGGTTATACAGGAGAAGCCATGTTGAGACTGGTAGGAGGGGCAGAGATACAGAATGGGCTAGCCCGACACCCACGTGAGGTAATTAAAAATCAGGAGGAATATCTCCACTGCGAAGGTTCCGCTGAGGAGTGAGGGGTCCCAGCCCAATATCAGGCTCCCCATCCCAGAGTTCCAGTGCCGGAAAGAGAAGTTCCCATAACTTCTGGCTGTGAAAAATAGCACAGATTGTGGCTGAGTAAAATAGAGGGTGACTGTAGTCTTGGCAGTCCTCTTTAAGGACCCTCACACAGACTTACTCACTGACAGACTCACTAGCTCTGAGCTTCTGCACTAAGGCAGCAGCTTGAAAGTTGCCAGGGATATAAGGGAAAGAACTGAATTGGCTGGCTTTGGGGAAGGGCTGGAGAGATGGCTTTCTCTCAAACAGAAATATTGGCAAAAGCCATCGTTCCTTGTTGAGCCCTCATCTGCATCCAGCACACAGATGCAGGCAGGTGCTATATCTGAGTCTCCATCAACCTGGCTAATATAGTTTACCCTGCCTTGGTGATTCCGAGACCTTGTCCCACCCAAATTGCTGGTGCACCCAAGCTGCTTCTAGTGGCTTTTCCATTCAAATGGCCTGTCTTGGCTCATGCTGCAGACTTTCTTAAAATCCCTCAAAAGTTCACAAACCCAAAACGAGCATCATCTGGCCTCAGCAAAGCTATCATTTAGAATCAAAGGACAAATAAAGAGCTTCCCAGACAACAAATGAATGAATGAATGAATGAATAAAGGAGTTCATCACCGTCAAGCCACTATTATTAGAAATATTAAAAGAACTTCTTTAAAAAGGAAAAAAATAATCAAAACCATGAATAAATAAAATGGTAATATGACATATCTATCAAACAATTACTTTAAATGAAAATGGATTAAATGCTTCAATCAGAAGATATGGGGTGGCTAAATGGTTGAGAAAACAAGACCCTTACATATAAGAGACTCATTTCGGATCCAAAGACACACACAGGCTGAAAGTAAAGGAATAGAAAAAGATATTTATGGCAATGGAAATAAACAACAACAACAAAAATCTAGGGTAACAATACTTATACCAGATAAAATAGACAAAACAAAGGCTGTAACAATAGGCAAAGAAGAACCCAGTAACCTTACTTCTAAATATTTATCCAAAGAAACTCCAAATACTACTTTGAAGGAAAATCTGCATCTGTATGTTTATTGCAGCATTATATATAATAGCCAAGATATAGAGACAAGCTGGGTGCCCATCAATAAATGCATGGATTAAAAAAGAAATGGTACTTATATACAATGGAATATTACTAGCCATTAAAAAAAAAGAAAGAAATCTTGTCATGTAGAACAACATGAATGACTCTAGAGGGTATTGTGCTGAATGGAGTAACTCCGACAGAGAAAGACAAATGTCATATGATTTCAACAATAGGTGAAATCTAAAGAACAGGATAACTCTACAATCAAAACAAAAACAAGCTCATAGATACAAAAAGCATTTTGATGTTTGTGATGGGGGGGAGGGATTTTTGAAGGGGGATGGGAATTAAGGGGTACAAATTGGTAGTTACAAAATAGTCATGGTGATATAGAATATATAGAATATAGCATGAAGAATACAGTCAGTAGTATAAAAATGACTACATATGATTTCAGATGGGTATTGAATTTATTGGGGTTATAACTTCTTAAATTATATAAATCTCTAATTACTGTGTCGTACATCAGAAACTAATAAAATATTGTATGACAACTGTAATTTAAAAATATATTTTAAAAAATAAAGGAAAATAAAATCACTCAGTACAGACCTTAAAATGCTATAAAGAACCTTACTTAATGTCCCATTTTGAGACAACAGTAACACTCTGTCAAGGTGGTGTTCTCTCCTGCACTGTCTAATAAACTTAGTTTGCTTGATTAACCACTTTTTTGGTGGCCTTTTGGCAAGTCAATATTCAACAACAAGACAGGAGACTTCTTAAAATACAAATGAGATCGTATCACCTGTTTAAAATATTTCAATATTTCCCAATGCTTTATAAAAAATCTAAACTGTTTAACATATCTGACTAGGCCAAAATAATCTATCCCTATCTAGCTCTCTAAAATCATATTAGATTACCCCTTCCTCCATTTACTAAGTTTTTAGACTCCTTCCTGTTCTTTGGGTATAATTACCATTTTCCCAATCTTGTCATCTTTGCATTTACTCTATTCTGCTTGCAACAATTTTCCCCTAATTTTGCTAACTAATCCTGATCTTTATTAACTAAATAAAATTTGATCTCCTCAGAAATTCTCTTCCTGACTAATTGTATTTTAAAAATGTCATACACTATGGTCAATTTTCTCTCCAATCATATCATCTTACTTCCTTTCCTTCATATCACTCAGCATAACGCCTTATCTATCAATTATTCTTTCTTTGCTTTGTTTACTTGTCTATTATTTTCTTTGTCCACTAGAATATAAACTCCATTAAATAGAAATCTTATAGATCCTATTCATCTCTACAAGCTTAAGTATATATAGATATATTGGCACATGGTAGGCATTTAATAAAAACATCAAAATAAATGAATAAAAGGAATTCAATTAATAGAATAAAGAATGAGAGAGTTGACGGGGAAAAGAGGGAGAGAGAGAGAGAAAGAGAGAGAGACAGACAGACAGACAGAGACAGAGACAGAGAGAAGGAAAAAAGAATGGAAGGACCCCTAAGATATGTGATGTAAGCAAGACAAGTATAATACTCCCCCCTTATATATTTGGACATTGTGTAACAGTATGTTAAAGGGAGAAAACCAGGATTCTGAGGCTACTATGTAATGTAGCTGAGACTAGGATCAAGGTGTTCTGGTTTTAATCCAGTGCTCATCACAGCATAACACACGTCTTTCAACGTTCTCTGATTGATATGGTTCTTTTGAAGCTAACATGTAAAATTTCAAATTTAATAATGACACAAAGCATCCAAAAAAGAAAATGATTCTCTGAGCATTAATTGGTGAGTCCATATTTTTTTTTCCATTTTCATCTCCCACTTGCATTTTGATTAGTAATTTCTTCCGTCAATTTAACACCAAAATCATCTGTAATCAGTAGCATGTCTATTCTGGAACAGACTCAATGAGTCCCTGAAGCTGCTGAGACATCATCACTTCAATCCCCTCGCCTTGGCTGCTCTAGGGTTAAACATACCTGTCGGTCTGATTTCCTAAATCTCCTTAGAGACAGGCAGTTAGAAATATGGTTGGCATATGCTTGGTTTCAGCTCATTTCCAATACAAAAACACTGAATGGTTCCAAACAAAAGCCTAATTTCTATTATTTATTGTCATCATTATTGATATTATCATTATCACTCTTCCAAAGCCCCTTTTGGAGAGGTTTCCCATTCTAAGGAAGAGCAATTCCTGAAAATTATACTAGATCAATATATTTAGTGGGGCATACACAGTAAATTGGCATTTGATTGAAATTCTTATCTTAATATAAATATTTTGTAAAGGTTTGTTAGCTGTCTATCAAATCACTAATTTCTCCTTTCTTGTTTGCTAAAAGAACCTCAATTTTCAAATATAAGGCAGCTCAAGGTGCATGATTATAGTGGGTACATTATTGGAACATTATTGGAACATACACTAGAACATTATTCCTGCATCCAAACCTTATGGAATAAAATCTTGATGCTCTGTGCCAAACCTAGTAAATCTGTCCCTCTTACTATGTGTCTTTGACATAAAATAAAAATCTTAAGAATCTGGAGTCTTCTGGTTTTTCCAGTATTCCTCCACCTATAACGCTAGGATTCAGGCACCCTGGCCTAACTGCATTCCTCTAAGCATGCCTTTATTTTTATATCTTTGCAAAAGTCCTAAACCATAAATCCAACTTTACAACTTCTACTCATTCATCAAAGTCTAACTCCAATGTCAAAAAATGATTATATCTTTACATAATTTTTACCATGACAGAATTAAAATCTTACATTTCCAGTAATGATTCTATATGCTTCCATTATAGTGCTTGTCACAAAAATCCCTATCATTTGTTTATATATCTATCTGCTCCATAAAAATGTCAGTTACTTGAGAACAAATATCATGTCTCACATGTTTGTGTTCTTAAAACCTAGCACAGTGCTTAACAAATAGGAGGTACTGAAATATTTTTTTTTCAAGTGGTTGACTGAAGAGACTTTATAACAGATAAAACTTTATCTCTTAATATGATGCCTCCTTAATGCCATGCTATCCAGTTCATAATAATTTCATATTCTAAAGACATTCTCAAAACTGTTATTCTATTTTGTATTTTAAATATTACTATTTTAAAGAAATTTTAAAAGAGAAATGTTAAAAGTTTGCATGTAGCTTAACATCGTAAATAGGCTATGGATACATCTATAGAGAACATTAAAATGTGGTAATTTAAAATTCTATTAACTAGAATATTTGGTTTGTCATAACTCCCAAAACTCAGTTATTAAACAAATGATTACATGAATAGTTTAGAATATTTTCTCCGGTTTATTTTATATTTAATAAGCAGAAGGATGTTTAACTTATGTTCACAAAGTTAATCAATAAAAAGAATTACTAATAATAATGGTGATGACAATGATAATAAGAGTATTTATAATAAGTGGGGCACATTATATTTTCTGAAGATAAGCACAACATCATTTCCCACCCCATGTGCTTCTTTTGACCTTTATACTTGCTTCTTCTTTAGAAAGGTGGTGCTTATGTCCCCTCTCCTTAAATCAGAGAGACTTCAACTTGTTTTGACCAATAAATTATGGCAGAAGTGACAGTACATGATTTCAGGGATTAGCTTAGAAAAGGAAATATCATATTTACTTTGTTAACTGCAACACTTATTCTTAGATTTCTAAAATCCCATGCAAAATGCCCAACAACCTAGAGGCTGTCATGCTATAAGAAGGCCAAGCCACATGAAGGTTAATTATCCTTTTCTTTAGTCTCCCACTCCTCAGTCCAGAAATCAGATGTGTGAGAGAAAAAGCCTATGTCCTTTTTGAATTACATAGAACCTATTAGTATAATAAATTGATTGTTGTTTTATACCAGTAAGTTTAGGGTAATTTGTTGCACAGCAATAATAACCAGAACAAAGAGTGTGACAAGGAATGATTAGGTGTTCAACAGTCCCATTTCTTCCTGAACATAAAGGAAGAAGAAACTTACCTGCTTTTTTACAGTTCATTTGGGTCTCCTTTAACTGAGTGTTAACTAATGGGATATAGCAGAAAGTATGTCACATTGAGGTCTGGTTATGAAACTTTCTGTTCAAAACATTTCTCATCTCTTTTATTTCTGTAGTGACAGTGAAGTTTACATTATAAAGTGGCAGTCTCAAAAGATTGAAGATTCATAAATCACTGAATCATCATTACCTGATAGAGACCTATCTAGGAAAACTGGCTAGTATCAAACCAATGTATAAATGATAAACCATCAATGAGCTACTGGGATTTGGGGAGTTGTGTTACTCCAGTCAATGCACATACATATCCATTGTATTTTGGTTACTACATTGCAATACTAATACAAATTTATTGATCAGTTACAATGGGATAGAAAGTTTGCTTAATGCATGCATGTCATCTTTAAACTCAAATTAACCTTATTACTATGCAAGTATGTTTGTTTTCTCTATTTTACAAATGCAAATCCCAGCTTGAAAAAGAACTTGATTTACTCCAAACATATTCCAAGGAAGGGAAAATTCCTTGAAGATGGAGCACTGTGAGGCAAACCTAAATAAAATAAGATTGTCTTCCAAGAGTTAAATTAGCAAAACCATTGGAAGGGGTTGGCCATCTATAAATTTATTGTTGATATAAATTTTGTGAAACAGGTGTTCTGAATTCATCCCTAAATCACTAATTTTAGTAAGAATAAAGCACATGCAAAAATTCCTTCTTCTTTTTTTTTCTCTTTTTCTTTTTTCTTTCTTTTCTTTCTTTTTTTTTTTTTTTTTAGGAAACAGACCACTATAGACTGGTTTAAATATATTTTACAACCATTTTCAAGGGTTAGAAATAATTTTTGTTATGGTATCTTTCTATATTTTATGGCTTTAATTAAATTTTTTGATTTCTTTTCCAAAAACTGCAATATAAGACAGTATAAAACACATTTTAATCATTAAATTTGTGGCTAATTTGTGATTTTTTCAGAGCATAAAACACCAAGGGACTGATAATGGAGGATAATGTAGATCATATATACTTCAGCAAATTCTACAAACTCCATTCTCAAGGATCTTTTTGCTTCCACAACCCAACAGCTAATGCATGCAATCACGAAGTGCCATCAGGGCTGTTCTACAACTGTCATTATCTTTAACGAGGAATCTTGTCACTTACATGAGGTAAAATGAAGGATTTTTTAAAATGACCATATATATCCAACTTTTTAGAAGTTGTATTGCAACAAATAGCATTGAGAGCAATATGCATGTGCATTTTGATCATGTTAGTGGCCATAAGTATTATACTTACAGAAATCCTTGGTACTTTTCAAAATGATCTTAAACCAAATATCAAGTGAATTTTAATTCTTTCTGAAAGTATTTATAAGGTAGTTTCCTATTGCCCATCACTTTCTGTGATATAAAATGTAAGAAGTAACATTTTGCTTGCTCTTAATTCCATGAGGTCCAGTGATTATGTTTCAAACAAATGTCAAATTTGGCAACTAAATCAATCACTTTAATAAGTGTAAAAGAGCCTAACATCTGATTTTATTTTAAAGGTCTGAAAATCCTTTCTTTCATATAGCCTACTTTGTTGTATGAGGAGACAGGCAATAGATAAATAAGTAAGCGTACAATATTTCATTTGTCATAACCACTGTGCAAACATAAACTTGTGTGAGAAGATGGAGGGTGACTGAAGAGGGAGATAATATTTTTACATATGATTTTACAGAGCATCTATGCCCGATGTTATGTAAGGTAATGACAGATCAGACCTGAAGAAGTCTGCTGTGCAAATTCTTGGATAAAGCATATATAAGCGTGAAGAAGCCAGAGATTTAAGCAAGTCTGAGGAATTGGAGGAATTGCCAGAGGGCTGTGTGTCTGAATTTGAAAGGGCAAGGATGAGGGTTCTAGGTAAAGTGTTCTTCAACAAATTGCCCAAAAAGTGATTCTTGGTATTTATGTGTTCATTAACTAGTCAATGAACAAAGGTAAGTCAGTAAAGCAGAAGGGGTCCAGTTTTGTGAAAAAAAAAAAAAAATGGACCATTTCCTTTCCTGAGGTAAAGGAAAATGCCCTGAACCAGTGCCTCAAAACAAAAAGATCTCATCCTGTTACCTCGACTGTGTGTGACCTTGAGCATCTCACTTCATTTACAGACCTTTTGCTACTAAACTTCAGAATACGTCTCCTTTGGAAACACTATCATGTAATTTACAAGTATTAAGAATATAAAATCCTCAATATCCCTCCTTCGATTAGTTATGCCAATGTCAGCTTTCTAAAAGTCATCACTTCATAAATTGTATTTTTCAGATTCTTTTCTCTAGACGACTTACTTGACTTTCTAAAAGTTATTTTTGAAATGTAGGCAAACAGCCAAACGTCTTGAGGTAAGCACACAGTAAGATTTTTGAAAGATAAAAACAAAATATAAGTAATAAGAATTTAGTAGATTTAACTCAACACAAACTTACTAATTTATTTAATTACTAATACAAGTTTATGTATAATAATTGATATAAATCATTTAATAATAAACATCAGAAACAAACAATAACCAAAAAAGCCCTAAAGATTCCATAACTAAATAACTTTTCCATATTATTCTTCTGTTCACAATGCTAGCCATTTCCCCTGAAGGTGCTTTCAAAGAGGGATACTTGGCTTCTTATGCTCAGCTACTTTGAGTCAAAGGCTCTGAGTAGCACTTGTGTAGTGTTCTCTGAGTGCAGGACTAGTCCATCAAAGCCCTCTTAGACCACGGACTCTCCTGCCAGTCCAGTGACTTTGACCCTCTGGTGAAAGAGCACTTCCCAGAATGACTTCGAGCTGAACATTTTTCTCCCAGCATGAGCAACAGAGATCACTGACTAGTGCTACTTTGTAGCTTAACCAACACATTTCTCAATGAACACTCTTTATTACTCTAGTCACCTCTGTTCCTTTAGTCAAAATCTTTACAATTGGTGCACACATGTGGAAGGCCATTAAGAGTGCTGAGAGGATAAAATTTCAGCTCTTGCTGACCAGTACTAGTAGACAGTTCTTTTCCTTACCTTAAACACTGTTTTCAGAGGAAACAGCAAGGGCCTCCTACAGAATTCTTCCTGCTAACGTTTGATTCAAATTTGCATATAAAGTTAAGGTTACTTGGCTATGGGGCTTTTATTAAGTTTTCTTTAAAAGCCCTCTGGTAAATGGCTTCTTTACAAACTGGTTCTGACCCTATAAGGGAGTCATATCTCTTCCAAAAAGAATAGAGTGTTTTAACTGGGATTCCCTGGCAAGACTACTGTGAAAGTGAACAGTAGAGTGACTAAGAGGAATTCAGGAAATCTGCTTAACACTGAAAAATGAAAAGAAGTAAAGTCTGTATGTTTAATAAATTTAAAATGGTGCCTGAATAGTTTCTCCACAGTCAACAAAGGGTCTGCAAAGCCTGAAGAGAGTAAGCTAACATTTGACAGCAGTTAAACTTACAGAGAGAAACTGTTCTCTGTGATTGGAAAAACTGGCTTGATAAGAAAGTGTGATCATTAGTGCCTGGGCACTGTAGACACTGTAGAATGTCACCCAGTGGGTACAGGTGATATACCCCGGGACTCAAGCAGTCAAGACCCAGAAACTAGAGTGTACATAATTTATCATCCAAACTGGATACTTTTGAGAGTGAAAGTGTTAGGTAGCTAGTCAGACATGAGTGAGAGGGATAACAAGAGAAGAGAGGCTCAGCCCAGGGACTGCCCAAAGAACACCCCATTGGTAGTAGAATTCTGAGCAAGCACATGTACAGTAGGCAAAATGTTATACAGCAGCCAAGTGTCAGTCAAAATGACCTCATGTGCCAATCAGAAACACCTTTGTAAGCACCCCTCTCAGCTGGCCCTAATATAATATGGACCTTCCCACTTTTGTGTTGTTATAGCCTTCTTTGCTGAGGACTGCTCCTCACTTGAAGTATACTCTATCTTTTATATTTTCACCTCCCAAATTCTACAGGGCTACAGCCCTCCTTAATGTGGCCTGTTTCCTTCTAAAATACACTTTAATAAATCTAACTTTTTCTAAATATCGCTGACCTGTAATTCTCTGCTGAGTCAGCAGGGAAGAACTGAGAAAAAATGCTAATTGCACTTCTGTGTCCTTACCTGCCCCCCATCCCCCATGTTGCTGTGGTGACACTGGAGTTCAAATCGCCCCCAAATTGTAATAAAAGTATCCAAGGAAACCAAGGCATGTACTCACCCTAATTCACTGCATGTTAAACTCACTTGGCAAACTTTATTTTATGAAAACTCATTTGTAATCCAATAATCTTCAGACAAATTGTTACTACTATAACATAAAGAAAAGAAAGTGAAATTATTGAATAAAGTTGATGAATTCAACATCCTATAAACCTCAAAAATGGAATTTTGAACTATATATGATAATAAAAAGTGAGGCTAAAATTTAATTTACCTGCTGAATAAATGACGCAAAATACTAAGAAGAATGGAAAAAATTCCTTACAGTCTTTGGAGAAGAGTGAGTCCTAGTAACTAAAGGACTTTTGCAAAGTGGCAGGGAATAAATATAAAAATTTGCAAAGAAAGAAGCACAGATAGTTTGACTTACAAAAGAACAGGTAGAAACTTAGAGTATCTAGGAGAATGGGAACCCTCAGGGTGATAAGGAAGATGGAGAAAGAGCTTGGGACCCTAGATTGGAAATAGGAAGAATTAGCAGAAGTCACTTTGAGTAGACACATGACTCCAGGAACTTGGAAGGAAAGGAAATTTTAATACTTAAATATTTTGAACAATTAGATTTATAAGGGAAAACTAATAAAGGGGAGATTGAATCCTTGGAAAAGCCAGTTGAGATTTTGGTAAAGAGCCAAAACAGAATATCTAAGACAAAGGTCAGTAATCATTTTCTGTAATGAGCCAGATAATAAATGTTTCAGGTTTTGTGAGCCATATAATATTGTACAACCTTGCTATTGTAGCACAAAGAACCATGAATACATATCAGTAGAGCTGTATTCCTGAAATTAGAATTTCATATAATTCATATGTCATAAAATATTATTCTTTCATTTTTTTCTACCCATTTAAAATAATTCTTTGCCCTTAGGCATACAAAAGAGACGGTAGACAGAATTTGTCCTACAGGCCACAGTGGGCCTAAGCTAAGATAATATATAGTAATGCATAAATATGAGAAATAAAAATAAACAAAAAAGAACCCATCATTAGAAATATTTGGCAGCCAGCTAGTTATAAAGTAGAAAGGTGTAAATTTTATAATAGTCTATATGTCAGCATTTTTAGTAGTCCATGCAGGCCTTTCTAATTAGTCCTAATTAATACAATTTGGTAGGATTTTATCTAATTACCTGTTTTCTAAGGTGTTGGCTGCTGGGTAAAACATTTTTTTAAGTCAACTTTATCAACATAATTAATATGCTATTTTAAGTGTACAGTTTGATGAGTTTTGACAAATGAGTATACCCATGTAGGTACCTTGGATTATCAGTTTTCATTGAAGAGACTGCTGGGAATTTGTTTGGAACAGTGTTAAATCTATAAATCAATTTGGGGACAATTGACATCTTAGTAATATAGTCTCCCAGTCTAGGAATATGACACATGTCTCCAAATATTTGTCTTTTTAAATTTTTTAATAATATTTTGTAATTTTCAGAGAAGACTTTGTCCATGTTTGTGAAATTTATCACTGTTTATTTTGTTATTTTAATGATGTGATATATTGTACTTTTAACAGGCATATTTTCTAATTATTAGTTGCCCTCTTCTCTCCTCCCCCCCATCACCTTTCAGTGTCATACCCACCCACCCACCCACCTACCCCCAGTGTCCATTTGTGACCTAGCCCACCGTGTATTAGCTTCCACAGATCCCACGGAACTATAAACTTTGAATTTCATTGTGCTTGTCTATTATGCATTTCGTATTTCATTAATTGTGCCCTTATCTTTATTTTTTTCCTTTCTTTATTTTCCTTCCATTTTTTTTTTTTTTACTTAATTTTTTTCTTTTGGTGTATTGATCTCATTTTCTGTGATCTTAAACTCATTTAAGATTCTACTGATTGGAGTTTTTTTTGTAAATTTGGGGGTAATTTTCAATATAGTTGATCTTATATTTTGCAAATACAGACAAGTTTACTTTTTCCTTTGCAATCTATGTACTTTTTCTTTTCTTTCTTGACTTGGTGTACTGATTAGGACATACTCAACATTCCATTGCATTGGGGCATGGACATTCTCGGTTTGTTCCTAATAGTAGCAAACAATATTTTGCCCTTCATATTTAAGTGCCATAATAGTTGAAAATTGTAATTCATTAATATGCTTTCATTTATCCCTACAGAGAAGAAACTAACAATCTCATCTAAAGTAACACTATGAGCAATAACATGTGAAATAAACATGAATGCGTTTTTTAATTTTATATAATATTCTTTTTACTATTCCTTTATTGCTAAACTGAATTCTACAGAATTCTAATTGTACCAAATATACACTAATTCTATACCATTTAGTGACTAACTGACACCATCAGGGCCTTTTCCTCTAGTAGTTTGAATATGAAACTTCAGAGAGACAAACAGCAACTCAGTCCAGAAGACATCTAAAGCAAAAGGATTTCTGAAGTCATGAGGAAAAGGAGTTATGGAGGATAATGAAAGAAGTTCAGAAAAATTATGACAGTTCATGCAATCTAAATTAAGAAAATTGTATATGCCTATCCATTTCTGTAGGTACAGTAGAATCAGACACAAAATTTTCTGGCTATATAAGATGAAGTATTATATTGAACTATGTTTTAATTCTACATGCCATGTAAACAATATTGTAAAATGGTTCATGTAAAATGAGTCACGTAAATGATTTTTAAATTTTCTTTATTTCTTAAAAAAGTAACTTCTATCAAGTGAGATCTCGAAAACATGTTCCTATTCTTTTAAATATCAAGTTAGAAAACTAACACAGAAAGTCTAAATTTAGTGATGGTCCTGAAAATCTGCACGTTTGGAAAATGTTTCTAAATTTTCTACGTGCTTTTCATAAGGCACATATGAAAATTCACAAATAAAAGTCTACATTCTAAATGGTCCTTGTTACAAATGAATTTCTGCTGAATCTTTTCTTCTTTTTGAGATATCTCACTGCTGGACACCAATTTTACTCTCTTAAAATTCAATTAATTTGTCCTTTTAAAATTTTCTTGATTTCTGGTAAAGCACATTTTACCAAAAAGATGAGCCATTCAGAATCCTCCTTATAAGTTTCAAGAAGTTAATAAAAACAAATGCATAAGTATAATACTAGCTTAATGTAATAATTATAGATTTAACACATTTTGCTTTAAATAATCTATAATTCAGATACTAAATGTTAACAAATGTAGGTCTCCTTTTATATAAACAATACTTGAAAAAAAAACTATAATTCTTTGTTTAGAACTTTATCCTTCAAGTTACTCTTTGGGCTTTGGCTTTATTTTGCTCCAAAAGCATATTTCTACAGCTTCTATAGCTAATATTCTTCTAGATATAGGCAAAATTAATAGGCAGCCACAAAAGCAATAGTATTACTCACAGTAGTAATAGCAATAATTAGCTCTCTTGTTATAAGAGACTACTATTTACTAAGTACTAAGTAAGTTTCTATTAACAAAGGAGGAAACTGAGGTTCAGTGAGCTGTTACCTGCTTTAGTCTTAATCATTATATTACATGAACTAATAATTGTAAAATTTACACACAGATGTGAGAAAATAAATAAATAAAAATAATTTAATACTGCCTATTTTCTGAGGGTAAGAATGAGATTCTATAACCTTATTTTCACACTGAATCCACTGCAGATAATGATATTAAATGTCACGATGTTTATCTTAGAACTTTTAAAAATAATCTGAATAATTACTAACATAATTATTCAACAAAACAAATATGAAAGGCATACACAATCATATTTTTATAAAACCTGTAAAATACCGAGCTCTGATCTTAAGTTAGTAGACTAGGGGTGCGGGGAGGGAGATGATGGGCCTCTGGACCATCCTTCATGGTTTCAAGTGTAGCAGTTCTGCTTTCATCTGTTTTACTTATTTATTTTTATTGATTGATTTCGTGGCCATAAAGTGTGTTTGAAGAAAGAATATTTCTACCTCAAAAATTCAAATAACATTCTTCCAAATACACTTAACAATATGATCTCAGCTGGATAATATGTCAGGTTTTATGCGCTCTTAATCTAATGCTCTTAACTGGCTCTTCTCTAGCAGAGATTGCAGCGGGATGAAGAGTCAGTATAATAATGTTTTTATGAGTAAACTGGATGAAGGAAATAAAATTATAATCTCATTTTTTCTAATTGAAGCTACTTTTGTATGTTCAACAACCAAACTTAAAAGCAACCTGATAAATTATCTGAAAAATCACTTAGAAATACTATGAAATTGAATTGGATTGGGATAGAACCAAGAGCAAACATATCAAGTTAAAATGGAGAAGGAATATATAGGCCAAAACAGGGTTAAAATATAAAATAAAAGGAATCATTGTCTATCCAACAATCATGGTGTTTAAGAGGCAAAAAAAAAAAAAAAAAAAAAAAAAAGGCTAACAGCAGCTGGCTGTATTAATAACAATAACATAAGGACAAACCTTTTACTTTATTTGACAATGGACAGGCCCTAATTAGATTGTGCTTTTTGATAGTCTCATTTGAAAAGTTATTGAAAAGTTAAGTAAGACTAGCAAAGAACACAAAATACTGTTATTCCTATAAGAAAAAGCTAAAACTAAATTGAAATATTTACCTTGAAAAAGAGATGACAATAGAGAAAAATCACTGTGCTCTATGGTTATTAACAATTACTGCCCTACAGAGGCTGCTGAATATGAGAGATACAAAGAAATATTGGCAATATAATCCAATGTGTTATAAGTAAGCCATTTTAATAAGAAGAAAAGTTTTAAATACTAGAATATCCAAATGAGAGAGATTATAAGACTTTTTTTGTTATCTTTTTTGCAGGAAAAAAAATGCATTCCCAGCTCTGGTTCACCTATGCTCTTTCACTGGTTTATCTTCTCAAATATTCACCCAGGATACTGGATATTGTAGGGGTTTCACTCTGATAAGACTATTTCCTACAGTTCATGTCTCTTCACAATTTCAGTGTTTCTCTCCTAGTTCTAACTATCCTCCCAGCTTTGGGTTATTACTAGTCCTCTAGTCCACTAGTGCACACAGGTAGGGTATAAAAACCTTTGTTAGAAGAATGTGTCTGGTAAATGTACTTCATAGTTCAAGCATAGTATTGGTGCTCTGCCACAGTTCCCAATCACATATGATCAACTACTTCTAGACTGCTTCCAAATACCCTGAGATTTCTCTCTTACATAAATAATTGGCTTGCTTTCAGGTTTTCCCAAGCTCTGAAGCACTAGATCCTATACCTTGACACCTCTAATCTTTCTCTAGAATTTTTTTTTTTTTTACATGAATGTCCATCTGTCATGACAGGCTCCTCGACTTTTGATCTCTTTCCTTACAAAGTTCCCAGATGACTCCTTTTTTATGGACTGCTTAGTGTAACCTAACCATGACATTTAGTCCTCTCAGATACTATTGATGTGCCACCCATATCTCCTGGGCACTTCTAATTCCATCTTATAGTCTTACTAACAGTTAAATACAGAGGCTTTCAAAATGAACTCTATGCATACTTAATTAATTTCACTAACTAGTCCTACTGAATCTTCTTACTGCAAGCACCTGTCACTCTGCCCGAGGATTTTTTTTTTTTTTTAACCACAAGAGCTTTATTGACAGAAGCAGGAGGCTTCTGAAGAGGGATAGCTTTCAACCAAGGATAAACACACGTGGATATATTGGATTTTGTTCACCCAGGTGATAATTCTGAGGCATGTTCAATAGTACTCCTCCCGACCCCAAGAGTTCCCTAGCAGTATCAAGCCCCAGTTGCCCATGGTCACTCATAATTGCACCTTGTTGGTTTCCTTTCCTTCCTTGCCTCATTTTCTCTGTCTCGCTCATTCTTAAATAGACTAATGGTAACACAAGTCCTTACCACAGGATCTATTTCCAAGTAAACCCATCGTAAGATAAGGTATTTCTATATCTTTACCTGTGCATTTTCCAAAAACTTTCCATTGTTGTTTAAATAACATTAAAAAATATTCCCCATTAATATTTGAGTAAAAACAAATAATCCTGGTCTTTTTATATGCAGTGTGCCCACAACAAATGGCTGTCACACACTTGGGAAGATGGTACATAGCCCCACAAAAAGACTCCTTCCAGACTGGGATAGTTCAAGTGTGTGTTGTTCCTGGCAGTTCTGAGTGATATTTCTCATACTCTGTGACTCCATGATCAATATGAAAAGGCTTGCCCATAGAAATATCTTGATTTAGATGCATTTTCCTACCAATTTCAGTACAGTAACCATAAAGATCCTTTCTTTTCTGTTCAAGAAAAGAAAGCAGTTACTTTATGTATTTTCCTTTGGCTCTTGATCATGCTATGTGACATCTCATGAATCCTGTATACGACAGATCCTATTATTTCTGAAGACTATTGTTAAATGTGCTCATTTGCATAAGTTATAACAAAATACATAAGTAAAAGTATTGTTTGTGACAGTAATCTGACTTTGGGGATGCACATGAATTTCTAAAGTTCAAATGGATGTCAGCATTGACATTATAGCATAGAGATAAAACACTTCTTGCAACCATTCCAGGCATTCCAGATGGTGAAGAGTGTTGCAATGATTCATTGGAAGGTAAAGCAAACTTACCCGAATCATCATGACGGAACATCTGATATCATGAATTGTATCATAGATCTTCTTTGAGATGTCCACAAATTGATTATCGTCAAACACATCTAAAGAATTTTTATTTAAGGCTTCCAAGGCAACATTCACTTGTGTTACAAACTCAGGAATTGCTGTTAAAATGAATAAGAAAGAGAGGATTGTCCTTTTTGTATTTTCAGATTCTGGAATTTTTAGGAAATGGAAAATTATATTTTAAAATAAATATTTGATTAACAGAGTATGATTTTTAATGTAAAGGGACAAAATATTTTGACAGAATAACCATGAATTTCTTAAAAAAAGTTATCAAAGATAAAAGAGACATTTTTAATAAAAATGTTTTAAAAATTATCTTTCAAAAAATAAATTAAAAAATAAAAATTTATCTTTCTCCTTATGTCATTTTTGTTTTTACCACACCTGGGATCATACAATTATTTCTCACCACTCCAACATAAACCCCAAGAAATTACAAAAAAGACTAGATGTGAATAACAGTTAAAACTGTAAAAAATATATTTTAAGAAAGAAAGCATTTGAATTGCTAACTAGAAGAAAATGTAATTAAAGGTACTACTTCTACATCATAGAACCAATAAAAATACTGTAAACTTTTTGGTAAGATATTTTCCCTATCAACAAGTCATCAAAGAAATTGGTGATCTTACATGCATAATGTCTATCTAAAATAACATAATATCGAATGAGTATAGGGATGCATATATCAATAAATCCAATCCAAAGATTATACTTTTTTAATTAAAATTTCAAAATATTCTCAAAAAATTTTTCTCCAAGTTTACTTTTAAGGTTAATATGGTAAAATTTGTTAACTCTCCACTAAATTCAAGTCACTTTTCTAAGTGTCTGCTGTGAATAAATCTTAAAACAATTCAAGTATTAACCTGGGGTTAATAGTTAAATAACAAAGACACAGCGAAATCAAGAATCCTGCCCAGGGTCATTCTGCTAATATATAGCAGAACAAAGATTAAACTTAGACTGCAAAAATGCAGAGTCTACACTCAATTAGTACACTATATTATGTTGTTTTGTTATGTTATGTTGTGTTGCATTGTGGCGTGGTGATGTGATGTGACACGATGTGATGTAATTATTATATTATATTATATTATATTACATTACATTATATTATATTATATTATATTAATTATATTATAGAAGCCTCTGTCCCATGTGAAGATGAAGGATAAAAACAGATTTTTAGAGTAATGATTCTAAATATAGAAGCTAGAAATACTTTGTCTGGTACAAAATATTGATAAATATTATATTTTTTTCTGCATCCGAATCTCTATCTGCATATATGGTATATTATCTCTCACAATCCTACTGTCATGTTCTTGATATGGGAAATGCTAGTGATATACATGGACACTTATATCTCATCTAGTCTTCTCTTTCCTCCACCTCCTAAAATAGATCATCCAGGCCCTACCTCTTAGCCACTGCACCCATGAGAATGATCTTCTGTTTTCTTCTCTCCAGTCCATTCTCTAGGTGTACTGTACAATAAAATGTGGCACTTGGCAACATATGGTTTTTAAAATTAAATTCCTTAAAGTTAATAAAATTTAAAATTCAGTTCCTCAATCACATGTACCACATTTCAAATGCTCAAAAGACACATATGGCTGTTGACTATGTTTTGAGAGTGGAGATATGAAATACTTCTATCATTACAGAAACTTCTCCCGGATAATACTATTCTATAGTAAGATTCCATCACTGTGTCTTACTTTCAGTAGAGGGAATAACAAAGCCAAGGAAGAAGCTAACTCATACCACTTTTCCTAGAAGAAACAGTCTCAAAGCAAAATTTCCATTCATATGGATGTGACTCTCAAACTATATTTGTAATTCAATCTTTTTGTCCTGAATTCCAGAACTGTATATCCAACTGTCCATTGCAAAATTCTACCTGAATTTTTCATAACATCTAAAATTCTTCCTATCTAAACATAAAACATTTATTTTCTACCTAGAAAATCTGATTTCTTTCTATTATTTTCTATGTTGGTACTCTGTCATCTCTGAAAAAACCTCAAGGTTTCTATTTCAAAATCTCACTCTTCTTTGCCCTATGTCCACTATGTGCAGTCTTCTATACCACATAACTCTTTTCTCTCAATTACCAAGTCTAGCCCCATGGCCTCTAACCATTATTATCTTCTGCTTGAATTCTCACCACAATCCTCCTTCCCAAGTTCTTCTCATCCTTCAGACTCATTTTAAATATAAACGTGTTCATTAAAATCTACCCTTAGCACTAAGTATGACAGCTTCTGTCACAAAATAGATATTCAATAAGTTGTTTTATGAATGAATCGATCACACACTGTTTAAAATTTGCCAGTGGTTCAACAAGCCAGCTAAGATGGAACTCTTAAATTTGTCCAGTTATTTCACACGGAGGGGGGTTCTTCAGGGTGAACAGCAAACCCTCACCAAAATTTCTACTCCAAAGAAAAGAAAAAAGTGGCTCCTAGCCACTTTGACATCCTCTAGTAACCCTAAAGACATACCTAACTGTTGTCTCAAAATCTGTGATAGTCTATTGTTGACAAAACTTTATTTATACTCACCATTAAAAAAAAAAAAGTAATTTTCACCTGTCAAAAAAGCTTGTTATATAACAGTAATTTAACTCTCAATGCCTTCAATCTGTTACTACTGTTACTACTTGTCTCTAAAAAAGTGAATCTGCTTCCAACATCCTCCTATGGGGGTCCTGGCAAAAAAAAAAAAAAAATGCAAGCATAAAATCATGTAAAGGTCCAGTTTTCACTGCCATGTAAGTTAATGTAGAAAAATTTAGGGAATTTCAAGGAAAATAAAACATAGCCTTTTAATTATCGCAACATGATTTCATTTTAACTCCTCTAGGGGTCTTTTACTAATAGACTAATATTAGTTCCAATTAAAATAAAATCTTTCAAAAGCAAGTGTTTAATTTCTGAAGTACAGATGGAAACTACTACTTTTCCCACTTTAACAGCATAAATGAACTATTCAAAGTTAATATGTAATACATTTCTCATTTCATTAACTTAAACATCAGCTGTGGATGTGCTTTACTTATACTATGGACATATGGTTCCTCAGATGAGAGCAGGAGTGATTTTTTAAAATGTTTTCAAGAAAATGCAAAGTGCCTATAATTAAGTAGCCGGTTAATGACAATTTAGAAGGAATAACAAATTAACAAACTTGTCTTGAATCCATAATTTTCCTAAATTTCAAAAAAATAAGGTTCACACATAATATACTATCATGTTATACACCATTTATCCAAAAGGGGGATACCTTAAACAAATGCACTCTAATCAATTGAAATACCAGTAGGATAAACTTCTGAACTTTGGTGTGTAGATTTATTAAACAAAGGTAGCCTTTGGGTCAATACCTTTTCAGCTTCAAATTTAAACCATCTTGTCTATTTTATACTGCCAAATTAAAGCCAGTTCTGAATTCTTTAAAGGTCTGTACTTTGTCTGCTGACTTTATTCAGAATAATTGCTAATATTCACTGAGTGCTAACTAACTTTGGCACTGTGCTAAGCATTTTAATGCATTGTCTCATTTAATCCTTATAGCTACTCTTTGAGGCTGGAAATATCACAACTTGATTTCACAGATGAAGAAACTGAGGTTACACAGCTAATAATTGGTGGGCTACTAATTAAGACACCAGAGCCTGCTCTCTGAACCCCAAAGCTACACTGCCTTTTTTTGATAAGTAAAATCCTTGGGGCTTTTGAATTTCAGTGTTCCTGGGGAAATTAATGTTAATTGTCTGGCAATGAGGTTAACAAATCTATAGGGCAAACTTCTTATAGGCCTTGACTCTCTCTCTCTGGTAGTAACCCAAAAATATTTTATTCTTAATCCTTGCTAATTTATTATGTGCCTTTGAAAGTAGGTGCATAATTATTAGATTAAATGGGTCAGAAAATAATTCAGACTTGTTACAGGTAACCATCTCAAATATTGTCACTAATTTATGTTTTCTATCATAAATTTAATCCAGATTAAAATATTTCTAACTATGCTATTATCTTTGAAAAGTACTAATGACAGAGGAATTTGGCTTTGAAAATTAACATGATCCTGTCATCATTTCTTTACATTATGCTATGTAGTGGGAAAGAATAACAGCTGAAAGTGAAATTAAGCATATGTATGAATTCTATAAATACCTCATATACCTCATTTAAAAATTTTTTGAAAAAAACATTGATTATCATGGTTCATTTTTTTAATATTTAGGCAACCAATATTATGTATAAGAAATTGTCTGATGACTCATGGATTATACATCATAAAATTCAATGACTGTTGAGAATTTTGCCTTTTTTCAAATGAAAGAATGAAAGATTTGAGTGGGTGCTTTATGAAACATTACTAAGTTAACAAGAGCAGTACCTCCAACCTCATCATTTCACTCTACACCTACTTTTCAAACATCTGAAATATCTACAAGAATATAAAAAATAAAAAATAAAATGACAAAGAGAAAAGACTTTGTTGTGGCTTCTTGATACTGATAAATGTTTTCCCTCTGGCAGAAATCTTTTCTCTGTGTATGAAATTCTGGGTCACTTAATTAGCCTGAGCCTCCAGTTTTGGATCTCTCCAGTGACTTAGAGACAGTTCTTTTACCTAGAGCAAAAAATTTTAAATCTTGATGTTTCTAAATAATGTTAATAAAGAATATTACGTGATTCAAATGTTTTAGAATCTAATCAATGACTACTTAATATGACAGGGACGTAGTTCTTTCACACTTTTCCTCATATCATCTTCAAAATTGTTTATGTGGCAACAACTACTTATATGATCATGACTATTTAAGTATTTAAAGTTGGACATAGACCAAGTAATGTTCTATAATGACAATTGCTCCCTTAAACACCTGTGTTTTACTGTAGTGAATAAAATTCCTCTTAAAAAAAATTTTTTTTGTTAGTTTTCTTTGTATTTCTCAGTATAAATTCTTAAACAATTTACAATTAATAGTGTAAATTCCTACACTATCAAACTTCTCAAAATCCATTAATTTAATTTTTTACCAGATGTGATAGCCTGTCCTCAACATGGCTCCCCAAATGACCAGAGCATCTGGGTAGTCTGTGTACTCCTTTCCCACATTGTACCAGATCTGTGTGTCTAGTAGAATATGGCATAAGTGATGGTATGTTATTTCTTAGGCTATGTTAAAAAAAAGACATCAAGCATTCCATCTTGATTGTTCTCTCACGTGTATTCCTTACTCTGGGAACAGATTCCGTTATGTTGTCAACAGTCCCGTAGAGGGGCCTACATGACAAGGAACTGAGGTTGTTAGCCAATAGCTAAAAAAGATGTGAGGCTTTGGGCCAACAGTCATTTGAGTGAATTAAGAAGTGGATCTTCTAATTTCACTTAAGCTCTTTAGATAACTGCAGTCTCAGATGACATCTTTGACTGAAATGTCATGAGACTCTGAAGCAGAACAAGCCAGCTAAGCCACTCCTAGATTTCTAACTCTTAGAACATATGAAAGATAATAAATGTTTCCTGTTTTAAGCTGTTTGGTTTTGTAATAATTTGGATCACAATGAATAACTACTACACTAAGAGTCTTGAAAGTTCTAATAGACTACATTATTTTTCCTGTTTTTGTTCATTCAAATGGCATCAAATCGTACATATTCTTTTGCAGCAAGTTTGCTTACCACTAAATTTATGTAATTTGTGCCACATTGCTGCATGTAGTTTCAGGTTACTCATTCTTATTGCTGTACAATATCCCATTGTACAATTATACCACAATTTATTTACCTATTCTACGGTTAATTGGCATTTGAAAATTTTCCAGTTTGGGACTATTTTATATGTAGTGCCCTATGAATGTCATAGTACATGTCTTCAGGTACTAGGAATATGTGTACATATTTTCAGGGAATTTACATACATATTTTCAGGGACTATACCTATTGGTAGGATTTCTGGGTCATAGAGTGTACACATGTGCCATGTTATTAGACACTGGCAGTTTCCAAAGTTGTTGGAACAAATTTTACTCCTATTAGCAATGCCTGAGTGTTCTAGTTAGTCTACATCCTCACTAACACTTGGCATATTCCATCTATTACATTTTAGCCTTTCTAGTGGGTATATTTTCCTCTTTCCTTTTTAATCTATCATCTATCTATCTATCTATCTATCTATCTATCATCTATCTATCTATCATCTATATCTATCTATCTATCTATCTATCTATCTATCTATCTATCATCTATTTATACATATTCTTCTGGATAAGCTTCCAGATAACTTTCATTTTTTATCTATTCCCTTGTCATTCTTGAATTTTAACTGTTTAATTTTCCTCTTTTAGAATTGCCCACCATCCTATCTATTGCTTAAGATCATTCTTTAACCTCTCGTTTCTATCATTAAGAAAAAACACACAATAGGAAAAACAATCAAAAGAAAAATACAGAGGCAAAGAGATTTTCCAAGGTCTGTCACTCTAGCAAACACAGTTCTATGTGCAGGGAGCTTTTTATACTACAAGAACAGAGAAAGAAGTATAGGGAAAGGAAATCTTTAAAGATACTGAGGTGTAGATAGGGTATAAGCGGATCTAGTAGAAGAAACATCTTTCTTTGACCTGTGGTATTGCAGTGGTCCTTCACATGTTGCTGGATGTCCCTTAGGTGAGAATAAAGAGTTGATCCATCTCTCCAAATTCTTACTTTCTCTTTTAAGTTGTCTATAATTATATGTCTGAATAGAGCCCTTTTCCTGACTCTGTCGACATGGTAACTTTCTTTCCATTTAGATGTCTATCCCTCTGTGAAACTTTTCCTGATCATTATCCTGCCTCTAGCTAGCTATATTAGTTAATCTTGTCTCTTAGACATGCTAACCCTTCAGACTTATATTTTTGTCAAAGATCCTATGTCTCTAAATCTATGTGTCTTCCTGTATTCAGCCATTTCCAAAAACCTCACAGAGACCTCTTGAAAACAGAATCTCTATCATGTTGTATTGTCTCCTAAGGAAAGAGACAGGTACCAGAGTCAGAATTCAAACTCAATACTCTGACACAGAACCTGTACCCATCATTGCTATAATGCTAATGCTTCATGCAAAGATAACCATCCTAAGACATACCCTCAAATACTACAAAATGTGAGGCCAAAGAAAAGTAAATATTCAAGAGAGAAAAGGTCATCTATAAAATATTAAAATCAGATTGGTATTAGACTTTTCATGAATAGCACTAGACACTAAGAGGTAAAAGATGAAGCAACACTCTCAAATTCTAAGGAGAAATTTGAATTTGAAATTCAATACTCAGCCAGTTTATTAAGTGAACAGTGGGACAAAGATTCTTTCAGATATGCAAGGACACAGAATGTTTAATTTCCATGAACTCTTCACTAGAAGAATACTTGAACAGATCCCTAAAACAAAAGGCGAATCCAGAAGAGCAAGACATAGTGCTGAGGAAATGAAGTCAGAAAAGCATTGTAAAAAATGACCCAGGGTTATTTATGCATATTGTAGTATTGAGACAATAAGTAAACATGTAGATATTTTTGAGAGCCAGAGTTCTCACTACAGAATAAGGCACTACTACAGGAAGGCATTACTATGGAATGAATAAGACAAAGAAGAACCCTACGGGATAGAATTGCATTGGAGATGTCAGTATAAACTCATAATTTCATGTATTATACCAATGTATTATATTTTGTGAAAGAATGAAGGGGAAATGAGAAAGCACATCTTAATCTGCTTATTTTCATACACATTAAAAAACACTCACATGAAGGATAAATGCAAGAATAAGAAAATTTGTTATTTATAAGGAATGATAAAAACAAGATGGAAGGAATATGAGATTTATCTCTGAGAACATATTTTGTATATTTTTAACTTTTGTAAGCATGCTAAAATTATCCGATTTCAAAAAATAAAATAAAATAAAATTGACAGCAAAGGTATGGGGGGAAGAAAACCTAAAACCAAAAGCAAATAGCAACAAATGAACAAAAGAATTTGTTTGGAGTTTTTGAGGTGTATACCATTGAGCTGCTTACATTTGACTACTTTCTAAAGCTGTATTGTTCAATATAGCACCACTAGAAATAAGCTATTTAACTTTACATTAAAGGAATATCAATTAAATACAATTAAAATTCACTTCTTCAGCCACTCTACACTACCACTTGTGGCTACCATTTTAGTGTAGATATAGCTTAGTTTCATCACTACAAAATGTTCCATTGCACAGCACTGTTTCAATATTTGCAAATAAATATTTGTTGAGCACCTGCCTTGTGTGACACACTGGTTTAACAAGCTGGCTGGAGAGTGAAATGAATATCATCTGTGTAGTTTTTCTGTGTATATTTCACCAATATGACTTATAATCTTTTGAAAAATCCCTCTTTGGCACATAGAAATGTCCTGAGCTACAGCAAAATTGTTTATCAGACACTACATACTAATACCATTCTCAGCTTTGTTGGTCAACATAAATCTGCATTGGTATAAATATAGGTGACTACCTAAAAAAAGAAAATATAAAAAAAGATTTATAACTAAGCTAAAAAAATTTTAAATAGTAGATAAATCCAGAAACATGTGTATCAATGTAAACTAAGATTGTGAAAAGTCAGCCCCAAAACAGAAGCTAAAGGTTTGTTTGTTTGTTTTTTTTTTAAATGAGAAAAGTAGTCTACATCTAGCATAGATACTCTCTGAATCATCTGGTTTGGGTCACAGTCATACATGCACTGTGTTCACTTCCTCTGGCTATGTTTCGTTACAAGCAGAAAGACATTTGGGAAAAAAAATAATGAATAAATGGATGGAAGGATAAGTAGCTTTATGGATAGATGGATGGATAGGTGATGAAAGAAAGCATGAGTAGTTGGAAGAACAGATGAGTAAATAGATGCATGGGTATAGAATGTAAGAGTGGATGGAAGAAGAAGTTTATTTTTATAACTTTCCTACTTCAAATAAAGAATAATTATTCAACTTAAAAAGAAGAGGGAAGGATATAATAAATTTTACAACAAGGCCAATATATCAGGAGCCACATAATAAAAGTTTGGGATTATGTAAGCATAATTACATCAAAAATTCTAGAGTTAAAATATAGCAAGCAATTCTATATAAAACCGATCTCTTGTAGTTCATGCAAAAATAAAGCGATAAGTTAAATGATTAATATCATCTACAAAAATGAAGCTAAGTACTTAGAAATTTTAATCAAGAGAAACTTCAAATAGTTTTTTTTTTCTCAATACTGTCTGCTAAGAGGAATTAATGTATTACTTAGGTATTTGTTTTTTGTTATTAAATAACATAATGAACAATGGCCTTCACAAATAGTGTTACAGAAGATGCAAAAACACTTTTCATAAGACTATGTCTTATACAATATCCATATCATCTTCTTAAGAAAGGTAATGTACTAGTTTGGTTTGTAGCTTTTTGGTTTTCTGATATGATATGATATGATACTGAAATAGGACTTAGAGAATTTTTATTGTAAAGAGAAATTCAATAGATTAATTATTTCAGCATGACGTTTGACAGGAGTGAATCATAAGTTACTTGAAATTGATGTCAACAGTGAGTTAGTTGTTGAAGGATGGACATTCAGGGTTATCAGGCAAAAGCACTTCCATTTGTTTTATATACTAATCATTGATGAGGTAAACTGATATTTTCTTTGTGAAAATAGAAATACATATTCTTTCTGTGAGCAGCCTCAAATCTGAATTCCAAAGTAAAGTAATCTACCTGAAAGTGACCACCACAATATCTGATGCAAAATATAGTTCTAGGATAAAGGCAGACAAGCATCACTTGCTTACTTACTAAGCATCAGTAATTTTGCCAGTCCTTTACATATGTTGGGGGCAGTAGAGCATAATGGTAAAATATCTAGGTTTGTAGTCAAACTTCCTAGTTGCAGGCACTTTCTTCTTTGCATTTTATATGTTGTTTTCTCTGGAGTTGTGCAAAGCTGTAGCTCTGAGCAAATAGTAAATTCTTTCCTCAGTAAACCTGATGTTACAGAGTGGTTTTTAAACTTTACTCTGTATCAGAATCACCCGAAGGGTCCATTGAAACACAGGTTGACTGAGCCCCACCCACAGAGTTCCTGGTTCAGTATGTCTGCAGTGGAGCAGAAGAATTTGAATTTTAACACTTCCCCTAGTAGTGTAATACTACTGGTCCAGGGATCAGACTTTGAGAATCACTTGCAGCAAGATATAATTGGTTGTCTTCCCAACACTCATTACCAACATCCTTGCTAAAAGAACCATAAATTTGTGCAGGTATTTAAACAGCAGGAAGGTGATGTAATTCTCAGCTCCAAGGTAAATCCTAATTGTTACCTAATCATTTCTCTTGCCAGTTTTTGGTTTAAAGAGACCAGACATCCTGTTCTGGCCAATGAGAACTAGGAAAGTGTACAGGGGAAGGTTTCTGGGAAAGGCTCTTTTGCTCAAAGGGAAACACCAGAGAGATGACCCCTCTTCTTTCTTTGGACATTTTTCTGTCTGGATATGACTCCTAGAACTTCTGTGGCCATCTTGCAACAATGAGAAAAGTTATCATATCAAAATGACAGAGAGAAAATTAGACATATCATTGTTAGTGTTAATGAATAAAACGACCCTGGACTTCTTGACATATAAACCTGTAGAACTTTCCGTTACTCATAGTTGAAATAAGTAAAATACGAAATTATAACATAATTTAATCCTAAAAGTAAACCCATCTTAATGATGAGAAAATGGAAACTTCGAAGACTGCCCAAATTTATAGTTAATAATTAATAGAGCCTGATTCCAAAGCCTGTGTTCTTTTCACCATTCTTCATTTTGGTGTTTTTGAGGATTTTGTTTTGTTTTGTTTTGTTTTAATTTTTGTGCCTAAGTAATTTTTTAACAAAGCAGAATAATAAAAAGTTTTCTAAATTCAAATGTTGCTCAGAGGGCAGACATATCAAAACAAAGATGCTTGAAATCATGCTATTCCATATATTACAAATTTAAAAATTAGGAGGAAAAAAGTGATTAAGTTATAAGATTGCATTTAAGAATAGGCTACACAAAATATGCCCCCATTAACATTAAAGTGTCTTTCACTTAAGTGTCTTAAACTCAAAGGATGTTTTTATGATTTGTGACATTAACTCAATAACAAGGACATGCTGTAGAATGACTACTATAAAACACTAAAAGAATCTTCATAAAATAAACATTCAAAATTAAAATTAAGACATAAATATTAGCGTTTAGGAACTAAGATTAAGTACCAGATCTTAAATGGCCTCTGACCTTTAGACAACAGAAAATGTGTATTGTACATACTTTCTTTACAAATGAGTTTTTTAAGATTCTAAAAATACTTAATTGAATTACTGTATGATTTTTTTTTGTCTTGATCCTGTGTTGCTTAAGAGCAGAATTAGGTATTATCTATATTTTAACCAGATTACATTGTTCTCTATGACAACTAAAATGCTGATTGCCAGCTATGCTACTAGTAAAATAAAATATTTGAATTAGATATTTCCATCCTTTCTTGTGCCTTTCCTTTATTGCCTATACAAATAAAACTCATAAATTATTATATTTAGCTCTTATTCCTTCCCCTAGCTTTACACACATAGCTTCTGAAGTATTGCATATTACGAAAATTATAAGTACCTTTCAACTCAGCATGTAGAAAAATGAAGTTATCACCTCTTTAACCAAATTTGCCATCATCTTTTTTTTTAATTTAATTTTATTAGTTTCAAGTATACAGTACAATGGTTAGACATTTACATAGCTTACAAAATGATCCCCCTAATTGCGCTTCTCTCCTCTGGCTCTCCACTTAGCCATTACATTAATACTAACTTCATTCTCTATGCTGTGCTTCCCATACCCATGACCATCCATCAACTACTCATTTGTACTTCTTTAACACTTCACCCCATTCTCTCAGCTCCCCAACCCTCTCTCCTCTGGCTGTCATCCGATTGTCCTCTATATCTGTGAGTCTGTTTTTGATTAGTTGCTTCTTTTTGTTCCTTAGATTCCACATATAAGTGAAATCATATGGTATTTATCTCTCTATGACTTATTTTATTTAGCATAATAACCTCTAGGACCATCCATGTCATTGCAAATGGTAGGATTTCGTTTTTTTAATGGCTGATTAATATTCCACTGTATGTATGAACCATCACCTCTTTATTATATTTCTCTTCTTAGTGAACAAAATTACCATCTACCCAAGCACTAAACAAGATGGCCATGAGTCATTCTTGTCTCCTCTCCTCTACCTCTACCCCTCCTCTTTCATCAAAACGCTTACCTTTCCCATCCTATATAAATTTTAGATCAGAATTCTTTCAAAACCTCATTATCATTGGTCTAGTTCAGATTTTCACCATATCTCATACTGACTAAGACGATAGTCTCCCTAACTCATTTGTCATATGTAGTCCTCAAATGTATCCACCCCACTGTCACCACAGTACCTGTTCAAACCATCAATGCTCACCATTTCTCTGACCCAGTGAAACCCTTTGGCAGACATTTAATTGTTAAAATGATGAAAACCAAGCTTTTAATCATAGCCTTCATTGCCTCCATTTAACTCATTCCTCCCTTTTAGCTCCATCTCCAGTATTTTCATATCTGTCGTTTTATGGCTCAACCATTCAAAATAGCTTATAGCTTCTCTAGCCTATAAACTTAGCTACACTTCTCTTTATTTTCTCATTATTTTCTAAGATATACCTTTCTTTATTTTCTTCATTACAGTAATTTCCCCCTCTCTTTTAAAAGTCAGTACAGATAGCTTTCCAGGAAGCCTTTTTTTGACTTCCCCCTTTCCCCTACTCACATCTCAGACCTTATTAGTAATCTGCTTTTGTGCTCCATACTATTATTTGTCACCCTATTTTATGTTGTACAAAGTTAGGGTACTTAGAAAATACATTTGCGTAAACCATGTGCCCTTGAACATGTGTGTGTGTCTGAAGTATCTGATGTCATCAGCTTCTCTCACCAAATTAACTCTTCGCTCTCCCCATATACCTTCCAACTTCCATACTCAGTCAAGCACTAAGCCTACATATTTGCCTTGCAAATGCATTTATGGTACATTGCAGTCGCTCAATAATTGTGCATTGAGTGAATGTGCTTTTCTAGCTCAAGTTCTTATAATTCAATAATTCTACTTTTCTGTATTCTTAGACTGGGAAAGTACTTCATAAGTTGCCTAATTTTACAACTAGAACTTATAATGAGCTTGTTTTGAAATAAGGCACTTACTATATCATTAAAGAAATTATTAAATAAGTTGCAGAGCATTTAATTTAGGTCTCTCTCTATGGAAAAGTTCACTTTTCAAACCTGTCCTGTTCCTATTTCCTAAAGTTCTGCCACTGCAATGCTTGGCTTTGCCTGTATATATTGCACGCACAGTACATTTAGTCTATTACTGATGGACAAAGCTCTGAAGTTAAGAGGATTAATTAGGATAAAACCTGAAATGCCCAAACCTAACAACAATTCTGTGGGTCAGCAAAAATGCTTTGAAAAACTTTCATTTGAGGTAAGAAAAGCCTCTCTATTTTATTATTTCTACCTCTGAAATTCTCTGAGTCATCAGGAGTCTGCCTAGAAAAGTAAAGGGAGAAACCATATGTAAGCATTTTTGTTGTTTTTATTCTTAATAATCTTAGATTTATCTGTCCCTTCCTCTTTAGAGGACTTCATCAGTGTTCTCAGGGGCACATTGTCCTCAAGATGCCCAGAGATGTCCAGTAAGCGCTTATATTTTGGACTATCTCCTTCTGTCCTTTGATACATTTTTTTTCTCTCTATTATGGGGGAAAAATTATTTCAATAGATATCTATTTATTTACATATATAATTAGCTCTAATTCAAGAATATAAACCAAAGTTCAGTGAGATTAAGTACTTATGCCTAGAATTACTTAACTAGTAAAAGACAGTCCCCAAAATAATTCTAATGACCAAGCTTTATCCTTTATACACATAATGCCTATCTTTAAAAGGTTAAAAAATCTTTTTGGAGATGTAGCAAGTACAGTGCAAACTACATGGTGGCTACAAATGTAGGATTTTATCATTATAATGCAATCTCAATAAATCCTGTTATATATGTACCTGTTTCCCATCACCTATAGAAAGCAAGACAGAAAAAGGCAACTGCCATAAGAAAAGCACATAAAGCTCCAGAAACATTAAAATAATTGAGATTATATCTTATAAAAGAGATTTTGGAAAATTCTCAAAGAAAAAGTAATATGGAAAACCTTGGGCCTTGTAGAATGGCTAAGATATAAACAGGCAAACATAAGAAGGTAAGTTGCAGAAGACATATACAACACGGTAATAGAGCATGAAAACTACAGAGAAACTTACGGTTGGAATTAAGAAATTAGAAAAAAATAAGACCTTACACCATCATATCAATGTAGTGAAATAGCAAAAAAGGCTAACAGTTAGTTTGAGATCATACCAGATTGTGATCTAAATTCCACGCCAAAGAATCTGTTCTTAATTTCGTAAATAATGGCCTTTGGAAATTTTGAGTAAGATTTGAACACGACTTGTAGTGAGAAAGAAAATCATTTCATACCTGATCTGGGACAAAATTTTTTATAGAATGTAATTAATTATTTTTCTGGTAAGTAACTAACATTCCTGTAAAATAATCAGTGTTTTCTGATTTTCAAATTTTTTCTGACTTCCTCCTAGAAAATTAGATTTGCCTCAACTAATCATCATGCTAAGAGCCTGATGAATTTTTGATACAGTTATATAGAATCTAATACTTTTGATCTAATTACCTCTTTTTCTTTTCCTATAAATGGTCTCCACAAAGATAATAGTTTTGAATATATTTTTTTCTAAAACTTCTTCACTTGCAGCATGTTTGAAATACAATTTTGTCACCTGGTCATAAGCACTATGGATGGAAAGGTGTGAAGCCTGAATGGGACTAGGAATAAGTTTTTATATTCTCAATCTCTGTTTCAAAGAAAATAGTTCTACTTTATATATTTGGGTTCTATTTCATTTAAATAAAATGTTAAAAATAATACTAAAAAGGTGGTTTGGAAATCATTGCTTTATATAATTAATATAGAAATGGTATATAAAATTGTACCGTGACAAGTTAAGAGACTGTTAGAGCAAGCTAGAAAAAAATGTTCAAGAACATTTGAATAAAGATGTTAGCAATGGAAAAGGAAAGGTCGAGACATTTGGTACTGAGAGAGAAACATTAAGATTTCATTCCCTACTAGATGCAAGAAGGAAGAGCTCCAAGATGACTCAGGATTGACCCTGGATATCTAGCAGAAATGGGGAAAATTGTTATCAGTTAGCAAAGGAGTCAGGAGGAAAGGGGGTCTGAGAAAGAAGATACTAAGTCTCTTAAGTTGAGTTTAAAGTGACATTCAAATCCAGGTACTATCAGACTGTCAGAAAGAGGACTGAGATAACAGAGAGAGGGAGGAAGAAGGGAGAGAGAGAGTGAGGAGATATTCATTCTGGAAAAAATATGTGTAAGTGGAGTTAACCAAGTGACAAAAAATAAGCAGAGAGAGGGTTAGAAGAAGAATCAGGAGAACATACAATTTTAAAATATATGTTAAGATATACATGCTTGGTGTCATGATAATTTTCCCATAGTTTCAGAGAGAAACTTGGTAGTCAGAATTAAATGTATCTCTGCTGATAGTACTTCACAGACTTTTGAGACAGAAGGACCTTCATTTCTTTGGCGATTACCTTTTCATACTACAGGAATATCTGCACTGTATGTGAAAAAAACTATCAAAATCAAAATGACTGTTCAAAGACAAAAATATTTTTGACACTATTATCATTATTACATTATAATAGAGGCTTATCAACTTAAGAATTCTTTTTCTTTCTTTTTTTCAGTATTTATTAATGAAACTGCCTTCTCTAATGCATTGTAGGAACAATGTCCTACTCAAGGAGTCTAAGAATAGGGTAAAAATTGCATAATCATTTGCTTAGTAATCTCTTTAGAGATGATGGTAGTAAAACCAACTCTCCAGCAAGAAGAGTTAAGTAACAACATTATACCTCCCTTTAGAATGGGGCTTATCACATTTCGCTAATAAGAGGTTGGGGAAAATGGCACCAGAATTGAAAGTTAGTATTGCAAGGGAGGTTGCATGTACAGGGGTTGTGACAGAAGGAATGCCTGCAGAGACAATTTACAACAATTCAGTGCAGTCACCAAGACCAGACAGAAGCCAGGATGACATACCAGCCAGAAGAAATCAAAAACAGACTCTGCTGACCCAAAGACTACAAGGCCACATGTGTCAAACTCTTTCCTTAGTGACTACTTCTGTCAAGTAGCAAATACGCTCTCTCGTGTCAAGGACAGCAGGTCACATATCTCAGTTACTACTTAGAAAATAACCTGTCAGCACATCATCTCTGAACACAAAGAACAAGATAACTGTCCCAAGTTCTGTAAGGAAAAAGTTCTAGTCATCTGAGGAAGTGGTCATATGGAACACAGTGCATTCTTATTAATATTATCTCTTACCATCCCTTCCTACTAGGAAACATTTTGGAGGTGGCAATAACACTTCGTAGTACTGGATTATTTCTCCACAATCTTGCTTAATGCGGGATATTTATTTCTAATTTATATAGGTAATAATAAGGAATACTTATGTTGAATGATTAACTATAATCAATGCTAATTTTTTTTCCATTTTCTGTTTTATACTTCAACCAAATTATAATAGCAGAGAAATAAGTTCTAAAGCCATTATGTTTGGTTTATGTAGTGGGGAAATTAGTCCATTATTAAAACAGGTTTTTAAAGATTTATAGGAAATGAAAGTAAATGAAATTGCCCTGTCAGGATATTTCATGACTTCTATGGGATACAGGCAAAACTATATGATTTCTATTATACTTTTTCAGCTGTTACTCAAATTGATTATAACTATAAAGGAATTTCATATTCTGATTCATCACCATGTTAAATAACTATGAAGTCTTCTAAACAAAAGCATGAAATCTGTTTCTTCTCCTCAGTACTAAATTTACACAGCAAAATCCCTTTAAAGATGGTCATCACATTTTCTGTTTATCCCTAAATATAATTTTAAAATAGCTAAAGTTGAAATTAAGAAATAAAACCTAATTATGCTCATTGATTGATGGAAACTACAGGGAACTGTATGGTACTTATAATCCAAGGGAGGATTATCTATAGGGATTTCAAAAAGATCATACCTCCCTACATGTTGTGACATTTTAGAAAATGTTAGTAAAGTCAAGCTTTAAAAAGTCACACTCCAAGAGGTTTTGAAAGCTTAATTAGCAAACACAAATACCAAATAGAAAAGTAGAAGAACTATTCAGGGATAGAAGAAGAAAGAAGAAAGAAGAAAGAAGAAAGAAGAAAGAAGAAGAAGAAAAAAAAGAAGAAAGAAGAAAGAATGACTATTTTTCTTGTTCTTGTCTACTTTCTTTTAGAAACTGACATTTCCAATCTTTGTTGTGTGTACAAAGTTTATGGCGTTACGTCATTTCAGTGAACTGAAAATATTAATGAAATAGAACATGCGAACAGATAGATTTTGTGAATTTATGTGTGAACTTACACAAGATAAGTATGGCAGCAGATATGGAGATGGAGGGAATCTAGTCCTATATACACTTTAGGAGGAAAAATAGAATCATTCTTTATAGATTCATCTTCAAAAGGGGAAACAAAATGATTTTAAATAATTCATGGGAAGGTGATGAAAGTATAAATTTGAAAAGAAACATCCCTAAAAGTGGGTTCAGAACACATTTGATTACATATTTTAAAGAAGGAATTTTATTTATTAAAAGGGTAATTTTACATCTGTATCAAAACTACCTCATCTCTTCTTCCTTCTGCTCAGAGAACCATTCCATTTCCCTGAAATCTCTCCTTCCCATGTCTCCACTCCGTAAAATTTCTCAGATATGTCCAGCCTCCCAGTTAGGATGCTTTCAGCTACTAGAAAACATAATCCATATTAAAGTAGCTTTAGAACGTGATGTTTCTTATTGTTCCACATAATCATTGCAGAGTTGGGCAATCACTGTGGATTCAGCAGCTCAACAATATCAACAACCCAAGCTTTTCTGTGCTCTTTCTGCAATTCTCAGTGTGCTGGCTTTTGTCCTCAGGCTTATTACTGCATGGCTACAAGATGGCTCCTGTAGCTGAGCTTCATGACTACATATAACCAAATATAGAAAGGAAGAAGGTAGGCGAATAGAGCTCTCAATATTTCCCACGAATTATCTGGGAGGAGAAATTGCCAGGAGCTTATCTCTATATCTCATTATCCAGAAATAAGTGGCATGGCCATTACTAGCAGCCAGTGGAAGAAGGGATGACAAATCTAGCATTTTGTTGTTGTTAACTTAAATAAGCTGGGCATAGGGTTGAATTGAGCCCATAACTGTAGTGCTCCTTTGACCTCTGAATGGAAGTAACATATTTAAAGTACTTTAGAAAAAATGCTTATCAAGAAATAAACTAGAAAATAATAATACTAGCAATTCAAGAGCTAGACAATAATCTGTGGATAACAGAACATCAGCCAATAATGAGGCATATATGATAGCCATCTGACATGGCAGTTAAAAGCAGAAATTTAGGTGATGAAACGACATTTATTTTATGTTTGCTATTTTTAAGATGAGATACAACATGAGAGTGAAAAATTAAGGCTCTATAATTTCATGAGCTAGGAATAATGAAATACATGAAG
This sequence comes from Eonycteris spelaea, assembly GCA_003508835.1. Classification (NCBI taxonomy): domain Eukaryota; kingdom Metazoa; phylum Chordata; class Mammalia; order Chiroptera; family Pteropodidae; genus Eonycteris; species Eonycteris spelaea. The sequence goes on from PUFA01000252.1 coordinate 1,257,081, forward strand.
AAAACTATAAGAGCTCTCACACATAAAACAGACATTTGCTAAAAGCTTTTAGAAATTCAAAAGAATCTTATGAAGCATAAAAAGGGTGAGAGATATAATTCAACATCATTACTTGGTGCTAGTGTTATTTGGTTCCTTTATTAATTATTTCACCAAGTGAATAATGATTCTCCTTAAGTATCATTATTTCAACATCAAATGCTCATGTAGAAAGCTCACACAGGGACAGAAAGCTCAGAGATGACAACCAATATGAAGTGAGGACATTGCTCTAAAATCTGACTTTACTTTTAGAAAATCCCCAAGAATCAATGTGCCTTTATTCCTTGCAGCCTTTCACTATTATCTAATGATAAGGTTTAGGAAAAGGGGAAATAAAGGATGAGTCTCAAAACAAACCACTTGGCGAAAGGAGAATTCCAGACTTATGTGGTAAAGGCAATGTAGTTCTCACCCAACCTCCCACAATGATTACTAAGAGGTCTAACGCAATTTCCAGATTCAAGAATGTTGAATAATTAAGAATAAAAAAATAAAAACAATATATTCTCAGAACTAGTATAATAAAATCAGATGAATGAAGAAAATAAAAATATTACCATTAAAATACTGCAATAATAATTGCTATGGATGAATGTTAAAATTAACGGAAAAACATTAAGAGAAAAGGATATTTACAAGGTCTCAAAACCTCTCACCTCCAAATATTTATGAAGTAGCCTGATGTAAACCCTTTGATACCCCTGCTTTCAGGAGATGAAGCTTTATTCTCCTTCCCTTAAGTGTGAGTTGGACTTGGTAACTTATGCCTAATGAATAGAACATGTGAGGAAAAAGTAGTTATTTTATAGTAGAAAAACATGATGTATACTATCTTAATCAAGTGAATGAGGTCAGCATTACCAGTTATAGGCCATGATGATATCACAGATTCCCAAATTAGGTAACAATAACAGTAATTCATCTGTGTAGTATTCTTACCAAAAATCCATAACACCAGTCTAATCATAAAACTTTAGACAAAACCAAATTGAGGGTCATTTTACCAAATACCTGACCAGGTCTCTTTGAAAGTAACAAAGTTAAGTTTATATTACAAAAGAAGAAAGATATAAAAGCAAAAACCTAAGCTTCCACTTTAGGAAATAATAAAAAGAACAAATTAAATACAAAGTAAGTAGAAGAAAACAAACAAACAAACATTAGATGAGGAATCAATGAAATTGAAAAGAGGAAATCAACAAAGAAAATCAATGAAATCAAAAGCTGTTTCTTTGAAAAAAAAAATCAATAAAACCAATAAACCTGTATCCAAGTTAACTAAGAATAAGAGAGAAAAGACATAAATTAGTAATATCAGGTGAAAATAAAAGGGTCCATTACGACTATTTTATGGGCACTAAATGGGTAATAAAGGAATATTATGAACAAGCCTATGGCCACAAATTTGATAACCTAGATAAAATGGACCAATTCTTTCAAATACACAATCTACCAAAACTTATACAAGCTGAAATATGTCATCTGAATAGGCCTATATCTATAGGAGAAATAAGATCAATAGTTAATAACCTTCCAAAATAAAGAATCAGGACCAGATGGGTTCACTGGTGAATTCTACCAGACATTTAAAGAGAAAATTATATCAATTCTCTACAATCTCTTCCAAAAGATAGAAGCAGAGAAATATTTCCTAACTCATTCTATAAGGACAGTTATATTCTATTAGAAAAACAGAAAAAGGCATTCCAAGGGAGGAAAAAAAAAGAAAACTACATACCAATATCTTTCATGAATATAGACACAAAAATCATTAACAAAATATTAGCAAGTTGAACCCAATAATGTATAAAATGATTTATAACACAACCAGATGAGATTTATTTCTGGTATACAGGGCTGTTTCAACATTGAAAAATAAATTAATCTAATTCATTATGTTAACAGGCTGATATAAAAAAAATCACATGATCATATCAATAGGTGCAAGATAAAAAGCATTTGATAAAATCTCAGAATTATTCATGATAAAAACTCTCAGCAAACTGGGAATAGAGACTACTTAACTTGATAAATAACATCTACAAAAAATCTATAGCTAACATCAACCTTAATGATGAGAAGCTAGATATTTTCTCACTAACGTAAGGAACACAGTAAGGGTGTCTGCTCTCACTATTCTTCTTCAACATAATCCTGGAAGTCCTAGCTAACACAATAATGCAAGAGAAAGGAATAAAAGGCATACAGATTGGAAAGAAAGTAACAAAACTTTACAGATGGCATGATTGTCTATTCAGAAAATACTAAAAAATCAACAAAAAGCTCCTGGAAGTAAAAAGTGATTATAGCAAGGTTGTGAGATACAAGGTTCATACAGTCATGTGTCACTTAATAACAGAAACATGTTCTGAGAAATGTGTCAATAGGTGATTTCATCATTGCACAAACATCATAGAGTGCATTTATACAATCCTAGATGGTTATAGCCTAGTATACACTTAGGCTATATGGTATAGTCTATTGCTGCTAGATTACAAATGTGTGCATCATGTTACTATACTCAATATTGTAGGCAATTATCATACAGTGGTAAAGTATTTGTGTATCTAAACACAGAAAATACAGTAAAAATATAGTAAAAAAGATTTAAAAATGGCACACCTGTATAGGGCACTTACCATGAATGGGGCTTGCAGGACTGGAAGATACTCTGGGTGAGTTAGTGAGTGGTGAGTGACTATGAAGGCCTAAGACATTACTGTACACTACTTTAGGTAGCATAAATACTGTGTACATAGGCCACCCTAACTTTTTAAAATAAATCCCTCTCTTTAATAATAAATTAATCTTAACTTACTATAACTTTTTTACTTTATAAACTTAAAAATTTTTGACTTATAATAACACAGCTTAAATCATAAACACATTGTACAGTTGTACAAAAATATTTTCTTTCTTTTTATCCTTATTCTATGAGCTTTTTTTAAAATCTTTTTTTTACTTTTTTGAATTTTTCTTGTTAAAAACTAAGGCACAAACATATACATTAGCATAGGCCTACACAGGGTCAGGATCATCAATATCACTACCACCCACACATCTTGCTCCTCTGGAAGATCTTCGGCAGCAATAAATGCATGGAGTTGTCATCTTTTACAATAACAATGTCTTCTGGAATACCTCCTGAAAAACCTGCCCGAGGCTCTTCTTGAGGAGATGCCACTCTTCAAAACTAGGTCCATGCTGATAATACAACATGAACATTTCTCTCTATTAATGAAAACCTTTTGGTGTTGAAGTCCATGTTTTCAAACTTTTTAAGGAGCTTGTTGGGATCTATGAAAGGTTTTGCTAAACCCTCACTGAACTTTCTTGGGGGTTCTTCTTTTTCTCTCTTGTAGTTTTCTCTTGCCCCTTCTTCAGCTATGCATTCCTGTTCCAGCTCCAACCACTCCTCATTAGTCAATTTCTCTGAAGCCACCTCTAGGAGCTCCTCAATGTAGTCCTCATCCATACCCAGGTAGAAGTTGTTCATCATCTCAACCACAGCCTTTGATGATTTTTGCGACCATCAGATTATACTTACAAACCTTTGAAGTTATGGACAAATGTCTTTAGTATCTTCCTCCAGGTGCCACTTATATACTTTTTTGGTGACGTCCTCCAAGGCCAAGCAAGATTTTTGATGCTGTCATAGATGCTGCAATCATTCCATAATTGCATCAGTGTCTTCTCAGTGGTAGAAATCGTGTGGGGGAAACGATCCTTCTCAGGCAGTAAGGCTTAAAAGATGCTATAAATTCTTGATCCTTTAGTTGGGTCAAAGAGGTAGAATTTGGGCACAGAAACACTACTTTGATATTGTGATGACAATCATCAATAAAAGAGGATGTTGTTATTCTCTAAACATTATTTCTCCACTTTACTGGCATAGCAATCCAGGAGGGCATCTTGGAAGAGGAACTGGGTTATCCATGACTTCTATTGTTCCTATAATACACTGGCAGTGTGTGCTTACTGATAAGCTTGAAGGCCCTGGAGTTCTCACTATGCCAGATTACAAAGCAGCTCAATTTGTGGCCCGCAATATTGCCTCCAAGCAAAACTGTTATCCTGCCCTGAAACCTGTCATTGACTTGGCCTCTTAATAGATGGAAGTCCTTTCAGGCATGCATCCGTTTCCAGAATATGTAAGTTTCATCCATACTGAATATTTGCTCTGGCAAGTAATTTTCCTCCACGATCAGCTCATCTAGTTTCCAAAAATCATCAGTTGCCTTCACACACTCATAGACTCACCACTCACTTTCATATTATGTAATGAATAATAACTCTTGAATTGTTTAAATTACAGAAAGCTAGCAGTAAAATCAACAGTGTAGTTTAGTTCAGCCTTTTCTTTCCACATCATGAATAAACTTTCTGCTTCGGTACTGATCCTCATGGTACTGAGAAGGACATGTTTTTGTGTCTGGTCTTCAATCCAAGTCATTATCAGTTTATTCATGTCTGAAATAGCCCTTCTTAAATTTTTGTTGGTCTCATTGCCTTCACTGAAGTTGATCCTTTAGCAGCGTCTTTCACTTTGCTCTTGTTTTTAAAGATCACAGTTATGATGAAATGAAACATGCCTGATTGATAAGCAATGACTATCATTGATTTTCTACCTTTGTTGTCTTTAATCACTTTTAATTTTGTTTCCCTTTCAATCACTAAGTGTGGCCTGTTACTAGCAATGTTAGCAGTAGATGTCAAATGCTTAGGGCCATGATAAACAGAACAATATGAGATTAAATCAAGTACAGGACACATGGTAAACATGAGATATGTGAGGCTGCTGCCAGTGTAACAACACATACTGTTTTATAGCAAACTTAATTTTTTTTATAGTAGAAAGAGTACATTCTAAAATAACGACAAAAAGTTTAGTATAGCAAATACATAAACCAGTAATATACTTGTTTGTTATCATATGTAGTGTAGATAATTATATGTGCTATATACTTTTATACAACTGATAGCACAGTAGGTTTGTTTACAGCATCACCACAAACATGAGCAATATGTTGTGCTTTGATGTTATGACCACTATGACCTCACTAGGTGACAGGGATTTTTAAGCTCAATTATATTCTTATGGGACTATCTACTATTATAAATGTGGCCCATTGTTGACCAAGATGTTGTTATATAGCACGTGACTGTATACAAAAGTCAATTGGTTTCTTATATACCAGCAATAAACCATTGGAATTTGAAATTAAAAGACACTATACTACTTACATTAGTACCACCTAAAATGAAATATTTAGATATAAATCTAACAAAATAAGTGCAATATCTCTATGAAGAAAATGACGAAGCTCTGATGAAAGAAATCAAAGAATATCTACATAAATAGAGAGATAGTCCATGTACATGAATAAGAAGACTCAGTATGGTCAAGATGTCAGTTCTTCCACTAGACCTACAGACATACAACAATGCCTATCAAAATCCCAGCAAATTGTTTTGAATACTGCCCAGCTGATTATGAACTGCCCATAGGCAAAAGACTCAGGATAGCTAATACAATATCGGAAGAGAACAAAGTTGGAGGATTAACATTACCCAACTTCAAGGCTTACTATAAAGCTACAGTAATTAAGACAGTGTGATACTGGTGAATGACTAGACGTGATAAAGATGAAAATGTGAGAAACTGTCACATTTTAGGGGGCACTAAGAAGATGTGAAAAAAATGCAATGTGAGATGCTAGGTTGACTCTTAGAACAGAAAATTGACATTAGTAGAAAAACTGGTGAAATCAAGGTCTATAGTTGAGTGACTATCATTTCACTAATACTAATTTCTTAGCTTTGACAAATGCACCATGATAATAGAAGATGCAAACTTTAGGAGAAGCTGGTAAAAGGGCATATGGGAACTGTGCTTATCTGTACTATCATTGAATCTCCTCTGTGATATAAAATTATTTTGAAATAAAATATCTTAGATGTTTCAGGCCAATTGTCACTCATGTATACATTCCAAACTCCTAATAAAATATTAGCAAAACAAAATCCATCATTACATAAGATATAAACCATGCCTATTAGATCCATTTTAGAAAGATTGTTTAGCAAGAGTATAACATTTAGAAAATTTTTATCTTTCTAATTCACCTCACTAACAAATTAAAGGAAAAATTACATATTATAATAGGGACAGAGATCAATAATAATTCACAATATAATCTTTTAAATATATTATCAAACTATGGATACAAGGAGACATCTTTAGTTTTATATAGCACATCCACAAAAATCTATAGCAAACATATTCAAATGTGAATTGTTACACAATTTTGAAATAAAAGATAAAAACAATAAAGATATGTACTACCATCACTTTTTAAAATTATTTCCTGAAGATAGTACTTTAATGTGAGAAAAATAATTAAGCAGAAAACAAACGAACCGCAAACTGAAAGATAAAAGATTCAGAATATATGGAACATACTGAAAAAAAATGGGTATGGAAATTGTCCCTGTCAGTTACCAAGGTATTTTAAATTTAGAATAATTAAGATTCATTGTAAAACAATAGTAATGGATGTATAAACTACTGGAATAAAACAGAGATCTATGCACTGACTGTATTTATGTAAACTTTATACATGATAGTTATGGCTCTGTACATCTCAGGGTAAGAAGTTTTAAATAATTGGTTATTCATATGAACAAAAATTAAATTTTTATTTCACAATATACAACAAATTCAATTTACTAAAATCTTAAACAAGAAAGGCAAAACTTGAAAATTTTCAGAGGATGATGTAGAATAATTTTAAACCCTCACTAGAGTGAAGGAGATAAAACCACAAGCCTTGAACTTTCCTTCATCAATAACATCATAAAGAGAATGAAAACACAAATCCAACCTGGGAAAGACAAAATACATAAAACCAGTAGCATCCAGAAAAATAAAAATTCAATAGAAAATTGTATCAATGTTAAACAGGTATATCATAGAAGAAAAAAAGGAATTCTTGACAAACATTAAACACCACTTAAACTTATAGAGAATTAGGAAATGCAAATTAGAAGCAGGATATTGTTAGATATTTTATATTTGTAGACCAGCAAAAAATTCAAAATCTGAACTTATAGAAAGCTGTCAAACATCTGATCTCTACCTTCACAGCTTGTTGATCTGAACTCTACCTTCACTGCTACTTGTTGTCTAAAATAGAAAAACTGTTTAAAAACAATTTGATATTGTCTCTTTTTAATTTAAAAAAATCAATTACAGTTGATATTTAATATTTTATTAATTTCACATGTATAACATGAAATTAACATGAAAATGGTTAGACATTTATATAATTTACAAAGTGTTCTTTCAATAAGTCTAGTACCTACCAGACACCATACTCAGTTATTGCAATATTATTGACAATATTCCCTATGCTGTACTTTAAATCCCCATGACTATTTTTTTAAGTGCCAATTTATATTTCTTAATCCCTTCACCTTTTAAAAACCAGTACCACGATCGCCCTCCCTTCTGTCAGCCATCAATTTGTTCTCTGTATATATGAGTTTGTTTCCATTTTGTTTATTTTTTTATTTTATTTTTTTAGATTCCACATATTAGTGAAATCATGGTATTTGTCTTCCTTGGTTTGACCTATTTCATTAAGCATAATACCTTTAAGTCCATCCATGTTATTATAAATGAGATTTCATGAAACTAAAAAGTTTTTGCACAGCAAAGGAAATCATCAACAAAACAGAAAGACAACTTACTGAATTAGAGAAGATATTTGCCAATAATACATCCAATAAGGGGTTAATATCCAAAGTATATAAAGAACTCATACAACTGAACACCAAAAAAAGCCCAAACAATCCAATAAAAAATGGGCAGAGGACCTTATTAGACATTTCTCCAAAGAGAACATACAGATGGCCCCATAGATTTATAAAAAAGTGCTCAACATCACCAATCATCAAAGAAATAGAAATTAAAACTGCAATGAGATATCACCTCACACTTGTCAGAATGTCTATCAACAATAAATCAACAAACTAGTATTAGCAAGGATGTGGAGAAAAGGGAAGCCTCATGCACTGTTGGTGGGTTTGCAAATTAGTATAGCTCCTATGGAAAACAATATGGAATTTCTTCAAAAAATTAAAAATGGAACTAATATATGACCCAGCCATGCTACTTCTGGGTATTCATCCAGAGAAAACCAAAACATTAACTCGAATAAATACATGAATTTCTATGTCCATTGCAGCATTATTTACAATAGCCAACTATGGAAGCAACCTAGGTGTTCATTGATAGTGGGATAAAAAAGATATGCTACATATATACAATGTAATATTACTTGGCCATAAAAAAGATTGATATGGCCTCTTAAATCTGAACAATCTCATAACCTGTGATAAAGTTATTCCCTCTTAAATGTGCATCCTAGAAAACTTTTGCACTAAATGCACCATAATTAAAATGTTTATAACAACTTTATGAATAGAAAGAAAAACAAGAAATGTCCTAATAATCCTTATGCTCCTTAGCAGTAGAATAAATACATTTTAATATATTTATATAATAGATTAATGCATCATCTGTGTTTCAAAAACAAAATGTAAAAAAATGCAAGTTACGGAAGATATAAAAATAAATTTTGATCCTAAAATAAAATAATACAAGTGTATCCACACACACATACCACTCATACATACACCACACACACACCTAAGTATTATATTATTAGGTTATTTTAAATGTGTACAGTTATAAGAACAAGTATGAAAATGATCAATATAAAATTCAGGCCAGTGATTAGCTCTGAGAGAAGTTCATATAGCAAGTTTAGATATTTGTTTGATTTATTATTACTATTATTTTAAGTAATATATACGTTATATTTCCTCAGGTATGTGAAATATACTGCATGTTTTTCAATGGTAAAAAACAAAAATTTCAGTTGCTTGAGGTTTTTGTGTTTCTCACCACCACCCTTCTGCCTCTTCCTGGTCCTCGCCTATTCTGTCAGCCTGATCCATCTCTTCCCTACTAACTGAGACCTAGTTTAAGATAATCCTTAAACTAGACCTAGTTTCTCTTACTTATATCTAAGTATCCTGACTGAAACACAACAAAGTAAAATTTCAAACTAGAATGACAAATATTACCCCCCTGAGTATTTAACTATCATTGGTTTTATTAATTTTATTGAATAGATGTTATCAATTTCCAAGTATTTTTGTAGATTTCTATAAAAGAACTTGTACTAAACAGTGCTGATAATAGTGTATTCAACATATGAAGATACAGAAAAAAGAAAAAGAAAAACAAGGTGAAACAGAGTCAATCTTGTTTTCTCAAGTGGACTATATATTCGGCTAATTATCCTTAATAAATCTTTAATCCTATGATGTGTTCCTCCCACCATTCTACATGAAACAAGAGACCGTAAATTAAAAGTCCTATAAGCAAACAATAACTACCACAAAGAATTAATTGAAAAAAATCCTATGTGACTTTTAATTCTGAGAGCACCTTACACTTTTCCACAGATTTCATAGCTGAGGTATTTCAGTTCAAGAAGTAGTTTAAGTATTGCCTGCTTTACAAATAAGGAACCCAAGCTCCACATAGTTTAAATGATCCATCTGAGCTTATAGAATAGTTAATGACAACTGTCACACATGCTACAAATTCAGAAAGAACTGTCTCCTCTAGAAAAGGGACAATTTATATAAAATGCTTGTTACAGTGATAAAGGCATAGTAAGAGACAACATAAAGGTAATTCTCTCTCCTATACCCTCTATTTTGCCTCATTTATCAGTTCCACACAGCCACTAATCTAAGCTATAGATCCCAAGTATCAACAAGAATGTTAAATTGACAGTATCCAAAGTCATATTGTGGCTCTTCCTAACCTGAGACCCAACTAAATGCATTTTTGCCAATGTGTCACTTGTCAGTTATTACAACTTGAGAATTCCACATGATCCCAAATTTCAGAATAAAAAAAAAAAATCTAGAGAGTTACAAAAACTCCGGATTTTAAGTAATAGATAGATAGAATGTCCAGAGATTTAACTGATTTTTTTTCCAACTTCCATCTGGTATCACACATAGTGGACAGACCTCAAAACTGGTCCTCAGCCACCTGGATTTTCTTTTTTGTGGTTTGATCTTCAGCAAATCAAGTAATTTCTATGAATCTCAGCCTCCTCATCTGAAAACAGAGGCAGTTTAACCAGATATTCTATAAGGTCCCTTTCTGTTCCGACTCTTCTCTCTCTCTTTTTTTTTTTTTCACTGCCACAAATTTATAGTATCATGTTCAGTGCCAATATAGAAAGCCAAATAACAGCTTTAACCACTGGTGTTTCTCAGGAAAGCACTTCAGGCTACAGCACAGAAGAGCTTAGTGAATTAGAATTACATCACAGAAGGACTTAGTGATGCCAGAATTAGAATTTGTAGTCGCGCCTAGTCTACTGAGCCATACTGCCTCATACAGACCCTGTCTAACAATAAAACAAGATTTACAGGGCAAAACTCCATGATTTCATATTGGTATTTGCAAGGATAAAAATGAAAGACACTGCTATAAAATCATCTCACCATAACAACAGTAGAGTATTTTACAGGGCTACAAAGAATGTGTACTTTTCTGCTCTTGCCTGATAGCAATATTTGGTTCAAAGGATTATGGAGAAGTTTTCAAAATATAACAAACTGTTACCCATATGTTCAAAATTCTGCATATAGAGGTGCATTTAAATAGTCCTTACTAATAAAACTTCTAAAGATTCATAGACACTTTGTACTGAAAGGACTTAAGCAATGAGCTTAAAACTCACTAAAATATAATGCTAATTGAAGTCAACATTAACTATTTCAGGACCCCAAATTACTAAAAAATATTTCTAGATAACAGTTACTTAGCACATATGTGTCATGCAGAGTTATAAGCAGTTTTCATGTGTTAATTAATTTGATCCTCACAATAATTCTCTGAAGTAAATATTGTTATTAATCCCAGTTTACATATGAAGGAACAGATGACTTACATTATATAACTAGTACCAAGAAGAAAAAGAAGCAACGACTTTCTGTTGAATATGTGACTTTATTCCTGTATGTAAAATAACCATGTTAGACTAGTTTACACATTGTTTTTACATGCTTGTAAAGAAGTACACAGCGAATTATGTGCTCTCTTCTATGATGTAAAATTAAAAAAAATTAGGAGCTAAATTTAGTTTTCTTTATCATTATACTATCTCAAAAAATTTAAAGATCATTCATTTATGTGAAGTTAACTGTTTTAAATGGAAGTATACTGGAGCTTTAAAAAATTAAGTTTGTATCACTAACAAGAACAAGTAAGGTTTTAGCCATGGTTCTACCAATGCTTTTATTGTATGATATTGTAACTTTATCTTAAAACATATAAACAGCCCCAATCATCTTCAAAAATTCTTATTTATTCAGAGAGATAACACTTGATATCTTAAATCTTGATTTATTTTCCCATTAACTGTATTTTTTCCTAAACTGACAAAACCAAATTTTAATTTGATTTAGAATGAAAATAAATTAAGTCTATTGTTGATTCCCATTTGCAAACGGTGACACATGTTATGAAGTTCATAAAAATCCCTGGCACTGTAATCTATTGTTCTAAAAACCTGTTAGTTTCATTTTTAGTTTATTTCCTGAGAATTCATTTTGTGACATTGCCTGGGGCATATCCTTCACAAATACACAAATGGATAACATTAATTTCCTAAATAAGGTTCACTAACTGAGACTGAACTTCCTTGTCAAATGTGGCAAGGAATGCAGGCTGCTGCTCAACTCCATTAAGCAGTCACTGTCTGCTGGGTTAAATGCTCTGTGTAGAGGGCACTGCTGCCTGAGACATACCTGAAAGAAGGTGATCTGGTCACCAAGGTGCTTCCCTGATTTGCAGGACCATAGTCTTACCTGAGCATGGCTTTCACTGTAGCACATGTCTAAATCATACCTTTGTTTATACTGTAGGTGGCAGAATTTTTATGCTTTAAAAATCTTGTTATAGTCCTGTATTTCCTAGCAAATAAAAAATTAAGATCAAAAATTAAGGTGTCTCATTCATCAAACCTTGTTTTATGAAAATATTCACATGGTTCTGAAAAGAATAGTTAGGCTGCGATGTGCGTGCTTTCTGTTTTTGTTATGGCTTATAAATAATACATATTCTTTGATTTGATAATTTATATATGTTTTAATTTTTTCTCATTCTGTAATTTCAATCTTTTTCTAACTTTTTAGACTTATTAAGTAAATTCAAAGCAATAATTATTGAAAACTCTTAAAAACAGAATTCACTCCTACTTAAGATTTTTAAATGATTGTAACTTCACTGAGTCAGTTATTTCAAATGATGACTTCAAAGACTATTAAAATATATTTGTTTTGAAACAATGTATTATTTTAGCCACTAATAGTTGAAAAAAAAGCATTTTTAAAACATAAAACAAAAATTTACAAATCCCTTTAAGCTTATGAAACTAAATTTTAAAATCCTCATTTAGGCCTCTAATAGTAGAAAATGCTGCCATTCACATTTTTGTGATATTTGTATATATTTATATATGTTTAAAATTATCATATGTTTTCATTCTGCACTGAAACATTTTCATGATGTTTTTTCAAAAGTAAATTATGTCAGTGGAGATAAGTTTCTTGGCAAGCCTTTGTAAAGACTAATTTGCTTCTATTTAAAACACCCATAAAAATTTATATTTTATTATAAATTTCAAATGCTCTAAAATGAAATTCATCAGGGCAGCTTAAAGTCCATCAAAATAGTTTAGCTTCTTCTTAGTTTGAAGTCAATATATATTCTTCTTTAATAACTGTTACTGTACTCACAGAAGATAGCAAATTATCTAAAAGTTAAGTAGCCCAAATTGTTTAATATTCTATTTCTGTCCCTTTATATTTTTTCCTTGGTCTATATACTCAACTAACCTGAAGAGAAATCTTGTATAAACACTTATATTTGACAACAAATTGTTGCTTCAGGAGAACCACAAAAGACCTATTTTGTAAAATATGCTCACGTAGGCATTTTAAGGGGAATTTTAGCTTTTCTTTACATGTATGTTTATAAATATTTCGAGTTAAAAGAGAACTAGAACTACGCTTTGCTCTCATGTGAAATTATTTGATTTTCCACCAAAAGTTTACCCTAGTATTTGAAATAGTGTGTCAGCATGACAATAATACACACACACACACACACACACACACACACACACACATTACATTATACTTTTTGTTTGTTTGTTTCTGGAGTCAAAATTCTGTCATCAAGGCTAGATTCCAAGCTGATGCAGATGGAAAAATTAGAGACCAAAAAATTCTCCTAATACATTCTCAATATAGTATACACTTTCTTAAAAAGAATACCATTTTCATGTTTTCTCTTACAGATATCAGGTTCAAATCTTTGATGATCTTTCATGAGTTTACCATTTTCTAGTCTACAGAATACTTACGTAGGATGTCATCTGAGCTTCACCATCTGTGATTTAGGCATAGAGGTAATTCCCACTTAGAAGAAATCTGAGCCCTACAGAGATTGATTGGCTCAACATCACACAAATTGAACCCAGGTCTTCTAATTCTACATTCAGTTCAGTACGTTGGTGCCTCATCACTATCTCTGTACCCTAAGCTAGTTTTCTGAATTGCTCTTCTTTGGACAATAATACGTCATAATTTCTCAAAAACTTACATTCTATGTGAATCTTTAAAATTTGGTATGGTTTCCTTAAAAATCTGTGCTATGATCAATTCAGTTTCTAAAATGTTCCATTATGTGTTTATCAGGGCTCTCCTGCCATGGCCTGAAGAAGGCAACACAAAAAGTAAACATTTATGTCCAATTATTCTAGATCATATTCCAGTTGGGCATGATATTGGTTGATGTTTAACTAACTCTCTTATGGAAATAGCATTCATTTACTTTTTCTTAGATTACTTTCCCAAATGCAATTATATTCTACATCCTATCATAGAGTAGGCACAGCATGTCCCTGAATCATTAACATGAAGTAACTGCATGTCCACCTTACACAGAATATTTTATGCACAGATACACAAAGAAAGCTAATGCTCTGTTAAAAATGTTCTTGGTTAAAAGAAAGTCAAACATCGGAATTTGTTGCTCTTATTGTCATTTTAGGTTTTAAGTATTTTTCTCTATGGCAAGTCACACTATCTAAAAGTGGCATGGGGAGAATCCTGTCCAAGTGTAAGGCAAAGCAGAACAGCTGAGCTTCTAAAGCCTTTGTGGCTAAATCCCTCAACTTTTGGATGTAGCAGTCAGTCCAGGAATCAGAGGATGAAACCATCTGCCACTATCAGGTGCTTTGGCTGAGCCACACACATACAGAATTCATGGCAGTGATCTCAAAGGCCACAAGAGTAAGAACACCTAACAGTTGCATAGTGCTTTATTTCACTTAACATAGTGACAGGGCTTGACCTGAAAGCTCTGCAGAACCCCACTGTGTATTTGATGTGCATTCAACTTGCAATGGTGACATACAGCTGGGGATTAAGCATACAATAATGCTAAGAGTTTCCGTATTAGACTGCCATAAATTGAAATTTCTATGCCAGGCCCCCAACAGTTACTCTTATGAGGAATTTCGAGCTCTTGACTTTTAAATTCTCCCAACCCCTAGGCCTTATATAGATATGTAAGATGTTTTTAAAGCTATGTTCTAGCTACTAAATTTTAATTATTAGTAGATGACTTGCTACTTGAGCAATAGATGTGGAAGCATGTGGAATACAGTTAAATGCTATAATTATGTAAAACTTACAATTATAACAAAGCTGCTACAAGTCACTGTGATGGCCACGCTAAGAGCTTTTGTAAATATGATAATTAGTCATATACAGGCCATTTTAATAATGGTTGTAATTATAAGTATTTTCATCAATTATAAGTATTTTCATCTAATCAATTCAAATGAATTTTTCTCTTTTTTTAACTCTCTAGTATCTATAAAGTGTCTGCTTAATATCCATGGTACTCTTATGATTTATTTGCTGTCATGATTATCCCCCTTTCTCTCCCCTCACCCCCATTCAGTAAAAGACAAAGGTTCTGAATTCTAAAATTTACTACATCTTGTTGTGTAGTTAGGCCTACGGTAATATATTCCTACCCTTCCTATATCAACATTTCTCAGAAATTTTTGAACAGCATTTTTTGGTGCTTCATGATTCCTATTCCAATATAGAAATGTGCATTTCCATGTGTGTGAGTGTGTGTGTGAGCATGCATGTGTGTGTGCACCTGTGCATAAACATTAGTGGTAGTGAATATGAAGGCTCTTCTAAGAGTTGAAGGGCTCAAAACTCAGAAACTCCAAGCCTGTGGAATGCAGATCCTTTAAAAGGCCAACAGTTGCTTGACTTGTGAAGGAAGATGTACAAATCAATGTTATAAGCGTGAAGAGGTGAGCACAGATACATTACCTCCTTATGTTCCTAGAGACAGGCCTTTACCAACGTGGACTATAAAAGGCGATCTCACAAATTACAAGTTGACCATTATCAGATGAAAGAAGGGGAGAGGGTGTAAGTTGAGGAAAGATGGAGTGTACCTTCTGTATTCTCTGTTTGAAATAGTAAAATCTGTCATTTATAAAACTCTTACTATGGGCTGTACACTGTCATAAAAATCTGTAGAGCATATTCATTTAATTCTCATGGAAAGTCTGTGATGTGGCTATCATTATCTCTGAAGCTGAGAAAAGATACAATCCAGGCTCAAGATTAGACAGCTAGTAAGTGACAGGTCTGCCTGATTTTGAAGTCTGAGATTTACTCCTATTTCACAGGGCTTTGAGGGGGATTAAATGAGAGTTCTCAATAAACTTAAAATAAATCCCAAACTCTCACCATGACATGCCCACCTTACCAATATCATCTTCTTTTTACTCAAGTGTTCTGCAATCACATTAATCTTATTGTCAGGCTCTAAAACTGGGAGACAAAACCCTTAACCTAAAGGTATTTGCACTCGTTGGTCTCTCTGCCTGGTGTAATCTTTTCTCAGTTATTCCAGTGTGTGGCTCCTTCTCATCTCAAATACCATCAATTCTGAGAGGTCTTCTCTGACCAGCCTATCTAAAGCCCTTATAATACTTTGCATGAGTGATGATTTATTCACTTGATTACTTATTTATCATTTGTTTCTTTCACAAGGCTTACTCCATGAGGGTAGATACATCTATACTACAGAATCTGAAATATTGACATAAGGTATTCAACATATCAGTGAATGAATGAATAAAACAAAAAATCCTGATTGAAGTGGCATACATCTCTGTCATTACATCTTAATCTCCTCCATTCTCTAACCTCTACGAGAAAGCAAATAGAGGTCAGCAAAATAATTAATAAACAAATTATTCCCCTTGTCTACAATGTGTGAATTTTTCAAATGAGAGATGCTTGAATTTTTGTCCTTTACTTTAATTTTTGAGGGTGAGATTCATGCAAACACTCTCATCCTCCCAGCCCCAGACTTTAGATCTAAAGAGGAACTGAAAACAACAACAAACAAAAACATACATATATACACAAATTGGGTTACCAGTCTCTACAGGTTACTCAGGTACCATCAGTTACAGGAAACATCCCTTTGGGGGTCTCTTTTAAATTATAGCTTACATGTTGTAATTTCTCCTCTAAGTGCACAGATAATAATGGTAAGTGAAGCTCTACCAGGGAGAGCATTAAGCATGAGAGCATATATGCTCTTCATAAAGGAAACAGCTCTACCCTAACTCTAGCTAAATGCTGAGTGAATAATACATGATCGAATAGCTCTCAGTGTTGCCAAATACTCTAGGTTTGTTTTTTGTTTTATTTTTAAAGAGAGGCCAAATATCAGATTTTATGAAAAACCTAATGTGAAAAAAAATCTGTGGAGTTATGTTCTCGCTAACCGTAAGTTTTGCTACTCATCATTATCTAATATCATTTTCCCCTTCTCTACCCTCAAGATGTTCTTGATCTACAGAGGATAGGATTTCAATTCCTCCAGTTAGAATATAAGTTCTTCAATAGATTTCTTAACTTCTCTGAGCTTCAATTTCTTATGAAAGCTGAGATGTTGATTGAATAGAATAATTAGGGTCAAATGTCCTCACAGGGAATAAAATCTCAACAATTTATTATATAAAAAAGCAATTAATTTAGTGTTCAAACTGCCTTTTTCAGGATTGAAAACAATATTTATGCATACATTTTAAGCCAATGTTGAGAGTACTCAGATAAAAACAAAAAATGTAAGCAGTCCATTAAAAAAATCATATTATAATCAAGCATTTTCTTGCCATCAATTATGTATATATATGCAGAAATGAGACCCCTTCAAGAAGAGAAGGAAAGCAACAGTTCTTAAAAAAAAAACTTATGGTGAGTAGTGTGTTACTTTATCACTTTTTCATGGTCTGTAATTTCATCTCAAGAATACATAAAAAGAAGAAGGAAAAGTTAAAATTTTCAAAAGTAATTAATAGTGCACTATGGTGATTTATTAACCTATTTACTGAAAACAGTGTATGCTCCATATTTTTCTTTATTGCATAGAATTAATTTTTCTCTTAACTACACATCATTTTAAGTAAATACTGGTTTATGAATGTTTCATAAATCCCAGTTCTAACATCACAGCTTCTGATAACTACCACTTAAACAATGTATCCTCTATCCTGTCTCCATTTTATTATTAATAATTAATAACAACAGCTAATATTAGGCTCAGAAATATGGGTCAGATTTACACAGGGATTCTGTATATTTTACTTCTAATTACCCCCAACAATCATGCAAGGTAAGTTATATTCTCATTTTATGGACAAAGACGGTGTCAAAAGAGTTGAATGACAAATATTAAAAGAATCTGTATTTGAACCAACCCAGGACTAAGGGGCTCCAAATGTTTTATTTCCCTTCAATGTTTGTTGTGTGTGTGTGTGTGTGTGTGTGTGTGTGTGTGGTGCACATGCATGCCTGTGAATGTATTTAAGTATTGTGATCTAAAAACTGATAGTAATTAGACCCATGTTTATATCCAACTTGCTAATATGTCTATTTTAAATAAATACCACAAAGCGTATTACCAACCTGCTTGATTCTCAAGCCAATGTTATAGAAAAGGGTGAGGCTGATAAAAGACAACTTGTTGAGGATTTCTTAGCTTACATTCTAATCTACAGAGAAAATTATTCCATAATATTTTGTACTCAAAACAAAGGTTACAAGTTTATTCTTCTAAGTGAAAAAGCTAAAGCCCATCTTTCCAACAACATGATAAAAATCTAAAACATAAGAGCAAATAAATAATATCCTGAATCCAGTCTTTGAAAAAATTTTAGTCACCCTTTTGTTTCTCTCATTTAACATCACTACCTATTCAACTTTAAATTCTCAATTCAGATTTCAATTACTCAGTCAACAGATAAGTGTTTAAAGTGTGTACACACAAATTTACCTTGTTTTATTGATTGCCAATATCTGTGACGTTTTCTCATTAACTGGTGACTAAATAAACCTAATTACATATAACTTACTTACATAGAATTAAATAGAATAATTAGTAGTCTTAAAAGTAGTAATATAGATAAAAGCTTATAAATTGCACCCATTATCAAAAGCAACAGTTCAATTTTCATTACTCTCAAAATAGAATTTTATTTATTTTATTCATACTTACATTATGTAATAGTCCAATTTTATCAAAGTAGCCTAATGATCAGTTTGACAATGAAATAGAATTTACACACCAAATTTAAAGTATGGAAAGACTATGTTAAACACATTAAAATAAAGATAAAAGAATGATGCTTCTCAGAAGTGTTTAGTATTTCAATGTATAATATTCAATGCATGACTTAAAATAATTATTTTTAAAATAAATCTATGATTAGTCAAGTTTTGCCATTTCTACATAATCCCTGGTTCATTCAGTTGCTCATCATACATTTTTTTTTTGTATAAATACTTGTAATCATTGTTAAATTCCTTTTTAATTTATCATATTACTTGGTTTAATGTCAATGACATGAACAGTCTATGAATGCATAATGATTTATTTCTAAGGTGTTTTGTAGGAAGGACATTTAAATATCCCATCTGCCAAGGTTATGAAAATGATCTCCAAAATCTTAAAACAATTTTCACCAAATAATGCAATAAAGAATGATATTAATCACATTCACTAATAAGCTCTTCCTATCTTTCGGTAAGTTTGGTATTAAATAAATACATTTCTAAAACTATATGGGCCATGCAAAGAGAAATGTAAAGGAGTAGAAAGTACTTCGGAATATAGTTGGAAATACTCCTTAGAAAGTTTTAAAGTCACTTACAACTCCCTTTTTACATGGAGGCCCATATTTCTTTTGCCCATGAAGCTTCTTCTAAGGCTGACACGGTGGGAAATCAGGGCTTTACATTGCCCTTCGTTCCTGGAAACAAGTCACCTGCGAATAGTTAGTGGAATCAGCTGAGTAAGATCATTTGCAGGTGTAGTGGCTGAGTTAAGAAAATACACACAATGCAGTATACATATGATGTATTATTGAATTGTACACTTGATTTTATTAACTCATATCACCCTGATATATTTAATAAAGTAGATAGATAGATAGATAGATAGATAGATAGATAGATAGATAGATAGAGTGCGTGTGTGTGTGTACATGATAATTTAAATTAGTGCTATTTTCTTCTAAAAATAATGCATACTCCATATTCCTGGTTGTCAATAGTGATTTATACACATATTTGGGGTCTTTAAGTCCAATTTACCTGTCAGTTTTTATACTCTGCCCTTGTGATCAGTTGAGATCAATTACTCCTATCCTCATTTTAATAAGATTGTTCCCTGGTCTCCTTTGTGCACTTCAAGCTTCCTCTCTGATCTTCATATGCCACATGTTTCTCATTTTTGCGCAACGTACTCTCTCCATATGAACTTTTATTTCCATGTTTCTAAGTCTTCTCTAATCTCCAAAAACTACCTTAAGCACCTTCTTCTCCAAAAATGTTTCCAGGCTTAAATGGAAGTAACAACATCCTCTCAGTGGTTCTCAAGCTTTAGCATGCACATGTAAATGCCCTTTGGAGTTTATTATACACACTTACCAGGCTCTATTCCTTGATATTTGGCAAAATAATGCATGCTACAAAAACATGCTGAAAACAAATCAATAGCTTAAAACTTCTCTGAGCCTCAAGGGTATTTTGACTTCATATTACAGCACCTCAAAGGAAGAACTATTTTTTCCTAGTTAAATAGACCCTCCTCATTAACTTGTGATCCCAAGTCCCTGAATTACTTCTGAGACAAAGAAAAGTGGTAACAAATGTTGAGAAATCAGGTTCTTTAAAGAGCCACTTCTGAGTTTGAAGATAAATTCACCTTTTAGAAGGGCAAACTGCTTAGATCTTCTAAGCATTGGGTAGCTCAATTGTAAAATGCAGATAGTAATTTGAGATGTTAGAGTTCTATTCTCTTTTATTGGTGTTTTCATAGGGGATCTTTACTCCGAGAAGAAACATTAATAAAGTAACATTTTCCACACAGCTACTATTCCTCTTTATATTAACAGAGCTCCAATAGTACAGGGAAGCAATATGCCCAGCTAAAATCTATATACCATGCCCATCTTTCCACTGGAGGTGACCATGTGACATTGGCCAATGATATGTATGTGAAAGTCATTGGGAAAAGATGCTGAGTAAACTCCTAATATAAGGGGTGAGTGATACAGAAGTTGCTAAACTTGCTTCCATGTTGCCTTTTGTCTTTTTCCCCCCTATAACCTAGAATATGAACTTGATTATTTAGCAATAATTTAACTTCTAGGAAAAGTCCAAAAGAATCATAGCATTCTTTACTCTGAAATTATAATACCAGCAACCACTTATCGCCAAATGTCTTATTATGAGAAAAAAATTAACCACTACATTGGTTAATTCACTGTTTGAGAATGTCAGTTGCTAATACTCAAATGCAATTCCTAACTAAACATCCTTCTTCTACTCCTTATTCTTACTCTTCCAAGGAAAAGAGTATGTAGCTATTTGTAAGACTGAGAAAAGTGTATATAAACACATCACTGAGTTTCTCTTCTCCCTATGGTAGGAGTAAATATTCAACCTGTAACTTAACTTGGTGGGTGAGTTTAATTCTCAGAGAATCCTGTTAAGAAGGCCCTTACGAGTCAAACTGATTCATAGGATTCATTGCATTCTTCAACTATCAAAAATAAATCTGGTATTTTGACGCATCATCAAACCAACATTATACCTACATTGCGGGATTGTTGTGAGGTTTAAGGCAGCATTGAATATAAAATGCCTAGTCTAGCACCTGATATATCAGTATTAGCTACCATAATCCTTATCACCACTGTCATTATAAAGATCCTTTCAACTGTCGAGTCACAGTTTCTTCCTGCTGGCTTTAGACTGTCATTTTAATTCTACCAAGTATCTTTCTAGTTGTAATCTTTGGCTTTGGTTTACCCTGTACCATTCACACTTCTTTTTCTTGCCTGATTGATTTTACTTTTTCCTGCTTCTAGCCTGTTGAGACATTGGTCTTTTGATGTGTATCTTAGTTTTAAATAATGTTTAATAATATATAACACCTGAAACATAATACCTGAAACAAAATAGGCATTCAAACATCAGTGTAAAGTAAATGTGAATCTTACAAATATTGGCTTAGCCTGTAAGTTTCTGGTCCCTTAGGCCATCTCCATAGCCCTTGGCTAGCAGTTGCCTGTGCAGCATGAGATTTCTCACAGGTCGGCTCTGTGTATGCCACCAAGACTTTGGTGCAGCTCTTGGTCCCCTCTTTTTTCTCCTAGTCTGAGACATTCTGTTCCTGACATCAAAAAAACATATTCCTTTTACATCTATATTCCATGTCTTTTAACACACCTATAAAAATCCTTTTGACCTCATAATTTAACAGGTCCTTCTAATATCATAGGAAAGGGAGAATATTATCAAAGTGAACAAGGGAGGGAAAAGACAGAAATAAGAAACAATAATACACAATGAAGCTTCTCATATATACTTGTATGTTTACACAAAGTGACTTAAAAATACTCTTTTGTGAAAAGAAATGAGCTAACATAACTATCTTCCAAACTTTTGTCCTTTTAAAACCATATTTACATTATTTATTGTTACAGCATAAAAATGTAATTAAATAACTCTGTCTCCAAATGAAACAGCTTTGCTTTCCAGACCAAGGCCATCACACACACTTGGTTAGGCTTTCCTCTGTACAGGTACAGAGGGCCCTGTTCACATAGACTAGGATATAAACTGTGTTCCTCAGAGTTGTTTTGCACACTGGCCAAATTCCAGACTCTACGTCAATGATTTTTAATTATTTTGGGCCATCTTTATTAAAGTTATAAAAGATAAAATTTAGATTTAAAAAAAATCAGTGATTACATGTTGGAAGAGTTTTCTGCAGAAGATAATTCAGAAAAAGTCATGTTTATTTTGGTACAGGATTTTGTCCATTCTATTAAATAATTTTATAAATAAAATAATAATTAGAGATAGAAGTATGCTTTAGAGAATTGCTGATGTTTAAAGGTTGACAGTAGAAAAGGACTGAATTTTGTGGTAATCCTGAAAAGTAATTTCTGATGTGTAAAGTGGAATAGTGGTAAAATCAGAAAGTGAAAACTGATGTAAAACTCTTAGCCTGTTTTAGAGTCATTCAAGTTATCATCAACAATTCTACTTATTGTTTCCTCTTAATTTTTTCTTGTACTATAGTTAGTTGCATATAATATTTTTTGCCACTTATAGTGAAGACTCTTCTATAAGAACTACTTATATGTCAAGATTTAAATTTCAAAATACTATTATTGCATTATCAAGAATATCATATATTTTTATACCTAAAGTATTTTTTTCTTTTGACATAGTACTTCATATACAAAATAAACTTAATTTTTTGATAGATTTTAACACTTGCTGTTACCAATTTTTTTTTAATTTTATATTTGCTGTTACCAAAAAGCCCCAAGTAATACCCTTTGATTATGCCAAACCAATGGAAATATGCATATGCTAGAAGAGTTCCTTAGTCCCTAAGCTGACATGTGACTTGAATTCTGTCCAAAATTGAATAATTAAATAATGAAAGAGTAGGCACCTGATCCAGGCTGAGTTAGCTTATTCCTTTAGAGGATTTACACTTGGAATGGAGAGAAGCAAACTGAAAGCTCATAAAGTGAAGACCATTGACAGAATGCGTACTAGAGAAGGTTTACAAATCTGTACTTATTCACCTCTTATTTTTTTTTTTCTGCTTATCTCTGAACTACCTTTCTTCCCCCTGTATTTTTAAATTTTATTTTTACTTCTTTATTTATTTTAATTGTATTTTATTATTAGTTTCAAATATACAGTGCATTAGTTAGACATTTATATAGTTTATGGAATGATCCTCCTGATTACTTTTTCTCTACTCTGGCTCTACACCTAACCATTACATTACTGCTGACTGCATTCCCTATAATTTAAAAAAAATTTGTTTAACATATGTTTATTTTCCTTTGCTTGCAACTAAACTATCTTTCATTAATACAAATATTTGTGGAAACTTATCTTTCTCTCCAGTCAAAAAAAAGCCAGTGTAACTAACATATGTCATTACTACTATAAACTTCATTAAAGAACAGCTTTGAACATGGTACTTCACTGTTCAGTTTTTAATGACTCCTCATCGCCTCTAAATAAGGGTTCTTTAAATTGGAATTGTTGGTATTTTATAAACATGCCAAAAGTTTTAGGAATCTGTTTAAAAAATCACATGCTTAGAGGCAGTATTTGAAACTCGAAACTATTAGATTCTAGAGCTCTATTTCTTACTAAAAAGAAAACATAATTTACATATTTGTATAGCACTTTAGATTACATAGCACTTTCATAGTATTATTCAATTTTATATTTAAAATGACCCAGAGAGAGAATATATATAGTTTTTATGCTTATTTTATTTATTCAACAAATTTACTGATGTCTTATAGTTATTGTCTTGGTCATATTCTTATAACTAAGCGTTAAGATAATTTCTGATTCTATGTAGCTTATATAATAGTAAACAAGCAGTAAAGCCATAATAACAGATTTCCAGTCAGAAAAAAAAATATTTCAAAGGTTAAACAACAACATGAAGTACTGTAAAGGGTCTGAAATTTTACATTTATTTTTACCTGCCACGTGTGTGTGCTGTTTGTTGAGTGCATGTGTGTGTGCATGCACACTCATCAGATTTTACATTATTTGAAAGCTAAGAAGTTAGTCTGTCACAGTTTCATGGCACAGAGACATGAGATTCTTAGGTCAGAAACAAAGGACAGTTTATTGCTCATAGCAACAGCAGTATCCAAAGTATCAGCGTTGTACCACTTTCTCAAGCCCCAATTGCGACAAGGCAATCTAAAGAGGGACAGGTGACGACTACACACATGATGAATCCTGCCACAGGAGAGGAAGCCTGAGTCTAGTGAAACCAAATATTTTATAATGGGCAGTATGCCTGCCTGACCTTTGCCTTGAGGGAAATATTATCTTTATTATAGTGGATAGTGAAAAAAAAATCTGACTTTTGATAAAGAGAAATACAACCTCTTTCCAGTCTGTTTACTAAACAAATATCCTTGAAAAGGTAGTTCAGGATCAAAGTTCAGTTTGAGGAGGTGAGGTAGCTGGAATTTGTAAGGCACTATCCTAGAAAAGAAAGAACTATGCAGAGAAAGAATTCCAAAAATCTTCACACAAGCTACCTTGTGTCTTTTGCTCACTGCTAATCTTTAAATGAAGAGAAAAGAAACCTCAAAACCTTGCAAAGAAAAATTATCTGAGAAAGAACAAATCCTAGGGAAAGAACATCTACCCAGGAAGTATGTAAGGTCATGGAAGGAGTACCTCACTTTTGAACTTTTGGAAAGGGACCTCCAATCTTTAGCACATTGAATATGGATAATGATACATCACTAGCTGTACTTTAATGTCAAATTTAGGAAAATAAATTTTTGCCGAAATGTCGAGATTTATGTAAAAGAGACATATACTCTGTACTTGTCAAAAAGGGCAAGACAGTTTTACTTGAGCTACTGCAGTAGAGATACTGCAAGAGAAAGACTCCAGTATAGTACTGAACTCGACTTCACTGAAACAAAAGGTGGGAGAATTTTTAAGTGCGGGGCTGAGAGAGTGGAAACGTGCTGGAGGATATTAGTCAATGTGATTAAACCATCTGTGTTTGCTATTTGGTGCTGATTAAAGAGGCCACTTCCTTCCCACTAAAGGAGATAGGAGTGCTATCTTTCTTGATGATTTTAGTTCAGAGATGGTTCCCAGGTCCTTAAGAAAAGCATTCCTAGGCTGTAAAACTGGCTGGAGGCTGGCAAAAAAAAAAAAAAAAAAAAAAAAAAAAAACCAAAAACAAAATATAGAAGGGCAAGTTTTTAAAATAAATGCTCTAAGAAAAGGGAGATCAAGGGCCTATAATCAGAAGGTACCCTGTCTAAAGTTTAACCAAGCTGAGGGAAATTTAAGGCTGCTTGGTCACTTATCCTTCATGGTTCATTTCACTCGATGCACTACTCTCAAGGGCACTGTGAGAGAGCAGGAAGATGCTTTACAAAACTCATGCTTCTCATAGCCCTAGCACCAGTCTGGCCTGAGCTCTCAAAAGCTTCTTTCCTGTCTGAGCACTTCTAGCTCCTAAAATCCAAGTACTCACATCACCCTTCCAAAACAGCCCATCCTAATTCCCCAATTGAGGCCAGATATAAGCAAACAAACGGCAGAATTTAGTTGGCCTATGGGTACTTGGTAACTTCTACTTTGAAATTTGTAGCACAAAGGACTCTGAAATAAGAAACCATATGACTGGGTTTCTTTTAATTTTTTTTAAATGTATTTTTTATGATAAAGGAGGTAAAATGAATTCCAACAGTAGTAAGAACAAAATATAAACTAATATCTCAATAAATTAAACTGCCACATTTAGCATCTACTCTCTAAATTCAAACCAAATGGATTTAATTATCAAATGTTACATTTAAGATCTTTTTCAACTTGCTATCTCCATTTTCACTGTGTGGACAAAATGCTGGCTCTGTACCAGGAAGGAGGAAGCTACACAGAGTTCCAGAAATCACCATACAAGTCCTCTTGAGTCTTTGGAGAATAAAACACAAATATTAAAATAGAAACAGGAATACAAAAAGTCAGGAGTAGATATACCTTAAAATAATCAGGAACAACCATATGCCTCAGCTACATGTATCTTTTTTTTTTTTTTACTTTGTATTGATAGTTTTGATTTCTGTATTTTAATGGATAGGCGAAAAAGAAACGTTAAACACTTTCTATGTGATTCATCATTTCAAACGAGAAAAAATAGGAAACAATAAAAATGAGTTGTTAATGTTTTGTCTTCAGAAAAACAGTAGTTTTTTAGTAACTGTCTTCAATGAAGACAATAAAGGATTGTTCTAAGGAAGATCCTCACCCGTTCTGCATGTACCCTGCAAGCAAAGCCGAAAGCAATGAGTTCGGTTCAGCTCAAGTGGTAAAGAATGACTTCTTGACTCTGAGATGTTTAAATACAAAAACTACCAAGGGAGTCCAAAACGGGTCCTGCTGCTATAGATCATTAAACCTAAGACTGACAATCATCAGATATTTATATGCTAATTTTAAAAAGAGACAACCCAATAGTTGAAGTGATGAGAGCAAAAGGGCAAAACAACATCTATTATTAAAGATTTTCAGATTGCTGATTAAAGCGCTTATTTCAGTAGAGCAAAAGGATTTAACAGTGAGAATCACACTGTTATGCATGAAAAGAGTCACCTTTAAAAAATGACTAAAAATGCCAATTACTCCATTTTAACTGCTTGCATTGTTTAAGGTAATTGATTCAAACTTTGGAAAACTGAACCAGAATTTTGTAAAATGAACAACCTCAATCCCACTAATCCAAATATAAGAATGGCCTTTATAATTTAAAAAGTAATACCACGATGTGAACGACTTCATTGCAATCCATGGTGCTTTACCATGCAGTATAGAATGATTTAAAAGGTTCTTTTGACATTTAGAAGAGAATGTTTCAAATAGCAGAAATGGATAAAATGAAGGAAATTGATACTTGATCTGCCTGCTACACTTCACTATTTTCTTACAATGTGCTCATCATTCCTGAGAAGTTTCTCATAAGGCAGATGATGCTAGCTTGACATTTGGCACAGGCGGTACCTAAAAATGCCTTACAACTTGGCCTCCATCTATGGGATTGGTGTAAAGGGCAAATTCATATCTAAAGAGTATATTAAGTAATGTATTAAGTATTCTCTTCAGAGTCATAGAAAAATACCAGGGTATAAAGCATAAGCCATATAAAAAGTTAATGTAAGTAACTCAAATGCTGCTTAGATTATAGGAATGCAGTACATTAAAAGGCAGAAATTGTAAATTATCACTATAAATAAAAATTATAACAGTCTTTAATTGGTATGTATCTTGAATTAATACAGATTTATATATTCATATTTATATATCCACTTTCAATTTAATGTGAGGGATTGTTAAAGTTATTTTATGTATATTCATAGTCTATTTTTTGAGCTAAAAATAAATGAAAAATTGTTTTTTTTTTTTACACTAGTTCATTCGATGAATGAGTTTACAAAACGGAATTATTTTCAATGTTTTTATTTCAGTTCACAGCCAAAAACAACGCAGCCAGAGAGCTCTTCAGATTTTAATTCCATCATAATTACTTATATGTGAAAATGCACAGAAAAGTTCAGTCACACAGTTAGGCAGCTAATTGTGTTGAAAAAAGGATTGCATGCTCACAAAGATAATCATGCCCCAAGGGTATACATTTCTGTTTCAGAGCTATTTTTAGGCCCTCAGGAACTTCAGCCACCTCTTAACTCTTGGAAAACAATGTTAAAATCCACCTAACTAAATGTGACCTAACTCTTATTTCAAAGCCAGGAAACTAAATTTGATTGCAAAGTAAAGGTAAGAAATTATAAGTTTAAAAGCTGGCAACTGTGAATGTGACAAATAGGATTGCCCTGCCATCAACTTTCTATGTTTACAGCGGATGATTATTTTGTAAGGAACTGATGTTCTTCATGGTAGGAAAACACTTACTTATTGCAAACCTGAAATTTCATAAGAAAATTTACTTTCTATTCTCATTCTTTGTCAAAAAAACAATACTTGGTACTTTTAAAAGAACCCTGAAATGGCAATTGTTTATCTGATACTCATGCTAAAATAGAGATATTAAAGTGTTAAGAACCTAAAGAATTTAAGAATGTTCTTCAAAGGAAAAAAAAAAAACTGAAATTTACCTACACATGTGGCACATATTTCTTAATCATTCTAGTTCAAGTTTTGCATTCTAGAATCAATTATCCAGTTTCCCTTGAAAATATGCTTCTAATATTATTCAATTTTTTTTAAAAAAGTCTTCAAGTATATCTCTTAGGACCCTGGATTAAAATTTAAAAAAACAAAATTTTAATACATTGATGTTTAAAATAAGGTGAAGAGAAATATGTTTAGCTTTTAAGTCTAAATTAGCTGAAAAACATTAAGAATAATTTGCTCTATTTTACATTTTTATGCATAAGTTTATAAATGCTATAGTTTTCTCCATTTTATTTTGTTAGTCTTTTAGTGGTTCTGATCACCAATTCCAATGTTGGGAAGACTGAGGCTTTCCCCACACTAACAAGAAGTAATTCTCAAACAGCAGCTCGATGTCTGACAATTCAACTCAATTCTGACACTATCCACCTGAAGATAACATCAGATGCCACAGGATAAGACCTCATTCCCACAAGACTGCCCCCACTTCGGATTCCAATCATAAGTCCAGGTTGTCATCTGTGCTCTAGAACAAATGACTATAAATCAGAGGTTCCCACAACCCAGCCTTGGGTTGAATTAATTTGCCAGAGCAGTTCACAGAACTCAGAAAAACAAGGGTTGCAAAGGGAAAGGTAAGGGAAAAGGGTGCTGAGCTTTTAGGTTTTTATGGAGGCTTCATTACATAGGCAGGATTGATTAAATCATTGGCCTTTGAAGACTGAACTCAATCTCCAGCCTCTTTCTCCTCTGCAGAGGTTGGTGTTCTGGGAAAGTTCCAACCTTCTAATCACACCATCAGTTCTCCAGACAACTAGTGCCTCTCCTTAGGTTACCCAAGTGCTTTCCAAGTCACCTCAGTAACATAACAAAAGACACCTTTCTGGCGCTTACTATAGGAAATTCCAAGTTTTTTAAGAGCTGTGAGCCAGGAACCATGGATGACATCCAAAATATTTGAGAGATATAATTTGATCATCTGAATGACCAAATACACATTCCTTATTAAATCATAAAATCGCAGTTACTTTGTACTGTGAGATTTTCTGACCAAAAGCACTTGTGATCATAACAATGTTTCATAATTTTAATTTGTTTTCCCTGGTTTATTTACTATTAATCGGTTTATGAGAGAGATGCCATGGTTACTAGCTTAGGAAATCAGATTTAAAAATAGGGAAAAGGAGATTATTTCTAATAAGAGAATGTCAATGATAGGGATTTAAGCCCACGGTCTCTGCCAGCTTTTCATCCAATATTGGTATTATGCCATGTCAATAGTATTCCAGGTGTGATCTCTGCCAGAAGATAAGCATGTGGGGGATGAGGATCAATAATGATAGCAATCCTTTATTTGTGGACCTACTAGGAGTCAGCATGGTGAGTGCTTTCAACGTATTATATTTACTCCTTATAGTAAAACTATGAGGTACATATTTGTATTCCCAGTTTATAAATAACAAGCCAAGGCTTAGATCATTTCCCCAATTTAAAAGCTAGCAAGAAGTGAAGTTGTTACTGAACCGAAGTCCATGCTTCAAAAAGCCAAAACTCAAATTGTACTTCTATTGATTGAATTCATTTTTCTAACTGCCTCAGCAATGAGATTACCTACCATGCAAGGCAGAGAATTGTTAAAGAGCCCACAGCTCCTGGATTAGGGGTGTGAATCTAGGGGCATAAGGAATGAAACTGCCTTGTACCTGATTGCAAATATTTCCATATGCCTGTTTGTTCTGCATTATTACTATTTTGATGCTCTGGTCTACAAGTGATATTCCAGCCTAAGGATCCATTGTCTTTAACTGCTTCTAGATGAAATAGTGTCATGTGACAGCAGACAGGAGACCTGAGCATGAAGAAGCATACATAGATATGATTTAATGGTACTTCTCTGCCATTCTCAGGCATTCTGAATCCCTGTCAATCCAAATTCTTTATTCGCTAGGAAAAAGTTTTTTTTCCTTTATAATCAATGCAGCTCAGACTATTCTTCACAGATAATTTTTCCTAGATGATCACAGGGTTCCTTTTCTGGAATTTTGTAGTCCACTTCGCATAAGTATGTAATAAATATAACATGTAGTAGTGCCCTATGTATGCCACTAGTCTTCATCTCTCCCTGTAAAGAACAGAGCTTAATTGTATTTCAGGAAATAAAATTATAAAAACCTAGAAAAGCACAATTATGTGTCAAGATAAAAATAAAAGAATGAGCAAATGAATGAGTGAATATGCAACACTCAGTCATCCTTTATTTGTCAAGCTATTTAATAACTTTGGAATTTTTGTTTATGTAAAAAAAAAGTTATAAGGAGTTAAAAATCTATGAAACAGTCTCTATATTCCAGGAATTATATAGCTTACGACGCTCTTCATTGACACTTCACAATCATTTCCCAGTTGCCCACAATAGTTTCACTTCACTCAATGTTTTTGTAATATCATACATGCATACCAGTCCCTGTTTTAAAAAATTTTCTTTCCGTTTCAATAATAGGTTACGTTCTTGAAAAGTAAGTTTAAAATCATTTATATTGTGATAGTGCTGAGTATAAAAAGGTCTAATTGACTGGGTTTGAAAACTCCCTTAAATCCTACAGAGCAATGGTTCTCAAAGTATGGTCCAGGGCCTCTAAGGTGTCCTTGAGAATCCATCAGGGGATCTATTAAAGTCAAACTATATACACAAAATACTAAGAACTTATTGGCCTTTTTCTCTCTCATTCTCTCATGAGTTTTCTATAGACTTTTTCCAGAGGCTACATAAAGTGACACAACATATTGAATGCAGAAGCATATATGAGAGAATCCAGCTGTCTTCTATTGAGCACTACATTACATAGGTCTGCAAAATGTAAAACGATGCCCTTTTCTCACTAGATTATTTTTCCTTAAAACAAATTTATTTTTCATAAAAATGTTGTTTGACTTATAATGGGTTTATTATAGTGATTTCAAAAATTAATATTTTAAAAATCATGTTTTAATTTTTAATAAAATAAATATCAATAAGTATAACATATATAACAAAAGCTCTTTGAGTCTTCAATAATTTTTAAGAGTGCAAGAGTTCTGGACCAAAAAATTTGAGAATTGCTTCATTTAAGCATCTCTCAAAAAGATACTGAAAACTTACTAGGAATAGTAACTACCATTTACTGAGTTTATGCAATCAGCTAGCCACTTTATACAAATTATATAATGTAATCCTCAAAGCACTATAAGCCAGGTATTTCTCTCCTCTTTTTATGAAAAAAAAAAAAAAATCTGCAACTTAGCGTTGTTGGAATGTTCACCCAGAGGTGATAAGAGGAAATACTGGACTTTGAACCAGGTCTATATCTGATTTTCAAATACTTGAATATTACACTATCTGACTTCAAGAAGGACTCAAAAACTTGTTTCATGAACACATTTGAAAAGATATCAACATCATAATTCATTAAGAAAATGAAAATTAATACCCAAGGAGATGTTATTTTATGTCCCCTAGAATGGCCATAATAAGTAGTCTGGATAATAACAAATAGTGGTGAAGATGTGAAAAAATGAAGAATTCTTATATATTGCTGAGGGGAAAGTAAAATGGTGTAGCCGCTTTGGAAAATAGTCTGGTAGTTCCTCAAACAGTTATACATAGGAGTTATCGTACAATCCAGCTATTCCATTCCTAGATATATAGCCAAGACAAATGTAGTGTCTATACAAAAACTCATACACAAATGTTGATACTGGCATTAGTCATAATAGCCCCAAAGTAGAAAGAACCCATGTTCATCAACTGATGAATAGGTAAATAAAATCTTATATCTACACAGTGAAATATTATTCATATCCATAAAAAATGAAGTTTGTTCTTATACATGCTACAATATGGATGAACCTCAAAAACATAATGCATAGTGAAATAAGCCAGCCCTAAGAGACCATATACTAGATGATTCCACTTACATAAAATGTCATGAAATGGTGAATTCCAAGAGATATCCAAAAAACAGTAGTTAAGATATCTGTATATAAATAGTTGTATAGCATATGTCTCAATAAATCTGGTTTTTAAAAATGTTGCATGGGTTTATTGACATCTATTTGGCAAGGTCTCCTCTTACCAATTACTGAAGAAATTTATAGTAGTTAAAGAAATGTCAACCTAGTAACTGAGTAATAGTAAAGAAAAAGATGTAAGGATAGTGAATAAAAGTCTAATAGACATTAGGATGACAATCTAAGAACACAGTTAACACAGAATAACTATGGGAAGGAAAACGTAAATAGAAAAGAGAGCAAGAATGATGAGTCAAAGACCAGGGAACCAACTTGGTACTGCTATTTAAAATTCTTAAAGCAAGTTGGTACTGGGCAGATCATAATAGGTTTTGTCCAAAGCAATGTGAAATAGACATCAAGACTCTGAAATTTTATTTCCTTTGACCCAGGGATTTCTGCTATGGGAATTCATCCCTAATAAATTATCTTAGATATATATTTATATGTATGTATATATATATATATGTATGTATGTATATATATATGTATATATGTATATTATATATATATTTTATATATATAGAAATATATATATAGAGAATTGTATTGTACAAAATAATTAAAATGTAAATTTTTGTCATTATTCATAATGATGGAAAAACTGAAAATTACCTAAATTCTTTAGGAAGAATCATTTAAGTAAATTATGATATTCACATATAAAGTTTATGTAATAATAAAATAGATGTTACCAATAAGAAGGTATTAAAGGAGAACTTATAACAAAATATTTAATGGCAAAAACAAAATACAAAATTATGTACAGTATGGCCTTAAATAGAGCAACATAAAATTTTAACATTTTGTAATACAAAAATAATGGTACCTTTTTCTGAGTTCTGGGAATTTAGCTTATTTATCACTTTTTTTTTAAAAAAAAGATTTTTAAGGAGATTACTATATTTCTTATAATCAGCATTATTGGATTTATGCCAAAACTTTTTAACTTATTTTTAAAGGTATACTGTTAATTCACATTGCCATTGAATTCAAACTTGAGCCTAAATAAAATAACAATCTTAGTACAGGTTTCTGTTTTTAAGGTAGATCTGGAGACAGAAGCAGTCCAAGCAAAGAAATTAAAAAAAAAAAAATTATAGAGGCTTAAGAGAAGAAATATATTTGTAGATACTTAAGGAATCAGGGTTAGTTTACACAGATAAGTACGAGGAGGTATTTCATTGTTTACAAATATATGTGGATGAAAACCCAAAGCAAATTATTCTAAGATTTATGAAAACAAGATTAAGAAGAAGTAACATTTTAGATAAGGACTAACTTCCCAGAAAAGTCGATTAAAATTTGGAAGAGAATACTAAAGAAGTTAAAGAAATTACTATTTATGAAGTTTTCTTAAAAATAATTTAAATTAGGCAATAATGTATTTTAAGTGAGGGAGAGAAGGCCTTTACCTATAGGGACGAGTAAGGCCTTGTAGTTTAGGTACTGAGTCTTCGGAAACATGATCTGGATGTGCAGCCTGAGATTGTCACTGACCTTTGCTAATGTTACTTGTGTTCATTTGAAAAGAGATAATATAAATATCTACCTTTATCAACAAAAATTAATGTTTTTGTTGAGATAATTAAATAAACCTAACCCATGAAACATATGACTCCTAAACACAGTGACACAAGGTAAGTGATTATTTAAAGTCAACCTGTTATTAATTGTGAACAATTGACTCACAGGAGACTTGGCGAAGTATAACAAGTAAAACAGAAACTTAACGATTAAGAAAATAATATTTTTAAAATAACATTAACTTCAAGGTGAATGATAAAATATAGTACTGGTATATAATCAATATTTAAATCAAATTTTAATTTCTGTGCTATAAACATAAAATTGATATATCTTAGAGATCTTTTATAAAATCAGCAGGAATTTTGGATTCACCAATTTTGATTTCCTACTTTGACAAGATAAAATGGAAAATTGGGAAAGAGCAAGAAAGATAAACTAAAATAAAAACACAGAAGACAGTAAAGAAAAGATAACAAAACTCAGCCAGAATAGATTATCATGTCCCACGTGATTTCTTAGCTCCAGATTTTCTTTTACCTCCACATATAGTACTACAGATACTTTCTGCTAGTTGAGTTCAATCTAATGCCCCAACTCTTTTCTTTCTTTTGGTGTTAAGGGGAATAAAAATATCAATGCTCAGAAGAGGCAGAATCTATTTAATCTTGTAGAGAATCTAGCTCTGGCCTTGGGGTAATTCTAGTAACTGGACTTCTGGTTTACCCATGAGAGTGATGCATCAATTTTTACTTTTTTCAATAACTTGGATTCTTCATTACCAGACTTTGGTGGATCTCCTGTTCATTATACCAGTCCTTTGCTGAATATGTCTTAAAATTCCATGGAGCTCACCCTTGAAATATAGTCCAATGGTCAGAGCCTTGCAGATTTCCCTCATGCTGATTGTCCGTTCATTTGACTTCATAGTCAAATGCCAATGATGGTGCACACTAGTTACTTAATCATAATATAATAATAAAGGGTTATATTTGTGGGGCTTGGGTCATAGCAACTGCCCGCATAAATTGACATCTATTATCTGTCACTACATGCCCAGGAAACTCAATTTCTCTTGCCTGATTGGCTTTCTTTATTTATAATATTGGTTGTTGTATCTGTTTTCCCAAACACAAAGACTTATGGCATCCAAAAAGTCATGTTCAGTATAAAGTTTCAACTCCAGTAGGGGATTTTTCCATTTCAGAAAACAATTCCATGTCTGGCCCATTTCAGAGATAAAACTAAGATTCAGAAAGGCAGAGAGGCCAAGGGTAATTACACCTAAAGCTTTTTAAAATCTATACTCTAATTTTTCCAACAAATTATGCTACTTTCTCTACAATATGTTTTTAATAGAATATTAGAGTTAATGCTAACTGGAATCAACTTAGGAAATAGACCTTTGCCATTGACATTGACTCCAGATATTTTTATAATGGGCAAGTGGAGAAACATAAAACATCATTGAGTATGTTTTGAGTCTTCCAAGAGTCTGGCCTATTCTCATGGTTATTACCAGTGAGACAAACATGCTTATTGATGAGTTAAATGTAGATGAAACAAGATAATAAAACCAGTTTCCTTTGAGGAAACAACAGACACCTCAGCAACCATAAAGCTCCTTATGCCCTCATTCTCGTATATTATGTGCTGTCAAACCTGCACACATTCGGAAAGTTTACTAAATGAAAATAAAGTTGTCTAGTTACCATGCTGTAACCTGAGATAATAAGAGACTTAAAATAAATTCTGTAGAAGCAAAACCTGATATATTTGGATGTCAGAGTCTACTTTGACTAAACCCATTTAGAATTATAGCCTCAGCAAAATTAGGCTATTAAAGTTACAAATAAAAGAGGATTGTTAGTACTAAGAAGAAATAGGACTAATTGGATACTCAAATGCTTCCTAAGCTGTATATCTTAAATGTGTGGCTCATCAGTAGTTATTACTAGAGTTGGCAGAAATAATAGACATAGAAAATTTATTTCTAGACTTCTCTTTATGCAAAATGTTTGAGGTCATTTTCTTACTTGAGTCACAAATTAAAATCTAAGAAAATAAATGTAAACACAGATATTAAAATGCATCATTACAGTTGCCTTTACCTTTTCATACTTGTTTTTTCAATGATGCATTGTTAAATTAAAATCCCAAAAGAAAATAAACATTTTTCTTTCCGATTTAAGTGTATAGAAACAGGTAAATGCATTGAAAAAATAATTATGCCAATATATACAAACTCTTAAAAACAATGTGAGGAAAATTTGACCATGGCTGCTGAGTATGAGCGCTGGTCAGGGAGTTGTTTCCCACCACTGGTATTATGCTAGAAGGGGGGAAATATGTGGAAATGGAATTAAAATCTTCATAAACCATAGCGGGAAAATTAATTCTCCTGTGACCTTTATGAAATAGGCGTCATTATTTATGTGTGAATGTATCATATATATATATATACATATATATATATGATCATACATATATATGCACGCATACACACACACATATATGTATGTATGAGGTATGTTATATATATATACCTATGCATATACATATAACAACTTGGGTATAACTTACCCAAGATCACATAGATTTCAATGGCAGAAGCAAGATTCTAATTTGAATCTATCTGATTCTTAGGGGCATGTGGTAGTTCTCATCTAGGTCCTAGATTACACTTCATTCTTGCAACAAACTTTGATGATCTAAACTGTGCTTAGTATATAGTGTTCAGCCATATGTCTAGACTAAATCAATGAAATGTACTATTTTTTAAGGCTGGGCTCATGTCTTCTCTACTGTTTTCTTGAAGCCCAGAAAAATCCCAGGCACAAATCTATCATTTAATAAAGAATAGTAAACAAATAAATAAATGGGATTAAGGTAGTCTAAGGTCTATAGAAGCAATGTAAATCCTCTCTAGAAAAAAATTAATAAGTCCACCTTAAGAATCTATAGAACAACAAATATCAGATTTAGCTTCTTAAGGACTTCATGTACTAGAATGATTTTATATATGTATGTAAGTTTATATATAAATATGCATATATTTATATTTATATAAACGTATTTATAAAAATATAAATATATACACATATATATGTTATATGTTTGATATATACATATATATGAGATATGTGTGTGTATGTGTATATATAATATATACACATATATATGTTATATGTTTGATATATACATATATATGAGATATGTGTGTGTATGTGTGTATATATATACACACATACATTATATATATCTATATATATACACACACACACACACACACACACACACACACATACATAATAACTTACTATAGTCCTGGAAGCACTTAAGGGTTTTAAATGTATTAAATAATTTAGTTCTTAAACAATTGTTTGAGGTATGAACAGTTTTTATATTTCCATTTTACAAATGAAAAGAGCAAAGTGTAAGGAAGTTTTATGTTTGTTGAAAGCCATTGGCAAGAATCTACCTAAATATATAAAAATGGAAAAAGTACAAGTATTTAAAAATAAAACACCAAAGGATGAATTAATCAAAATATTGCATACAATTGAAGAGAGATTAAGAATAGAAAACACAGAAATGTATACTCAACTGATCTTTGACAAAGAAGCAAAGGTGATACAATGGAGTAAAGATAATCTCTTCAACAAATGGTGTTTAAATACCTGGACATCAATATTAAAAAAGAAAAAAAAAAGAATCTATATAAACTTTATATCTTTCACAAAAATTAACTCAAAATGGATCACAGACCTAAATATAAAACACAAAACTATAAATCTCCTAAAAAATAACAAGAGAAAATCTAGATGACCTTAGGTGTGATAATGACCTTTTAGATACAAAGGCACAATTCATGAAAGAAATAATTGACAAACTGGACTTCATTAAAATTAAAAACTTCTCTTCTGTGAAATATAATGTCAAGAGAAAGAGAAGATAAGCCATAGACTGGGAGAGCATATTTGCAAAGATATATCCAATAAAAGAATACTATCTAAAATACAAAAATAAATTTTAAGACTCAATAATGAGAAAACAACCCAATTAAAAAATGGGCCAAAGGCCTTACAAAAACCTCACCAAATATACACTGTTGGCAAATAAGTACATGAACAAGTGCTCCACATGATATGTCATCAGGGAAATTCAAGTTAAAACAAGGAGATACTACTACAAATCTTTTAGAATGGCCAAAATCCAGAACTGAAGATACTAAATGCCATTGAGAATATGGAGCTACCAGAACTCCTTCATTCGTTGCTAGTGGAAATGCAAATGGTAGATTGAAAGACATTTTGGTAGTTTCTTACAAAACTAAACAGACTCTTACTATATGATCCAGCATTTGTATTCCTTGGGATTTGCATAAAGAAGTTGAAATTTATGTTCATACAAAAACTTGCACATGGATACTTATAGCCACTTCATTCATAATTGCCAAAACTTTGGAAGAAACCACGATGCCCTATAGTAGGTGAAAAGATGAACTGTGGTACATCCAAGTAATGAAATATTATTTAGTACTAAAATTAAATGAGTTATCAAGCCACAAAAAAGACATGGAGGAACTCAAATGCATATTGTTAAGTGAAAGTAGCCAATCTGTGAAGGCTACATACTGTATGATTCCAACTATATGACATTCCGGAAAAAGCAAAATTATAGAGACAATAAAAGATCAGTGGCTGTTAGGGGAAAGAGAAGGATGAATAGAATGAGCACAGAAAAATTGTAGGGCAGTGGAACTACTCAGTATACAATAATGATGGGTTCATACAAAAGTAAACCCTAATGTAAACTATGGTCTTTATATGATAATGATGTGTCAGTGTAGATTTATCAATTGCTACTAGTGTACTTCTCTAGTGGGGAATATTGATAATGGGGCATGTGTTGGGCAGGGAGTATAGGGGAATCTCTGTACCTTCCAGTTTTGTTGGGGGAACTAAAACTGTTCTAAATAAATAACAAAATGAATAAAAGTTAGATAATTGGAAAAAAATGATATGAAGAAATTATCTGGTTTGCAGTAAAGGGAAACAAAGATATGGAATATATTTGTTAAGAATATGGTAGGTAGAATTAGGACAAACATAATGAGTACTATATAATATTCAGGAGAAAATAGAAAAAAATGAAAGAAATTAAATATTTTAAATATTTTAATAGAGAATATTTAGAAATTTTCTGATTTATTAAAGACTTGAATTCACAGATAGGAGGCAAAATATGTACCAAGGAATGAAAGTGAAAAATAAATCCACACTTAAGCATATCATAGCAAAACTGCAGAAGGCAAAAGACAAAACCAAAAAATATCATGAAAGCACCAATAACATCTAAAAATAAAAGACAATTAGACTAGGAGCAAGTGTAGAAAAAAATAAGTCTTTATTTCCAATGTCTAATTTTTCCTCAATTCACATTGCAAATATAAATACATAACTGCATTTTAGGTAAAATGTGCTGGTAGAATTAATCAAGCAATCAATTTATATATATTGCTTGATTGAATATATATATAAATCTCACACACATATACACATTTATCAGCCCTAGTATAGTGGGTAAAAGAAACGGCTTTGAATCCTAGACCTGTATACCAATATTAATCTTATCTTTTAATTAGCCGGTTACTAGTGTAAATTTAAGCAAATCACGTAACCCAGTGAGCTTCAACTTCTTTATCTGTACAATGTACATTATTTCATGATAATTCTGTTGTGAGGACTTTCCCTGGAATGTAGAGAACAAAATACATGGGAAGTATCAGATTGACCCATATGAAATTATTCAAATGTGCTGAATATTTGAATTTATTTTATTTGAGCTAACTTAATATTAATACTAAATGTGGTTTTACTTGAGAAAGAATCTAGTTTTAAATTCATATCATGAAGAGAAAAACTATTTTTCAAAATGTAAAGAAATTGGTTTAAAATCAACCTTGCCCTCTACCCCACTAAAGTCTATAGGATTTACTCTATGCATATACGCTTGTTAATGATGTGATAAAACTGACAACAATCTGACTTAAATAAAATGTATCATAAGCCTAATCATATAACTGCTTTTATGATTAGATCATGTATAAGACTGTTCAAGCAACAAAACCTCTCATCTACTCTACAAACATCATAAAATTCAGTCATGTATTTATTAAAAGCTATAAAGTATTTTCTTGGTATGTCAGACAGACTGTTAAGGTGGCCACTATGATACTGTTATTTTGAGTTTGAGCAGGAACTGTAAATTGCTTCTAATCAATAGAATATGGCAAAGTTAATGGAAATGCATGTGATTATATGCACGTGATTATGCCATTATGTTACATAAGTTTATAGCACTTGCATTGCTGTGTCGTCCTTGCTGGCTTTGAGAAGACAACCATTTTGGAAAATTTCATACAGTAAGAACTGTGGACAGTCTCTGGGATCTGAGAATGGCCTCTGGTAGATAGCCAAGAAGAAGAAACTGAAGTCCTCAGTCCTACAATCACGAGGAACTGAATTGTTCCAATAACTTGAATGAACTTGAAAGACGATCTTTCCCTAGTTAAGCCTCAGATGAGGCCACAACCTTGACTGACCCCTTGATTTCTGCTTATTAAGATTCTAAGCAGAGGACTCAGGTAAGGTTTGTCTGAATTTCTGACCCACAAAAACTGTGGAATACTAAATGTATAAATGTTTTAAGCTGATAACTTTGTTGTAATGTTGTTACTCAGCAATTGATTACTAATATGCCTGAAGAGACAAAGAGAAATAATGAGAGAGTTGTTTGTGGTAGAAAGAGAGGTTATTCCTTCCAGAGCCATTATCAAATTCTACAATATACTTTTATTTTGCAAAGGCTGTAATCTTAAGAAAACCGCATTATCAACATGATCTTTTAAAAATCATTTTCACACTGGTAATGATCAAATGAGGAGGCCCGAGTAGACAATTACTAATATTTTTCAATCCCCAGAAAGCCACATTTCCTCTACCACAGCAATGTCTGACACTGGAGATATGGAATTGTGACATTTAGTGTACAGGATTATTCTATGCTTTTAGTGTAAATTGCCCTAGCTAGCAAACATAAATTGCATATTTTGTTAAGAATGTGCTATCCAAGTAACTACAATTTCCCCTTTTGTGAAATACTTCAACGTGTCCTAACTGGGCTCTGCTGTGAGCATTCTTAGTTGCTCCACTGAAAGATTCTTAGGGCTGCACATCAAGGCAAGAACCATGGAGGAAAATTCAAGGCAGGGAGACGAAGGGAGCTCACTGTCTTTTTTTTTATAATTGCTTAAGCAAATAATAGAAGCATTCAATGTTCTCTGAGAAAGAGAAACCTTGATTTACACTATTTTGCGTTTGCCCACAAACAAAAACCAAACTTTAAAGATGTGTTCTGCTCCCCACAAAGGGGAGAAGAATTGAGTGTCGATCAAATTTATCAGGGTGAGGCTGGGAGAGATATTTCCTGCCTCTGTGTCAATAAATAGAAAATGACTCAAAAAGCAGCTCCAGAAAAAAAAAAAAAAAAATCTCCACTCTTGTTGAAAAAGGACAGGAAATGGGAAAGGGACTACTGAGAAAAAATGCCTAGAGAAGAAATTACTGAGGGGTCAATTGGAAAATGCTTATTTTCCCTTCATTTCAGGGACAAATGAAGGAATCAATGCCATCTCAAGAAATTCCAGTGACTGGTTTATTTATGTATTAAACACAAGTTGGAGGAATATGTGTGGTCATCAAATATCCTGAATTTTACAGTATTTATACTTCTCCCATTTGAAATTTTACTTAGTGTATTCTAGAAGAAAATAAAGCTTGACTATCCACAGAAGGATTCCTCCAGATTCTGTAGATAAGCTTCAAGAGTTTCTTTAAACACACAGTCTTTAAATAACAACCTCTGATGAAATTCAATAGTAAGCTGCCATTCTTCAGTTATTTCCCAAGTGAACATGAATTAATATACTATACTATATTCTTTGTAAAAATCATTATTTCTTTGAAAATAAAAAAAAACAAAAAAGAAATTATGATTTTTGTAGAAAGATCCAATAATCTCACTTCCCATTTACAGCAGAACTCAATGTATCTTGCTTCTACAGGTCAGCCTGATTCAGGGTACACACTGAAAACTAAAACCCCCTGAGGATGCAATAATCACAATCACTCCAGTGTCAATTATTACATATGGAGAATTTACTATGCGCCAAGTGCCTGGTATCCCATTCAGTATGTACAAGTTATATGACAATCCATGAGGTTGGTAGTCTTATTTCCTCTAGAATTTCAGAAAGGAAAAAAATGAGTTCTGGGAAAAGTTAAGTAATTTGCCCAATGGCAGAACAGCAGGAAGTGGAGTTTGGATTTGAATGCAGGCGATCTGATTCTTGAGTCCTTATTGTTAAGTAACAACTAGTCTTCAGGCAATATCTATGAGTCAATGTTGAAAACTAATAAATCTCATTTTTAAATTCATCTGTGAATATATAGATTGCTTAATGAGAGTCATACCTTCTCAGTAGTCATATACTATAAAACTCATATTTATGGTGTGCCACAAATAGATGGTTCACAATATGAATTTATTACAGATAGATAGGTAAGTAGGTAGGTAGATAGATAGATACATACATACATACATACATACATACATACATACATACATACATAGAAATTATTATGTTGCCATTTTAATAACATGGTGGATCTGGTATGTGGATGCCAAAAAAATGTAGCCAGGTTAGATTTATAAGGTGATATTTTCTAAATATATGTGTAAAATCTTTTTAGTTTCACCACCTTTTATTTCTTTGGGGAAAGTTATGATCTTTGTTTTTCAATATTTAAATATCTGGCACACACAATGCATACTTTAGAATAAAAAGGGCCATGTAATGAAAGGTCTTATCTAATGTGGCCAAGCATTGTGTCCTGACATTCCCCTAGTTGACACAGAAGAGAATCTCACTTCTCAAGGTTCCATTGAGTTATCACCATGAAATGGGAGTAAATTTATAAGTAAAAAAAAAGTCATATAAAGATACTTGCAGTTTGATTCTATTTTATAAATATCAGAAACATATTAGCTAAATGATATATTGTTATGGCCTATACTCATAGTTAGTAAATATTTTAAAAGAAACAAATGACAAATGAAAAACTCAGCTAGTGGTTGCCTGGGGAGGGTGGGATGATGAAGTAAGAGCAGGATGTAGTAGGAGGATGTAGTAAAGGAGAAGCACTAAGGGGGCTTCTAAAGTATGAATGTCCTATTTCTTAATCTGAGCTACATGTAAATGGGTGTTTATTTTATCATCATTTTATAATCTTTTTATGTATTTTCCATCATAAATAAATACTGATTTAAAAAGTAGCCCATTGAAGTCTTAAAAATTATTATATTGCTCCTATTTTTGTATTCTGCTTTATGTCCCTTAATAATATATTCTGAAGATTTCCTAAACATCATTAAAATTTCCTCAAAAAAGTACTTTTAATGGTTGGGAAAAATTCTATTTTAAGGCTTGTGACATATATTGTTTGGTACTTTCTTAAATGTCATTGCTCTCGTGTCAGATTTATTTCTATTATAAAACTAGTGACTGTCTCAGGGCTCACAAAAATGAGTACAATTGCAAATACATATGTTTGAATATTTATATTTTAAGATACTATATTTGCAAGTTTTCCTTAGCCTGTTGGTTATACAACTCAGTGTGCTGAAGCAGACATCTGTGGGTATGGACAGAAATAAAATATTGTTGTCTTGTTTTTATCTTCTTCATACCCAGAGAATCAAGTTGTGGCTTTTGCCTGAGGGAGAACTGGAGGGAAATGAACTAGTGTGACATGTTTTTCTGCCAAGTAGAAAAAAATAAAAACAAAAAAACATGGAAGCAAAGTAATTCACATAAATTAGGACAGACAACCGGTCAGAATCTGCCCACTCAACCTGCTAGGGGAGCAACCAAGCAAAAGTAAGATATTCTTATTTGTTTCACTTTGGATTTTAGGGGATATATTAGGGGATATATATATATATATATCCCCTAAAATTCAAAGTGAAACAAATAAGAATATCTTATATATAAGATATATATGAGTCAGGGAGGAGGAACTGAAGATGGGTCAACTCAGTTTCTGTAATGGAGAGAAAGGATCACTAAAGGTAATCTCAGGAGATAAAAACTGGTTTTAAAGGAATATGTCAGGAAGCTTTTTGTTTTGTTTTACTACTCAATGAGGGGGAAAAGTAATAAAAAGAAATAAATAAAAGCCCTAAATATGGTAAACAGTGAGGGAAAATAATCATCTAGTCATCCATACAAAAGTGTCTATGGCATTAGTAAAAATACTGTGAACACTAAAAAGAAATTCCCTCCGTAGTCAGTATCTAAAAAGAAACTGTGGCACTGGCTTCTGAAACAACACTATAAAAGATATCAAGCTCTGCTTGCTTCTGTTTCAAAAACACTGTTCTAAACTACCTTGAGAGATCAAAAACATGTCCAAAGGTGTTTGAAAATCTGAGTTATAAGAATTCTTTGAAGTTGAGTTTGAAGCTGGGTCATCTGAATTTTAAATATTTGACGTACGGATATCTAATTGAATTGAGAGTCTGCTTTACAGAGTAATGAGGTCATTAAAAATTCCCTTCTCTGTTTCTATCCTCTTCACTTGGCAACTCTTTCTGACTCTTTAGATTTAGCTTTATACTTAATGTGCTCTGGAAAGCATTCTGGATCTTACTCATTAAGACTTAGATACTCATCAATCTATAATTATTACAAGTGAATT
Organism: Eonycteris spelaea; assembly: GCA_003508835.1. NCBI lineage: Eukaryota > Metazoa > Chordata > Mammalia > Chiroptera > Pteropodidae > Eonycteris > Eonycteris spelaea. Next base: position 1,302,023 of record PUFA01000252.1, read on the forward strand.
ATCTCTCTTCTCTAAATCTACTGTAACATCTTTAAGGAAATGTACTTTGTTCCAAACAGCGTCTAGCACCCCACATAGTGCTAGACACCTGGTAGATGCTCAGTAAATATCTGTTAAATGAAAAAGCACTGAAACATAAAACATGTTGCCAATGGCGATAGTCCTAGCGTGGTATAATTCAAAGGATCATGGTAATCTACATTAATCATTCCCAACATAGAATTACCAGAAGGTCTGCCTCGGACATTTACAGCTAATATTCTTTTTAATGAATAATCAAATAGCCAGGCATGAATACATGCTGTATAGGTATAATTCTGATATGGAGGTTATCCTGAAAAAGACCTGAAAGTCAAACTAAAGCAAATTTGGTTCAGTAGCATCAAAAAAAGAAGAAAAAAAATGTTAACAACTAATTGTGAGTCCATTATCGAGGGCTATTTCCTTCCAGTCCAGGAAAAAATGTAAGTAGTGCATGCTCACTCTCTCTCTCTCTCTCTCTCTCTCTCCTCTCTCTCTCTCTCTCTCTCTCTCTCATTCTCTCTCTCACATACAGAAAGAATAGAATCAAGTATCTTTTCCTATTTCTGAGTTTTGAGACTTCTTTATATTCTACAATTTTTTAATTAGGTGATATGATATGTAAAACTTCTTTGCCCGTCAATGGTTTGTAATTTTTTTATCTTGAGTGTCTTCCAGAGTAATTTTTTTTCTTTTTTTTTTTTTTTTACTTTTGATGAAATCCAAATTAAAACTTTTTCCCCCTCCTAAATCATGTTTTATATGTTGTATATAAAGACATTGCTAGCCAAAGTCACGAAAGTTTTCTCCACCATATTTTTAAAATTTTATAGCTTTATATATTTTTTATAATTTACTTTAAATTTATCATCTAATTTGAGTTAATTTTTGTAAATGATGTAAGGCATAATAGAGGCTTGTTTTTTTTTTCTTTTTTTGATGTATGGATACCTAATTGTTCCAACATCATTTGTAGAAAAAAGGTTATCCTTTCTTCAATGAATTGTCTTTGTACCTCTGTCAAGAATTACTTGAGTCATAGACTCTCCAATCTGTTCCAAGTGACTTATGTGTTTATTCTTTTGCAAACATCTCTCTTAGTTACTACAGTTTCATAATAAGTCTCAAAATTGAGTACGGTGAATCCAACTTAGTTCTTTTCCAAATAATTTTGGCTAATATGGTTCTTTGCTTCCCAGTAGACATTTTATAATCAGCTTGTCTATAGCTAGAAAAAAATTCTTCTGGGTTTTTGACTGATATTGTAATAAATTTATAGATCAATTTTAGAAAAAAAACTGCTATCTTAACTATATTGAGTCTTCTAATAATTAAATAATATTTTGCTTCATTTATTAAGGCCCTCTTTGATTTCTTTGATCATAGTTCACCTTAGACAGATGCGGCACACATTTTTTAAGGTTTATATCTAAGTATTTCATTTTTTGGAGCTATGGCAATTAGTATTCTTTTATAATTTTGGTTTCCAATAGTTCTTTGCTTGTATGTAAAAATACAATTGATCTTTGTACATTTAACTTTTTCCTCTGACCTTCTCAAATTCACTTATCATCATGAGTGAGCTTTAGTACTATGATCTCTTTCTGCATATGTACATTTCTTAGAATTCAAAATCAGGCTGCCTGCAAATAGGAACATTTGTACTATTTTTTTCGTTCCAGCCTATGTGCCTTTTATTTCTTTCTCGTCTTATTGCTCTAAGACTTTTCAATACACGTTGAATAGAAATGGTAAAGCAGCTAACCTTCTCCTGTTCCTAGTGTTAGGAAGAAAGCAGTCATTCTTTTACTGTTAAGTATGATGTTACCTGTAATGTTTTTGCAGAATATTGTACCCTTAGGAAAAAGTGCATAAGAACTCACTTTTTAGTTAGGGGAGTCTTCTTCCACTTCTTTAGAGAATATTTTTATCATGATTTAAATATGAACTTTGTTAAACACCTTTTCTGCGTCTTTGATATGATCATATGATGTGTAATTTTATTTTCTTATAATTTCCTTATGTAGTCTCACCATTGGGATATTGCTGGCCTAATAAAATGAGTCTTGAAGTGCTCCATCCTTTTTTATTTTCTAGAAATATAATTAGTTATTTCTTAATTAAATGTTTGGTAGACTTCACCAGGTAAACCATTCAGGCCTGGAGTTTTATTTCTTGGAAGTTTTAAACTACAAATTTAAATTCTTTGATAGCTGCAGAGTACTCAGAATATTTCTTCTTCAGTGATTTTTTTCAAAAGCTTTACTAAGGTATAATCCACATACAACATAATTCACTCATTTAAAATATACAATTCGGTGGTTTTTGGTATATTCACAGAGTTGTGCATCGATCACCACAATCAATTTTAAAACATGTTTTACTCCCAAAATAAATCCTGCACCACTTATTCATCACTTCCAAATCCTCCATTCTCTCTAGACAACCACTGATCTACTTTGTGTCTGTATATTTGCCTATTGTCTAATATGAATTAATATTTGGATCATACAGCATGCAGTGTTTGATTTTCTTCACTTAGAATGATTTCAAGACTCATACATGTTGTAGCATGTAATGATACTTTATCTTCTTCACTGCTGAATTATATTCTATTGCATGCAACATTTTATGTATCCATGCACCGAATGATGAACGTTTGGGTCATTTTCACTTTCAAGCTATTATGACTAATGTTGTTCTGACCAATCACATACAAATTTCTGTGTGAACATATGTTTTCATTTCTCTTGGGTATACAGTTAGGAATGACATTGCTGGATCATATGATAAATTACATGTTTAACCATTTTGAAATTGCCAGACAGTTTTCCAAAGGAGCTTCGCCATTTTACATTCTCACCAGTAAGTAGCATATGGGGATTCCAATTTCTTACCTTCCTTTCTAACGCTTATTATCTATTCAGTGACATTTAAACGTTTGTGTCTTTTAAGGAATTGGTCCGTTCCATCTAGTTCATCAAATTTATGCACGCAGAGTTGTCCATAGTATTTTATTATTACCACTTTGATGTCTGTTGTTCCATAGTGGTATTTTTCGTTCCAGATATTAGTTATTTGTATTTCTCTTTGTTCTTGTTCAATGTTCAGAGGCACTGCTGCCATCACCTGAGGAGTGAACTTGCCTCACACAGGACTCAGAGACTTAACAGAATTATATCCCATACCCTACACCCCAGACATTTATCTGTTCCCTGGCCTGAGTAAAGGGGTTTTCTTGGATCTTTTCTGTATGTGCTTGGTGCAAACTTCTTAGATTGAGAATGCCCAAGAGTCAGGGAATATGAAGAAAAAAAAAAAAAAAGGAATACAGGGAGCTAACTATTATATGAGGTCATTCTTTAAATTCTCATTTCTTCTTTAGTCTATTATTTACTTTTCAGAGTTCCCCCAAGATTTGCTTTATGTATTATGTCCAAAGTTGTAGTTGTCATCAGTGGGAGGATAGGGAGAAGTATTCTTTTTAACTGGGACTAATGCCACCATCTATCTAGTATTACCTATAACTAATTGGCAGCATAAATTCCCTGTCTTATCATGAAAATTTGCTCACTTTTCCCTAAGGGCACAGTACTCTAAGAATAGTTTTGAAACATTATGAAAACCCGAAGAATCTTCTCCATCAAAAGATGATTAAATTATGTTCAGTAGAATTTTAATTGTCTCTAATTACATCGTAATGTAATACAATTATTTTGACATTTTTTTTCCAGCAAGAATGTATTATCTCTTTAATTTAAATAATGTTGAGGCTCATATTTTTGTCCATGCTTCCTCTATGTGATCTTCTCTAACATACAAAATATATATTACATTCATTATTCTCTAACCAATTCCTTTTTTTTTGTATAATTCATTTAGCCCCTTAATGTATTCTTATCTGTATCATAAAATAATTCTGTTGTTTAATATTTTTTCAACCATACTTATACATCTGAAAGATTTGAATCATTCTCTACTTTTCTGCACTTAGCTTACTTCTATACTCATAAATAAATATCAAATAAGTTTAGACTGAAAAAGGAAGTAATCAAGTAAAAGAAGATTGATCCTTCATTATATTCTGACCTTAAAATAGTAGAAAACCTGGAGATGTATGTATGTGTATATATATAATAATATATATATATATATATATACCTCTACATATATACATATTTTTATTTTATGGCTGGAGATGGAATGAGTGGAAGGGGATTGATTAAAGGTAGAAATTATGAATTGATTAAACTATCATTCTATAACAATGCATAAGAAAAAGCTGGTAATATTCAAATTTGGCCTCATAATTATCTGTGAATATTAGGAATTAATGGTCTCCTATAACTATGTGATATAGCTGATAAACCAGTTGGTTGCTTAAATGTGTAGCTTCGGGGTAGTTTTATCAACTTTCTGCAATTTGAGTATCTTGATTTCTGGATCTAATCATCAACAGGATCAAGAGCAAGATATTGTATACATTTCTGTTTCATTTTGCATTATAATTTTCAATTCATTATCTCCCAACACATTTATGTGGAATTTTGTTTTATCTATTTTCCCTTCCTTCAGTGCTTGGTAGGCATAGTGCTTGTACATCAGTGTAGCTCAATACAGATTTTATAAAGCGATTTCCTAATTATAATCTAATGACATGCAATTATGCTATCATTTTGCTGTACAGTCGCAATATTACTTTACTGTAGGTTCAGCATTTTTGAAGACTTTTAAAACCTTATACCTTATGTAAAAACACTTTTATCACGTAGAGTTACATTCTTCAATATCTGTACATTGAAAATAGAGTTTTCTTACTCCTGCTTGTGTAAAGGTAAAGCTATGAGTGAAGGTTCTTTCATATTTCATCACTTGTATGTCTTTGTTACAGGAAGAACAGCAGTTTGAAGTACAGTCTTCCCCTTATTCTGTGGGAAGTGAATGTTGCCCATAAGTGAACAACATCCAGATGAGCATATGTATATGGCATTCATATAACAAAATTATCGTGACATTTGATTTAAAAATGTGGAATTAATCCAAAATGTGATCAGACTGAATTTTTTTGGACTGCGATGCACTTTCTAAGAAGGACTAGAGAAAAGCCTCTGAGGTTTGTTTCTGAAGTGCATTTTAAACTAACCATTCTTCTTGAGATAGGGGTCCTTTTTTCCATCATGTATCTGTATAATCCTCTACACTTAAGTTTCTTCCTTTAATAAAGTTTTAAATAGCATCCTATCATTGTATCAGGTGTTCACTTTTGTGGGAGAGTTTAGAGTGCTTGAAAGATCAGGAGAAATTTGTGTGATAACATGCAGCTTTCACAAAATGTTAGAAATAACTGGTTTGCTCAAATCAGTATTTTCCATGAAGGATCATAGAGATACACAAAGTTATTGAAAGCTAATTTCCTTCAGAGTTCCTCCAAATATATTTGCTCTGAGGGCTGTGTGAAATATTTATTTTTAAAAAATTGAATAGATTTTATATACAGAGATGCTCTCAAAGTTGCTTTTCACATTTAAAAAAATTAAGCTGTCATTAAAATGACTCTGCATATTAACTAGGTATTCTTGATCCCTTTTTAATTCTCTAAGAGAGTTACTATTTTTGAAAAGAAGAAAAATTTTAAATAAATTCGCTGCAATGGATCAGATAATTGAGACTTCCACTGTTTTTCTTTTTATGAAATGCACTGTTTGTCATGTATTATTGTATACCTTAAGCATATGTAATAACAGTAGTTTTCAAAAATAGAATTAAGCTGAGCTGCTAAAGAACAAGCAACAAAAATCCTTTGCTATATCTTGCATTGCTTATAATTTGTATTTTTCAAATGTTTTTTTTCTCTTGAAAATAAATTTAATTTGAAGAAAAGATGCAACTGATAAAACTGTATAATAAAAAAAATGAAATTAAAAAGAAACATTTCTGGAAGTGAAATCAATTTTGGAGATAAAAATTTATCAGGATTAGGATTTACATAAGACTTTGAGAATTTGAAATCAGCCAAATAATAAATCCATCACTGTAAATCAAGTCTAGAACATAGATAAATAAGTTAGATTTTTTTTAAAAAAAAGGTAAATTAATATGCCTAGAAATACTGGAAATCTAGTTTACTCCCTTTTTAGCATTTCAGGAAATGGGGGCCCATATCGTTTAATGGACTTTCACAACAGTATTGGGGCAAGCTTAAGTCAAGAACTTCGGATTTTCAAATTCTCTAACATTTTTCCACCTGCCCATGATGTAAAGTGATATTTAGAGTAATATTTGTGAATGCATTCCCAGTATCTCTAAGACTATAAAACCATCTAGCACAAATTAGTCATGGAGAGGATTCCTTTTCCCATACGTTTCTGCTCTATAAATCAATTGTATTTATTAATGTCCCCAGTGAGCTGTTCATTGTATTATTTATTCATCTATTTATCATATATTTACTGTATGCTGTATGCTAGATCCTCTTCTATGTTTCCAGAATTAGATGTTAGACCAGAAAGCAGGGAAGGGTTGAGAGATACAAGCACTCAAAAATATACAGTCTATTTGAGGATGTGGAAACAGATTGAGCATATCCAAAACATAAAACATTAGAAGCTGTGGGGTGTGGTCCAGCCTATAAAATGGCTCAATAGTCTTGCCTCCTGATATTCATATCCTGTTTTTAGCAAGCCATTGAAATTAGTAACTCCTATCTAACAAGTTGAATATAGCAAAAATGATGGTGTATCACTTCAGAAATTAGGTTATACAAAAATGTTGCCTTCCTCCTAAGCTCTCTCTTTCTCATTCTCTCCCTTGTTTGGATTGCTTGCACAGAGGGAAGCCAGGTGCCCTGTTGTGAGAATACGCAGGCAGCATATGGAGAAGCCACGTTGAAAGAAACTGGAGCCTCCTGCCAACAACCATGTGAATGAGTTTGGAACCAGATCTTTCAGCCCTGGTTGGGACTTGGATGAGGGCAACCCAGCCACAGCTTGACTGCAGCCTCATGAGAGACCCTGAGCCAGAACCACCCAGCTAAGCTGCTTCCAGATTCCTGACTCTCAGAAACTGATACAATAAATGTTTATTGTCTTAATTTGCTAAATTTTAGGGTAATTTGTCACACAGCAATAGATACCTAATAGAGAGAGAATAAACTATGCTGTAGTTCTGAGTTTTTAAGGAGGCAGGGTAATGAAATGGTAATTTGGTTAACAGATCACATTATTGGAGGAAACAGGTCATAAAAGGCTGAATCGGTACTGATGAGAAAGGTCTGCCCACTCACTACTGAAATGTATGTTATTCTAAATAAAATGAAAATTTAGTCTCTAATACAGAGCTTGGAAAGAACTCTGAGGGAAAAGAAAGCATGACCCAGAAATTTAGAGTGTGTATGTCTAATTATGAGAGCTTACTAAAGACCTTCAAAAAATAAAAAACAAAAGCAATTAACAACAAAACCTAATGTAACCACTTGCCTTATTCTGTATGATTAAGGTAGATGTATGAACGAGTGAGTGAGTGTGTCTTATTCTTGGTATATCAAATACTTTTTTTTTTTTTTTGGTAAATGGATGAGCTATGATTGCAACAACTACACAAGTTTAGATAATTAAAAGCGTTTACAAAATTCTATAGAACACTCACATGAAATATATTCAAGATAAAGAATACAGCAAAGCAGGGGAAATGATGTGCAAGCCAGCATCAAAGCCTGGAGATTGCAGGCACACCTACACAGAATCTTTTCTTATTCACACAGGATGTACTTCATCTCTGGGTTATGAAGCATAAAGCAATATACAAGAAATTGTGGTTTCAGGAGAGTTCAGGCAAAAGATTCTAGCAGAGTCTTTTATACCCTACTGGTCCTTTAGCCAAAGCCAAGCTGTGGTAACTAGTTAAACAGGTATAATCCCTCAATCTACCTATCCTAATCAATGTAAACATGCTGGCCCTGGGATTTCAAACTTTAGACAGCACATTATAAATACTACTGATCCATCTTCTTTATCATAGCCGAAAGTCAAGTCAGGCTTCTAGACAGCCAGGGAGATAAGCATAGAGATGTTCCAGTCATGCCATAAGATAAGTCTATTTTATACAATGACCATTAAACAAAAAAAATCAATCATTCTACATATAATATAGTATATGTACTATACATACATATACTAATATTAAATATGATAAATGATATAATAACATATTATTATAAATTGATATAAATGTACACATATATGTGTATATATATCTTTTATACATATGTAAATATGTATAACTACATATTAATAACAGGGATAATAGATATTGCTTACCATGTGAAAGGAAATCTGATATCTTAACAATGAGAAAAGACATGACATATAGATAATAAACAAATATAAATAATTGAGCATAAGCTGATAAGAATACAATTAGATAGAATTTTTAAGTTTTAGTTGTAAGTAGTTAGGTTCATGATATTCTAAACCTGCTGGATGGACCAGGTATACTAGTATCTTTTAGAGAAAATAGTAAATTGCTTTTTCTATCATGTCACTAATTTAATGATTCTGTTTGTCTGAATGTATCCAGAATATTTTTTCCTTGCAGCTCTGGCTTTCTGTTCTATTTTGGATCAATTGCTTTCTAGACCAGCTAGAGATCTGTCATCTTGTCATTTTATTCATTATATTTCTAAGTTATATTCACTATTTCAGTTTTCCGTGACTTATTATTTCTGTTTTTCCTCTCTTTTTGAGTACATTTGCAAGTCATTTCTTAAAAAGCTTTTGTGTGACTTAAATATCCTGAGTTCTTATGCATATGCAAAGGTTTTTATTGGGCCACACATTTTGGATAAATCTGGTATTCTGAGTTCAAATTAATTGTTTCACTGAATCTGAAGCCATTGTTTCATTGGTTTTCCGAATGCAGTCTTGCTGATAGTCAGCATCAGGCAGAGAGGAACCCTCAGCTTCCTGAGGGCCCCTGCTTGTGCATATTCTAGATTGTGGTAGTTGCTTTCTTTCACCAATCTGTATTTCCAGCAGCTTTCTATTTCCAGATTTTTTTTTTTTTTTCTGATGAGCCTACATCCATGCATTTGTCATTATGGGTTTATTATTCTCCTTTGTGCCCTTTTATTGTTATTCTAAAGTGATGTTGAACTAGAGCTGGGTAGATATACTGCCTTCCTGCTAACTTTTTAAATAAATTAAAAAAAAAAAAAACGCATTGTTAATCCCTCAACTCAAAATTATTTGATTGTAATTGTGACAATAGAATGATTACATCAGTAAACACAGTGAAGAAACAACAACTATTGGAATAAGAAGTAATTGATAGTCACAAAAATAAAAACAGGCAGGAGAGATAGTAAAAGAAGTACAATATTTTAACTTATTGCTACTTCCCTCAAAAAAATGTGATTTTTTACCAAATCAATACTCTAATTCCTCATAAGATTTCTGAGGCAAGTGGTAAAGGAATGTGCATAACTTTTCTTAAACCACTATAATCTACAATCAACATAAACTTTAGAATATCTGGAACCTTAAAGAAAACTGTCAGCAGTGTTTGTAATAAATATTACCTTTGAAAATCCCTATATCAGCAGAAGAAATTTTATAAAATAAATTGTTCACTTAACTTTAACTGATACAGATTTCAGCAGACAGTAAAATTAAATGCTGGATGATCACCAAAATATATTACACTTTCTAAGATACTACTGGGTTACTAATATATTTCAAAAGAAGAAAATTATTTCCAGGTATTAGCCTGCTATGTGAGATTTTTAAACAGTAATACTTCCTCTTGTAATTGATGAAAGAAGAAGTTGTAAATTACCATAAGCTAGAAATTTTAATATGTGAAATAAACATATGTGTCAACAGAAATCGGCATGAGCACATGGTGGGAAAGACTTTCCAAGTGCCTAAAATCTCTTTGGCTTTTCTTGAACTACCTCTATTCTCACTCAGCTGGTTAAAATGGACACCAGATCAATGTTTAAGAGTATCCTTTTATTCCATTTGTTTTGCCTCCATTTGTCCTCCAACCTATGGTTTCTCTTTAAATACCCTGCCATCCTTCAGTTAAATAATCTTTCTTTCAATAAGATCTTGAGATATCCACTATATTTTATAATTCCCCAGTTTATAGTTTTTCACAAGCAAAGTGAAGTAATCTTTAACACCACCCAATTATGATAAAGGATTACTGATTTCATTAAAGAAAATATTCCATCTAATTACTAAAGCTTGTAGGACACTACTACTCTTTATTTAAAAGTGTTGGCCAGATAAATTTGCTTTTTCTCTTTGTAATGACATGCTCTTTCGTCCTTCTTCATATCCACAAGGTCTAATTAGTGTAAATGCAATATTGCTTTTATTTTTGGCAACAGCTGTAGGTGCAGTTCACCTTAGTAATGCTTAATTCCTCACTTATTGCCCTTATTCTTATCTTGGAAACGTGACAAGATTAATCTTGTTTATTGTAACCATCCCACCCAACCAGGACTAAATTTTAGAAATCTCATAAAGAATGACATGAAAGACAGTTGGGAAGGAGAGGCTAGACATTAAATGACTAAAACTAATGTCGGTTAAGCTCTGCTATCTGCATCAATTACTTAACACCAAAGGAAATGCATTCCGTTTTATACATTCAACTGCACATAGCTTTTGCTCTCTACAAAGCCAAAAGACAGAAAATGTATGTGAGAGAGAGAGAGCATCTCAATTTATTTTCTAGATTCAGGGATCTTGAACCTCAAATTTTGTTTTGCAGATGAATATATAAGTTTTACCAGCTCACATCAATAAATACATAAACAGACTTTCTAGGCCATATATAAAGACATCTAAAAAAGCAAAATTAACTGTCTTTACAACTGAGAGCTATTAATAGACAAAACAGATACTTGTAGCAACTGAAGGGAGTCATTTCATTAGTTTTAGAAATTTCATAAACAGTATTCTATTATACGAAGACTTCATTGTTGGATTACCCAGTTGATAACAGCCTAGCCCTGAGCTTCCTAACAACTGTGCTGTGGAACATGGCTGTATTCTAGAGGGTTGCTGGGGTTTTGAGATATTGATGCCCATAGCATTCAGGATAGCTGGGAAGGATCTAAGACTGTTTAACATCCTAGAACCTCCAATCCCTTCTGGTCTTGAACAGCTACTTCTTATTTTTCAGTAGTCATGCAAACACTATGATTTTAGAAGGTACTAGTCTATGCTATTATGAAGAATGTCTAGAGGTTAGTAAATCTCAAAATAAATGAAGTCAAAGTTCCTATCTCTTTGCAGTTAACACAAAAAAATAGTTGGATGCAGTATCACTGTACATTTGAACAATAACAGGATTATAGCCCTGTTAAATTTTGTAGTTGTAAAAGAAAAAAAAAAAAAAGAAACCACTGAATGACACATTTTTTCCATGTTTTTACAAGACTTCATATACTCTTATGACTGTCTTGCCACTGTCTTAGCAGTAGCATGACATTCACATCATATATGCTATTAAGGCACAGCTTCCCTAAAATATACTTAGATTTGAAGTGGTATTATAATGGCTCATTTAATAAATCTACCAGGAACAACATATCTTTTATGCTTGTTTTTTAAAATTCTGTAAACCATCAGAAAGAATTGTTTGGTGACAAGCTGCTGAAAGGCAGGTTCCTGATGAGGTTTCATGGGTAGAAATGTTTCCATCATCCCAACATAGATCATGACCAACCAAATTGGTAAAAATCAGTCTGCACCTTCTCTTCTTTTTACTCCTATTGATGCTCCTCCTTTCCCGCTTCTCATTGCCCCCGCAGACCGCAAAGCCTTCCTATAGCCAGGGTATGAGAAGTTACTGTGAGGCGGAGTCTTGTCTCCATAGTTGGTCAAAGGCCAGGTATTGGCTACCATCTCCCACCCTTCTCCCAATCCCTGCCAGTTAAGGTGTGGGTATATGATTTAAACTCTGCTAATATGATGCTTCTGCCAAGAAGTTGAGTTCAGAGCAAATGAGGCAAAAGCAGGGATTAGTTTAGGATTTATTCCAGCGGTGAAAATATCTGGAATGTAGTGGCGAATGAATGTACCATCTGTAGAGTCCAGTTTCATAATGTTATGATGCCAATAATGGCATTAAATGTTCAGAGAGGTCTGGAATGGCAGCTCAAACAGCTGTTCTTTGGGATAACTAACTGGGTTGCTATATGTGGCATCCCCTTCAGTCTGTCTATTTTCTCTTCTTGTTTCCCAGCCTTCCTGTGTTTGTCTATTTGTCCATTTTTCTGCTTAATTTAGCCATAGTAGATTCTTTTGTTTGCAATCCAGAGCTGAAGCTGGGACTTCATGCCTAATCCTTTGACATATAATTTATTTTTCTTTCTACTTATTCCGACTATATAAAGACGCATAAAAAAATATGAATTAGTCTTTTTTTTTTTTAACAGAAAATAGCTAAAGATATGATCACAAAGAAAGGCATAATCTATTTCTCGTTCCAGATATTGTCTTCTTTGGCTTGAGAACATTCATCAGAGGCTAGTCATAGGAGTTCCAGAGTTAAGGAAGATACGAGATCTCTGGAAAATCTTTGCACTGCTGAATATCCACACAGCAGGCCCACATTCTCCATTTCCGGTTCCAACAATCCCTTCCATTAGCCCATGCCAACTCATCTCCCCTATCCTTAATCCATCCTTTATTTAGCATCAGCCTCACAGCTAGGTATGTTACATTTTTCAGATATGGGAATGTTGCAGCCCATTTTTATGATTCTCTGAAATCCACTCTTAAACCCTCTATGTTATTTCTTTTGACAATAAAATTCCTACTAATGTATCAAAATGTATACTTTTTAAAATAATAATATTACCAATACTTATTTTTTAGATTATTCCAAGTACTTCTTTTAGGGTCTAACCAAATCAAAAAGGTCAAAAAAGCCTTTGTGTTATACAGTATTTATAGGAGATTTCCATTTTTATCACACTTTTTTTTTTTAATGAGTTCATATTTCCAATTACTTAAAATGGCAAGATAAGGAAGTACTCTCAGCCCCCTAACTAGATCTAGGTCTTATTCAAATCTAGTTCTCTTTGGATAGAAAATAGGTTTTCTACTCAGAAGTTTTAGTAGCTACTTTCTTGAAGTCACAGTATTAGTTTAAGTGGTAACAGAAACGCTTCTGAGTCTTGTTTAAAGATGCTAGAGTGTCATTTAACTTTTGTTTTCCTCATCACCAACATAAAGGTATTTGATTATCCAGGTTAGCCAAGTGATTAGCAGACAGAAGCATCTTGATAATGCTCTCTGTGTAAAGGGTGTCAGATTAGGCCTGATGCCAAAAGTAAAAAAGTAGGTAATTTGACAGGCTGTTTTAGAGTACTATCAGGGTATCAGGAGAGGGAAGTTTGCCAAAGACAGTTTCCAAATTTGAAGGCACAGTTGCACCCTCTGTAGGGATTTGCTGGAAGCATTCATGAAATGAGGTTCAGTGGGATCTTCGTCAGATGCAACTTCAAGGATGGTGTTGGAAGTAATTGAATACATAAAAGTCATGATCTCTTATGCAAAAGAACTTTTAAGAATCTGACTCCAAGTTTTCTGGAAGTGATAAATATCTAACTCTGGACAGTAATGAATCACTTCCCTGATCTTTTCTCTGCTGCAGGCTTTGACATAGTCCACTGCTTTTGAGTTTGTTATTTTTTTTTACCCCCAAACTGGAATAACTTGTTCTTTTGCTCAACTGTCTTAGAATGTGTCTCAGTATAACCTTGTAGTGAATTTTAAATTTAAAGTTGGGAGAAGGACTTGGGCACCTCTACTATGTATAAAATAATACTAGTAAATGTAAACTGAATAAGGTGTGGTGTCTGCCTTTAAAGATATTACAGTCTAATGGGAGAAACTTGTATGTAAATGGCTGATTATGATACAGGCAAAATGAAAGAGGCATTAACTACAGTACAAGTTCTTCCATGGTAACACAGATAATGGAGCAATTAATTCTAACTGAAAGGAAATCAGAAGCTCCTTTATAAAGGTGGTGGCATTTGAGAAAGTATTGAGAATAATTATAATTTTAGTGGTACGATAGAGAAAAAAAAAGTGTTTTACTACTGAAATAGAATTAGCAAAGGCATGTAGACTCGATTCAAGAGTAGTTTTTGTTTTGTTTTGTTTTGTTTTAATCTATCACATGCAAGACACTATGGTTGGCTTTGAGAGAGATGCAAAAGGAAATAATACATTTCCTTTTCTCCTATAGGTTATATTCTACTTGGAAAAAAAATTATTTATATATAGGCATTTCTAAAGAGTTCATCAGTGGGATATAGTTGTCTGGAATGATGATACTAAGTGGCAAGTCCTTTAAAATCTATAATACATGATACTAGAATGAATTCAGTTGCCAGAGGGAGTAAAGAAAAGGTTTTAGAGGGCATAAGAAATAAACTGTTTCTTGAAAGATAGATCAAATTTGATGTGAGAAATAAAGGGTGAGAATATTTAAAATGACAGACATAGATAGCATGGACAAGACTGAAAAACAAAAATGATCTTGGCATGCTGCATGACTGAAAGTATCACTTAGATGAAGTAGAAGGTGCCTTCTGGCCCACTCTAGAAAAAAAAAAAAAAAAGCACATGTTTAGATGAATTCAAATGCCTGCAAAGTTCAGGCAAGCAAATTAAGTGAGCAAAGCAGACTGGACATGCATTGAGAGGAAGTGGAGAAGGCTATGGCCCAGGCTCAACAAAAAGAAAGACATCACTTAGCTCCAGCCATTTCCACAGGGAACTCTGCTCTAGTGTTCTCGTGTTGCCAGACCTTCCCATATGTTACAATATGCCACTAATCTGAATTTATCTGTTTGTCTATCTCTCTGTCTATCTATCTATCTATCTATCTATCTATCTATCTATCTATCTATCTATCTATCTATCTATCTATCTACTATCTATCTATCTATCTATCTATCTATCTATCTATCTACCTACCTACCTACCTACCTACCTACCTACCTACCTACCTTCCTACCTACCTATTCTATCTATCTATCATCTATCATCTATCTAGAGGGAGAGAGAGAAAGAGAGAGAGAGAAAAGACTGCTAGAACCAAAGCTTTTGTATTTTATCCTATCACCATTTAAGGTTATAGAAAAGAGATACAACATAAGGAAAACAGCATGTTTAATCAGGCTAAAAAATACAGGATATTTATATGTGAAAAATAATAAATGAAATGGAATTGATAGGACTTACTGACTACTAAAAATGATTTTTAGATAAAATTTATCTTAAAAGTCTCAAAAAAATTATTAACAAAATTTAAAAAATACTTGTGTGGACTCTAAATTCTTTTCATCTTTCTCATTTTGCCTTTATAAAGAAAACAAAAAACTACTATATGACTCTATTCTAATAGGGAGAGAATCTGGGTATTCACTTTCCAGATGGGCTGAGAGGAACACTTGATGAATGACTCTTTATTTGCCATTGCTACCAGTTGCCAATGGTAGATGCCACCAGGATGTTTTAGTCAGGTTCATTTATGTCCCTGTTTTTTGTTTTGGTCCATGAGCCTGGCTGACCATTGGAAACCCAGGTGGAATTTGAAGGTTTGCAACATATGTTTTTGGGCCTTTTAATTTCTAAATTTGATAGCAACCATAAATCACACCCCAAAAAACTATGTTAGTCCACTATTGGTTTAGGTTTTCCCCCAATCTAATGTGAAAGAACTGAAGTTAATGTTAAGATTATAACTTCTAAACCTTCACATTGTAATCCAGAAGGTTTGTTACTTAACAAAAAAGCCCATCTATTTTCTCTCGCTTATGAGAAATTTCTGACAGGGGGAGGAGCTTAGTAACAGGGAAGAATTGCATAGAATAATTTCACACAGAGATTACAATATTATGCCTCTGTCCGAATGAAATGCAGCATTCTAGATGTTGTCAACATTCCACTTAAAGCCAACTGCTAAGGTTTGTGAACAATGCAAATTCCTGAAATGTAACATGACAACTCTGTTTCCTAATGCTGATAAAATGTTTAGAAGATCATCGGATATTAAAAATGTGCTAATGAGACACAGAGTTTGATTAAAATCAAAGATGAAATGTTCCAAAAATATTCTTTGTGGTTTAGATAAATATGACTTAGGTTTCATCATTGATGACAACGCTTTAAGAAAAATTTCGCAAATATAAGGAAGTCTCAGTAATAAAAATAATTCATGGCAGCTCCTTATTAAGCTATTTTCAGAAATCAGGGTTAAGACCTAAGAATTGAATAAGAGGAAAAGAAAGAAAAGCTGGCCATGTATAAAGACTGTTCACTTGCTAAAACATGAACTATTAAGGCTTCATAACACAAAACATGATGTTTTCAATTAGTTTGATAAGTATTTGTAAATAATAAGTCCAAGTTATAAGCAGATGTGAACAAAGATGAACACCTTCTGTTACTTAATTGTGGAGAATAGAATAGTTGGAAACAAGTTTCATGGACGATATCTCTATGGGATAGAAAAATGCTAACATATTTCAGCATTGGTTAAGATCAAACTAATCTAATTAGTGTTTTCATTTAATTTACTGCTCAGAATTCTCTTCAATGAGGCATGCTTTTGATAAATTTCAAGAAGCTATTTTGAGAAAAGTTGGAATTAGACATATAAAACAAAAATATGAAGCCTTCTCTGAAGATAAACTAAAAATTATCTGAAAAATAAAAAGACAAAATGAAAAGTCATAAACTATATTTTTATATTAATAAATTGTGTCTTATACAGAGTAACCCAGGATTAATCTATATTTATTATATTTTGGACACAGGACGTAATTTAGCTGGGGAATTTTAATTTAAGTTACATACAAATTTGAGGAAAAAAGACTTCTCTCTTCTGATTGAATGATAATGTGGCCATATTGGCTTATTATTTTGTAAAGTCATAATTCATAGAGGTATAGACAAACTTGTAATTAAATGTGTAAATAACTTTGTTTCATTTTTATTTTCTGATTTCAGATCATAAGAATTGATTTTTAAAAGAGTGTTCCCACAACAAATTTCACATTCTAGATACTTTAGAATTTTGCTTCTACTTCCTTGAATATGGCAGATATGGACTCAGTCTTATAGAGAACAGACTATAAACTTGGTACTTTGTACAGACACTGTGACCAGAAGAGTGTCTTCACAAGACATTACTAATATGATTACAAAACTGAGAGGGAGGCAAGATATAGGTAAAATCCTGGTAGACTTCACCTATTAAATTCCCTACAGAAATTTTCATTTAGCTAAAAAATTACATATAATTAATTTTCAAAAAGTAGAAGAAAAAACAGGTAACTATAATCGATTTTGACCAACAAGAAAGAACCAGTTAAACGTAGTTTAGGGAAGAGATGCTGAACTACCATAACACAATGGTCCTCTTAAGCAAGTAAATACTTCATTGCTAAAGCAACCTCCATGTGTTCTTTTGGTGACACTAGTAGCTTTTGTGGAATTAGTGTAGAAATAGAATATTAAGAGTTGCAGATACACCTCCTCCATTTTCCTTAGCATATCTTTAGTGTTTTATTGTTTCAGAAATATTTTTAAAGAGATAATGAGAAAACTGTGTCAAGATTCCTCAATAATTTTCTGTATCAACATGCTAGGAAAAAAGTAACACTAATCACCAGTTATCTACAAACCTTGCTAAGCTTACCTTGTGATATGCCTCTTCAGAACTAGTCCCTACTTAAGGTTATTCAACTCTTGATGTATTTCTCTTAATTAATTGCCAGGTTGCATCTTCCTATCCACCTCCCACCAAAATTATCAGATCTTCATCCTTTCTACCCCTTTCGCTACACAATGTACATATTGTCTAAATTCAATATGCCCTTTGCATATTATGAAGAACAATTCTCTAGATAGGACTGACGGTTTAAGTATGGAACCTCAAATATTTTAGGAATAATGGGTGTACCATCAACCTAAACTTAAGAAGAAGTTAGTAAGAAAAATTTAACACGGAGATTTTACGAATCTCAAGGGATTTTCACAGGAGAAAGTTCTGTCACAATGACATAAAAAAAACGTTGATTGCCTTCATCCAAATTATATATATTGTTTCTGAATGCATTGAATTTGAATGTTTCTGTAAGTTTCTTAGAGAAATATTAATAATAGTGTTAAAGATAAGAATGCCATTTTACTGAATGATTCAGGAACAAAGCATTACTAACTCATTTTAGAAACTATATAGTGTGCTGCAACCAAAACAAAATCTTGGTTCCATATTTCTTATGTAATCAAAGATTATGTGAAAAAAACAAAACACTGTTTTGCAAACAGACCGCAAAAGAAGATAGAGAGCATTTCTCAGGAAACAGGATAAGTTTGCTCTGTTTGAATAACGTAAATAAAAACCTAGGGGTATCAGCGATACAGCTAAAAGAGGGATTGAAAACTATTATAAATTTATCACACCTGGTGTAATTGTATTTCTAACAGCTCTGGTATTAATAAACATTCATAAGTGGCTAAGGATTGTCAGTAATTTATATAATGCATATATTTATAAAAAATTTATTTTCCCCAGTGAATATATTTCTCAGAGATAAATTTCTAATCACATAACCACAGGATCCAAGCACCTATCAATATAGGTAGTAGAGCAATCTATTTCAAAACAATCGACACAGACCAAGAATTTCAAGTATGAATAACTAGTAGCTATGTAGATTCAAATATCAGAAACAGTGCAGCTGTTATTGAAGGCTGAGACTTACCAGTACTTGTAAGGAAGTTAACTTTTCTCATCACACCTTCAGTGTAAGCCCCTGGTTCGTAACTGTCCATTTCACCTGTGACAATGTGAGCAACTCTTGCTGCCCGACCTCTGATAGCACCAGCAGCTCGGTCTAAATT
Organism: Eonycteris spelaea; assembly: GCA_003508835.1. Classification (NCBI taxonomy): domain Eukaryota; kingdom Metazoa; phylum Chordata; class Mammalia; order Chiroptera; family Pteropodidae; genus Eonycteris; species Eonycteris spelaea. The sequence continues at coordinate 1,320,985 of PUFA01000252.1, forward strand.
ATCAGCATCCTGGTCTCGCAAGGCTATGATACATTTGTTCACATCTTCTAGGATATGACTCTCTGTAAGAAAACACATAAAATTAGTTTTGTGTTGTTTTTCTTTTAAATCACACAAATCTGGTACATTATAATTTATGTTAACTTCTGACTTCAGATATGGTACATGTTGGGATTGGAGGACACTGACAATTAGGAAGGAAAAATACAGACATGATTTTGCTTATAACTCTTTAACAGTAAAATTTGTGAAATATAAAATTTCATATTTTAATAGTTTTTATAGATTATATAGTATTTTAGATTCTAGTTCCAATAGATTAGATTTTAGATTTGAGTGATTTGTAGGTGAAAATTGAAGAAAGTATCTAGATTAAAACAAAAATAAAATATATAATGTGTGGGTGGAATACTTAATCCTGATTAAAAGCAACACTATACAGATTATAAAAGTCTTTACAAATGTTACCTGCCCTAAATATATAAAAAAATAAAACTATGAAGTTTCATTTAATTAATATTCATTGATGTACAATGATATTTAACACAATTACAGAAATCTTATAAATTAGTAATAAAAAATGTGCAATATGTAAATTTTATATTGCAAAGCAGTACCCTATGTCTGTGAAAATATTTAAATATAAAAAGGGTGTTTAAAAGATTGACTTGAAGCAATAAATCCCTGAGAAAGTTTCCTATTCTGAAGAGAGTCTTCAGAACTCTCTCTCTCCTTCTCTTCTCTCTTTGCATGATTAGAGCATGAAGATGGAAGAGTGTTCTTAAAATAATACTAAGTTTTCTTTTTCTACAGTGATTAATACACCCAGATAAAATTTATGAGAGGAGCAAAGCAAATATGTGGAATATGAACAAGCATGGGCTATAATATTTCTAAGAAAAGGATAATAAAAGAATTAGTGTTTGGCTTTTGGCTTTAATCAAATGAATCTCCCACTCAAAATCCTCGAAGACTCTATTACTTAAAAACATATATAGAAAACAACTACAGCCAAAAGACCTCAGTAATTCCAGACCACATTAATTCTCCCCCAACCTCATATATGTTGATTACCTTCAGTTAAGCTACACAGGAGAGGCACTCATAAAACAATTTCCAGGCAGAGTCACGCCTTCCTCTTAATATGTAGAGCATGAAATTTAAATTACCAAAGAATATCATCTCTGGTGACCTTAGACCTCATGACTATAATTTCCCTATAGGCCCCTATTTTTCAGTTATATTTATTTCATTATTTCTCAAATCCACTATGTTCTTCCAGGTCTCTGTTCCTGTGAGCATATTAGAATGTTGACCTAGACTGATCTTTGGGTTCCAGAACTCAATTTTGTGTGTCCCAATTTCAATGGTGTGTGTGTGTGTCTGTGTGTGTAGGTTTCCCTAAACAAACAATTTCCATGGATGCTAAATGGGTGTCCCAATTTAACTCAATTCTGACACTATCCAACCAGAGATGGCATCAGATGCCACAGGTTAAGGGTTCAGTCCTACAAATCTACCCCTCCACCCCCGGCTTCAGACACCAGTCACAAGCCTAGAGTGTTATCTGTATTTCTGACCAACTACCTATATATCAGAGGTTCCAATGATCCCCTCCTTGGGTTTGATTAATGTTTTAGATTTCATTTTTATAACCCAGGAACAGCCAGACAGAAGATGAGCGTAGGACAAGGTATGAGAAAAGGGTGCTGCTGAGCTTTCGTGACCTCTCCAGGCACACCATCTACCCATATTTTCCTGTCTTCACTTACCTGAAAGCTCTCCGGGTTTTTATGGACGCTTCATTACATAGCATGATTGATTAAATAATTGGTCACTGATGTTAATTCACCTCCAGCTCCTCTCCTGGAGGTCAGAAGGTGGGACTGAAAGTTCTAACCCTTTAGTTGCCTGGTTGGTTCCCCTAGCAACCAGCCCTTATCCTTAGATGGATCAAAAAGTCACCTCTTTAACATAACAAAAGAAACCTTTATATAACTCTCTTCACTTAGAAAACTCCAAGGATTTTAGGAGCTCTGTGCCAGAAATGAGATGAATGCCAAATATATACTTTTCATTATAAATCATAACATCACAACTGCTAATCCCCTTTGATCTGCTTGACCAACTCCTACTATTCTTTCAAAACACTAGTCAAACATTCCTTAGGAAACCCATGCTGACATAGAACAAGACGAATTTGGTCCCATGCTGTTTGGGATTCCCAGAAAATGGTTTATATGTTTCTATTAGAGTTTCTTCCCATATTTTAATAATGTGTTAATAAAACTCTTTCTAGAAGAGAAACTATGAAATACATGTGATGCAGAAATTTTATCTTATTACTTGAGATATCCTGTGTAGTGCCTAATATAATATATGGCACTTATTTGACTAACAAAAATGTTGAATGAATGAGTGAAATCTTCTTATAGATTCACCTGGGAACAGTAAATTATTTTGTCTAAATTCTAAATCATATGTTATAAACATAAGTAGACACATTTCTGTGCCCTTAAAATTGGTCAATTAAATTCATATCAAGGACAGCCAGGTCACTGCATTAAAAAGATTAAACATTGAAAACCTTTATTATAAATTTACCAGAGTTTTAATCTAATTTGTAGCATTCAGATGTGAATGCATCATTGTCATATAATAGGCACAATCCCATCTCAACAGAAAGTGCATATGTATCACCACCATCATGTATCCCCTAGTAAAGTTTAAATGTGGAAGGCATAATAATGAGGATTTTTTCAAAAGTCCACAGATGTGCACTTTCATGTAATATTAGGAAGTTATTATTTTCCAAGTATGTGGGTAAGTTTTTAATAAACATAACATATATGTATACAATGAATGTTTAATCTGTATTCATTAAAGGTGTCCATTTTAGATTGTGAGCTGTTTTTGCTCAGTCCTATAAAAGTGAAAAAATAGAGGGAAAAAAAACAATGTTCATTCTTGGAAGATTAATTATCTAATAAACTATCTAATTTGTGTTTAATTAAATCGTAAAATTGTAGCTGCCACAAATTACTTTTTCTAGTGAATTTTGCACAAGAAAAAGTATACAAAGAATATTCACTAACAACGAATTGAATGTTCTTCTATTGAACAATGATATACATGTTCAACTATTACATAACATGAACAATGATATAACATGTTCAAATATTATAGCAGAGAAAAAATATAGCAAGAATTTTCTTTTTGAGGTGGGGTTCTTTTTTGCTTGGCCTTAGCAGCCATAGCATTAATCATGAAGAATTATATAATAAGGTCTGATACGGAAATAAATGTTATACATGGACATATACAATATGAAAAAATACATAAGTGGCAAGAAGCATATAACCAGATTTTATCAGAAGTCTGAAAATGTTGGAGATGACTAAATTATCTTTTGAATTACTAAGATTAAATATAGCAGAAAAGCATTAGGGGAGGTTTGCAAAATTTCCATTATTATGACACTTTCTCATTACCCTGAATGTTTTGCAAAATGCCAGCAACAATTATTTGCATGAAATTCTAAACATAGAGTGCCAGAAAAAGTAAATAAATATGTTAGGCACCTCCCACGTATGCACAATAACTAAACGTTAAACTAATTTCTTAAAAACAATTTCTTTGCTATTCATATTTCAGATGAATTTAGCAAAAGTCTTTCAAAATAGCTTGAGTTTTTATGCCCAGCTATATGACCTTAAACTTATTGAGAAGTAAAAGTTGTTTTCTTTCAATTCCCAAAGCTAAGCTTTGAATATATCAATGGCAAAGCCTGAAGAGGTAGACTACTTATGCTATAATCCGCTGAGTGGGGAATAATATACCACAACTGTTTTCTGCATACCTAAGACTAAATTCTAAAAAAGAAGCAAAGGAGAAGTAAAAAAAATAATTTTTTTTCTATAAAGAAACTTTTTTTTTTCTAAAGAGACTGAGCTATAAGTCAAAAGAGATTGAGTTTCTTAAATTGGCAAGATTAAGGTTAGCTACCCACAGTATATGAGCTCAGAGAGTTAAACATAAGTTTAATTACAAGAAAATAAGTTTCACTTTTTGCACACTTGGAACTATAGCTATAAATTTAAAACTCACTACATAGGCAACTACACAAATGTTCAACAAATAAAAACAAACATGTTAATTTTTCTTTCTCTCTTACCAAAAAACATAAAACTAAACAGCAAATGGAATGCACCAATATATAAGTTAACTTTGTGTATCTACTTAAAAGTGCTCAAAATTTCTGTTTGGCAAGAATTTGATCATGATGATTGGTCTCCAAATTAACTGATGTCCTGCATATAGATATAGGTGAGCGCTATTTTGAGAACAAGAGCACACATGTTGCTAAATAGAAAACGTTTTTAAATGCCTTATCCCTTTTTTCATATCCTTAAAAGTTTTACTCTCTCTCTTCTGTACCTAAGTAGTACTATGTGTTAGAAAATATAGGTGATATAAAATACAAGTAAGGCACAATCTCTGTTTGAAAGGATTTACAACCTAGTAACCTAGTACACAGAAAGAATTATTTTATTTTATTGTTCTTTATTCTTCCCAAAATACAATAGTCAAAATTATCACCATTTTATAATTTTAATGAAGTTTTATTAACTTTTACTCAAAAGTTTGCCCAATTTATCTGCACTACAAGCTGTTTATTCTTCATTAGACTTAAAGCAGCTCAAACTTACCTGACCTACCTCTGACAATAATCAAAAAAAAAAAAAAAGTTCAAGATTTCTATTTCCAAACCAGTTCTTTACTAATTATACTTATAGGAACTCTGCAGTACTTACAAGACACAAATCTACAGAAATAAAAATCACAGAAAGTCGCTAAAGCCTTCATATTTCTTTTAGTGTGTCTCAACTAGGTTCTTATAACAGTTTCTTCAGTAAAGTAGTTAAAATTTATTAAAAACTGAGAAATAAGCAAAAGGTACTATCGCTTGTCCTGTCCTTTCAATGTCTTGCTGGGCAGACAATGTGAATCAGGCCTACTGGCAGATATCTAATTCTCAGGAGTATATGCCTTTATTCCACTTGCTATATACTATTGGTTAAAATATTTTACAATTTTGTAGGGTTCATGCTCATTTTGTTTGTACAACTGATGGGCCTGTAAATAATTCTTGTCACATAGAAATGCAAAAGAATTTTTATATGGTAGAAGTGGAATAATTTTTAGGAAAGATAATCCCAGAAGTTATATTTTTATTGTCCTATAGGACATTAACCAGTTTTGTTTCTAAATTAGAAATTTTATTTAACTATTCATTATTCAGTTCTCCTTAAATAAGCATTATCATCTTGGTGGCTCTTACCAATGAATTTTTGACACATATTTACATTAAGTTTTAAAAAGTCTTGCTTTAACCTTAGAAAAATATTCTTTGACTGCATGTTTTGACTTGGAAGGTACTAATTTTCCAACTACTTTTTTCTGTCCAGGTGAAAAAGTGTAAAGCAAAAATTACATATAAAATTCTAGACTACAGATAAAATGCAAAATGTAAAGCTTCTAGGAGAAAATCTAGGTAAAATTAGATTTAAAAATAACTTTTTAAATATACACTAAAAGCACAAATGATAAAAGAAAAAATTGATAAATAAGGCTTCATAAAAATAAAATAAGAAAACTCTGCTCCATGAAAGACACTGTTAAGACAAACCACAGATCAGGAAAAAATATTGTGAAACACATATCTACTAAAAGACTAGTATCCAAAATATACAAAAAAAAAAAATCGTTAAAATCAACAATAAAACAAAATATCAGTTAAAATGAGCAAAATATCTGAGCAGAAACCTCAGCGAAGATATACAAATGACAAATAAGCATATGAAAAGTTACTCAACATCACATATAATCAAGAATTGCAAATAAAAAAGATAATGAGATACCACTACATAACCTATTAGAATGTCAAGATCCAGAACCTTGACAATACTAAGTGCTGGTGAGGATATGAAGCAACATAAACTAATTTATGTTAGTGGAAATGGAAAATGGTACAGCCAGTTTGGAAGACAGTTTGGCAGTTTCATAACATGGTCTTGCTATACGATCCAGCCATTGTACTCCTTGGTATTTACCCAAATGAGTTAAAAATTTACATTCATGCAAACTTTTACATGAATATTTATAGCAGTTTTAATTATAATTTCCAAATTTGGAAGCAACAAGATGCCCTCAATAGGTGAACGATAACAAAACAAAACAAAACCATAATGCACCCATAAATGGAATGTTATTTAGCAATGAAAACAAAATGAATTATCAAGCCACAAAGACATGGAGAAAACATAAACGTTAATGAAATAAGCCAATGTGAAACTATTACACATTGTATGATTCTCATTACACTACATTCTGGATAAGGCAAAACTATGGACACGGGGGGAAAAAAGTCAATGTTTGCCAAGATTATAAGATAAGGAGATGGAGGAATGAATAGATGGAGCACAGGGGATTTTCAGTGTAGTGAAACTATTCTGTATGATAATATCATGGTGGATATATGTCATTATACACTTGTCAAAGCTCATGTATTTAAAACACATATGAACCCCAATGTAAACTATGAAATTTAGTGAATCAATACTGGTTCATCAACTGTAACAATAAAGGAGAAGCTTCAAATATTCAGTATTAGATGCCAAGTCTACTTTAGACCTTTAATAAGCACTGTGTTTAGATTCTAAAATTGTAAGAAAACTAATAATGTTTAATCGTATTTAGCAAATTCAGTAACACAGATGTCTACAATTAATAAGTTAAAAATTTTTAAACATGCTTTAATTTTTCTATGAATATAAGAAAAAGTTTATTTCTTTCTCCAATTCTCCTAGCTTTCACCCAGTAATATCTCTGATTGTCAATTCATTTGTTTGAGTTTTTAACAAATAATTTTGAAATGCCTGTTGTTTTTACAATGCCGGCATTGTACAAGCAACATATGCATATTATTTTATTAAAGTCTTATAATTATCCTAAGAGATGTCTGTTACATTTCAGTTTTAAAGATGAAGAAATCAAGCCTTGCATCAGATAGGTATCTTCCCAAAATTCGCAATTACAGTAACTGAGTCTTAACTCAAAATCAAGTTTATCCCACCTGCTAAGATCCTATAACTTATAAGGTCCCATCTGGCTTTAATATATGATGATTCTATAATTATATTATTCAGTTACCCCCAAATGTACAACAGAAAGGGGGAACTGTAGGTTTATTTTTTTTTAATCTGTAAAAGATTGTTTATAATATTATATAGCAGAATGTATTATAAGTTTGCACATTAATTTTAATTGGGCATGAGGTATCATCTATGCATATTTAGAAAGATAGTTTTAATCCTACAAAGCTCACATGAACAGTGCTCCAGTAATGTCAATATTCTGAATCTGTATGGAGTCATAATAGCCAAAGGAAATCTAAAGTATTCTAGAGACATCACCAGAGAAGATCGCCATAGAAAAAGGAATTAACAAAGTTGCATGCTTCAGCTATTTAGCTATTCTGGTGTAAGAGCAAAACTCTAGGTTATGGTATTTTATGCTGCCCTTATCTTGACAAAATAAACAAACAGAAAAAGTAAACCAAATCTTAGACATTCTCATTCATCGTTTACTTTCACTGACTCTTCTTAGACTGAGCCTTTTCATATTAATTGCCCCATTGCTTTCTCTGCCACAGACCAAGAACCTATTAACATCTAATATCAAAGCACTGGGTGAAAAGAAAAAAAAAAAAGTGTTGAAATATTGCCAGACTGAACATCAGGACTGTCAGCAGGAACAGACAGTAGTGAGCAATTCTCTCATATTATGCAATAAAACCATTCAATTCCTGCACACTGGATGCTAATGTTGGATGCCTCTGTTGCTGAAAACCCCTGTAAAAAAAGAGAGTATTCATTTGGGTGCTGTTCTTTGTTTATGGTGGAACATATAGAACAACTTGGGTGTCCAGTAATGAAATTTGTACTTTTAGACACATGGATAAGAAAATTCTGGCACTATTTTAAATGACTTCCTTGAGATACATGACATATATAGTAGAACAGAAATTCCCTCAAATAAAGTATATAAAATTACAAACGTACAGATAAAATTACAAACAAATAAGTTTATAACCTGGTAAAAATTGTTTTTCTCTTTACTCTCTCAGAACGTTAAGTTCAATTATTTCAATTACCTTCTAAAATACAATATTTCTCCATATTAAAAAAAAAAGGCTAACAAATAAAAAGGACAAGACTGTTATTGAATAGATGCCTCAGGGAAGTTCACTTTCCCAGTCAATTAACTTATTTTAAACTTAGTCACAATGTCCTTTTGTTGAAATTTATATATTTCATATTTTGTTCTCAGATACACAAAATTCAGAGTAGATACCTTCATGAAATGAAGTCTCTTTGTCAGCTCATTAATAATATTTTCAAGGAATCTATTAAAATCTGGAATTTATCATGCATGACAATGTCCATGAGGTTAGAAGCAAATTCAAGGTGTGACTTCTGATTCTCACATCAGTGTCATTCACAAAATATTCTAGATCACTATGATTGTTTTTCACAATAATGTGAATGTAAATCTAATGTGATTAAACAGTAAATTATAAAGACTAATAAAAAACAAAGGGTAAAAGATACTGCTTGAAATATATAGGTACCATCCTGCCAGGGAATGCAATATACTTCATCTGAACTCAGATTTCAAGAGTCTGTGTTTATCATTTGCCTTTCCATGGAGTTTCTCTATGAAGTTTCCACAAAGCTCTCTAGAAGATTCTTTAATGTATCCTACTCATAGTCATCGTACAACTCCCAAACTAGACCCAGTTTCACCAATCATCAGTAATTTTTCTCTTAAGAGTTCTCTCTCTTGATACTCTGTGTATTTGTATACTGTTATTTCATTTTCTAATTTTACTCCAAAAGCATACAGTAGATCTAAAATCTTACTGAATAAACAGATTGGTTCAATAGTAAAAGAAGGATACTACAAATCTCTTTTGGTTATATTTAAACTAGTTTTTCTTCAAACACATAGCATATAATCAGACAGTAATAATTAATAGTGCAGTTTACCAAATTATATTATAAAATCACTGAAATCGCCAAGTGAAATTTTCATAAATTAAAATTTCAAGAGAATGACTATAAAGGTTTTCACCTTAATTATAATTTGGGTATCCAAGTGAGAGTGATATCTAGAGTTGATGACATATATTAACATCTTGTAAATGGACCCAGTTAATTGGAATGCTGTGGAAGAGCTACCAATTAAAAGGTAAAACAACTTTTTTATTCTTATGTGACAAGTAAAAATATTTATGAATAATTCAACAATGACAAACAATAAATCAGTAAACTAGTCATTAAGCATTTTAGAGAAATGAATTCACTCTTCAATCTATGTATTGAATTTGTAGAGTTAGGTTAGGAAGTAAGAGTCTCAAAATTATCACTCTCAGAGAAATTTATTTTCTAGTAACCCAAGATGCTTTCCCAGACATATGCAGGTTTACGAATTTTTGTCATAATAAATAACTACTAATGAGTTTATTTTATAATGCTAACCATTGGTGAAATAAATAATATTTTCTTTTAATGGAATTTTAAAAGCTCATAAAATATGTAATTGTATTAAAGGTGCTTATGGTATTATTTTTTAAATCAAAATATAATGTATCTATTAAAATATAACTTGTTTAAAAATCACATATATGATTACTTATTTATTTACAATATTATTACATACATTTTCAGAAAAAGTAGGAAAATAAATTTTCAAACTCTTAATAGTAGTTTTTAAGGAAAATGGCATTATGGATAATTTCTATTATTTTCTAAAGCATGTATTTATTTTCCATAAAATAATACTGTATGTAGTAATAGGCAAGTAACCATTTTAATAATTACTACTATCTTAAATCATGCATTATTGTTAATTAACATTATTAAAGAATGAAACTTATAGGTAAGACTGAGAACTCAGCACACCATTTGTTAACAACTATCTACTACTGAAGTAAATATAAGTCTGATAGCCCCAGATACATCTTAAAACTCTTAGTTCTTTCAGGATTATTTTTCATCTGGCTTCTCTTTCTGACTGCAAACTAGTATTAATTTATAAATTGATATTTTTAAAAAATCTTTCACTCAATGAGTTTTTACACAGTTCCACCATTGATAATTTGCCAGGTATTGGAGAATACAAGGTAAATAACTTACTGTCTTTGCTTAAAAACAAATACCTCACAGAAATAAGCACCTAAACTAATACTACAAGGAATATGATGAATGCTATAATGCACATGGATAAGAGTGACTGGGCTGTTTCCTTTTCCAACAAGTACTTCTCTTTTCTACGTTCACACATCATCCATTATATACTAGGGATTGTTCCACTGATATGACATTGATCACAATGAGTATGCTTTGGTCTTTGTGAAAATACTTTTTTTCTAAGTTCATTGTGTATTTAAATGTTCCTTAATAACTGTCTGTGAAGTAGAGGTGAATAATTTTTCTTTTTTCAAAAAGGTAAGTATGTGTTCAACAGTCTCTGATGTCTCTAATTATGAGAGTTTAAGCATAAGTAACTGATATACAGTGGAGTTATTGCTAGAGTGATATCTGTATAAAAACTGAAGAATTTATCAAAAGCTGTTTTGGGAGAGTTTCATGTTATATAACTAATTTATAAACATGATTTTATTAGATTACTTTTTTGTTTATATCTTTTTTCTTTACACATTTCAATTATTTTTCATCACTTCTTTTATGACTTGCAAAATACAATTCATGTTCTTGTGCATAACATCTTAGTTCAGCCTAGATACAATTTGGAAAAAAAAAAAAAAAGAGGCATGGAAAATTTTTAAACTACAGATTTAAAAAAAAAAAAAATAGTTCTTTTATTTCCTAATTCTCCATTCAAGAACAAGTTTTTATCTCACACAGAAACTTTCCAAAGTGAAAATTGGCATGAATAGCAGTCACATGTCCAACAATTACAATGATTACATGAGGCCAGTGCCATCTATCTACAAGCTATTGTAGTTAGAAGAAATTTTTGCCAAGATTCAAATATGAGAAAGACAGTAGCACATGGAACAAACATCGATATAATAAGGATCACAGTAGGAGAAGCTAGTGGAGGTACTATAATGAGGCCAATGATAATAAAATCAGCAAGAAATATAACATGACAGCAAAAATTGCTGATAGTAATGAGAGGTAAGCTAAAAAGATTGATAAAAATGCAAAAAAAAGTTTTTGTTTTTTTTATGCTAAGGCTAAATAAAAAACAGAGAAATAAAATTTTAGTTTAAGATCTTGAATAAAGATATGACATTTTTTCTTTAAAAAATGCAAAGAGGCCAGTAGACCTGTGTAGCTTATTCTCCTTTTAGTTCTAAATCTCTTCTTGTCAGACCATCTAACCAAACCATCTTGAACAAATTCAGTGTTATTATCTCAGCAACCTTGCCTGGAAGGCCATTCCTTGCATTTAAGCATCTCTGCATGAAAAACAGATTCACAACATCTGGTCTGATTTAGTTTTTCTTTAATTTTCATTTTGTTGCCTTTTTCATTTTATTTCCTCCTCCAATCATGTTTGTTGAGCTGCAAAAAGTAATTTCCACTCATAGCTGTAGTCTTTATTTCACTATTTTTAGGGTTAGTGGTCTACCTTGTTGCTTCAGGGTAGCTGTAAAATAATAATTTGAGGAACTATAATTATCTTTGTTCTCCTCATACAATTTTTGAAAGTTGGCATAAGTTTTATTTTCTTATAGTATTATTCACACCAGCAAAACACCTGAGTTAAAATTGGCCACGTGTATTTTCTCTGCTGTATATCCATGGGCTCTGATTTATTTTCCTTTCCTGCATCTGGTTGCCCCTTGTGTTTTCTGCTCTTGTGAGTTCTCAACATTTGCAAAAAGAAACTGATCACTTAAAGCAATATAATTTTAATACAAAGAAGAACAGGAGTTGTAAAATATTATAACCCAAATGGTAAACACAAAGCTTGACTTTGACAGTCAAGTAAATTCAAACATATGGCATCTCACATTTCATCATAATTTTGGCATGTAGTAGATGTGTGAAAAGTGTGTTTGTCACACGATATTACAAAATGATATTACAGGACTTAAGTAAGAATTGGACTATTTTTCTCATACTTAATATTCACAGCAAACTTTAGACATAACATTAACAAAATGTCATCTGTTATTGTTAGGTAGCTAGTCAGACAAAGTGACAGGGAGAACCAAGGAATAGGGGCCCAGCCTAGCGACAGCACAAAGAACACGCTATTAGCAATTAGAGAATCCCTCCTGCATCCCCAGAGACAAATGACAGGAGGGTCATAGTCTTAGCTGGCCTGCCTAATCTGGCTGTAGACTCCTGCGCAGAAGGTACTACCCTAATTTGCATACAATTTAAACTTCATTATAATACTATGTTTATTCCTGGAAGTTCATGAATCTAATCATAACAGACTGTATCTGGGTAAGCACATGCACTCTAGGCAAAGAGTTATATAGCAGCCAGGTGTCAATGAAAATGACCTCACTTGTTAATCACTAGGAATGCTTTTGGAACCACCCATCACAGCCCAAATGCAAGACAGACATTCCCACTTCCAGGGCCTTTTTGTATTGGTTATTGTGGTTGCTGTTAAAGCACTTTGTTACAGCTCTGATCATTAAAACCATGTGCCTTTTTGGGGTATACTTTGTTTTCTAAAATATATACTTTTAATAAATCTTTTCTAAATCTCACTGACCTGTGATTCTTCACTGTGTCAATGAAGAAAAACTGAGGAAAAGTGCTAATTACACTTCTGCACTGTTATCCCTCCCCCAGACACACACACACTCCCTCTGTAGGGGCAATACCAAAGTTCAAAGAGATCCAACGGTAACATTATCAAGGACTATCAAGTCAAAATGCACAATTTCTTTGTTCATTATCCTGTTACAGCACAGACCTTATGCCATCACCTGAAGAAAATCGCTGTATGAGTCCTAATATTATTACTTTCAACGAATAGCCGTATGTTGTGAATTTACTCTAATAATGTTTTATTATGCTGCTTTCTCCATAATTGACTTATATGACATACTTTCAGTCTTTCAAAGATTAATTTTATATGATATGACTTGTATAATTTGCTGCCAGGTGCCAAAAAATACTTTTTCCCTGCTGGTAATAAGATCCTTTCTCTGCTGCAGCCAATCTAAGTTTATACCTTAGATTTTTTATAGATTTTATAGATTGTTTATGTCAAATTATCCCTTTATTAAAACTTTAAACATGAATGCCTAAATATATCAATAATTCACAACTGCTCTAATAACTGAAATCTGAAAGACATATACATATACACATTCATAAAGACATGTATGTGTATATATGTTTTTATAGCTAGTTAGACTTACTATTTATAAGGGTGAAAACATGTTCACAAGAAAAATATAAAATATAAAAAAGGATAATACAAACAAACCAATCAAAAGGTTCAGCAGAATAACTATTGATGTCCTACAGATTTGTCTGCTGTTTGTTTTCTGGGAACCAAGGAAAAAGAAAAATATAATCTGTTAGATCATTAGGTAATTAGCAATTTTTATTTGTTCTCCATAAAATTTAAGTACTCTCTTTACCAACAATTTTTGCCCCAGTGGATGGTCTTGCAGGCTGTGTGTGTGTGTGTGTGTGCACATGCGCATGTGAGTGTTTAACAGATCTACTTCCAACTCTCTCCCATATCCATTCTTGTAACTGCATGCCATTGACTCTGTAGGAATCTGGCCACAAACTCCAAAATTTATGATAGTTTGACTCCTTTCTTTGCATTGAGATTGCTGATTTATCAAGTTCTGATGCTTATTTCCTCTTCTAATATCTTTGTATAAATGCAAGACACTCTTCAACTTCCCTGTGGATGAACATTTCTCACTAGCGTAATTCAATGTGCCATATCCATAGACTACCCAGACATGGAAACAAGACTGCCACCTACTGTCTGAGAATTTCTAGGAGTGTTTTGCATCAGAAATCAGAAATCACGATATTCTCCAAAGATCACAACGGGTAACAGAACATAGAGCAGAAGAGGACACAGAGAGGCATTAAAGCACAGATAATTTATGTGTCCTTCTTGTCAGAGTCCTAGATTATAATTTTGGCTCTGTCACTTACTAGTTATATAAATTTGGAAAAAGTAATATCTCTAAGCCTTAATTTTTCATTAATAAAATGGAGTAAATAAGATTAACAGTCTCTGAAACTGCTATAAAGATTAAATTAAAATATACATAAAAAGTGCAATACCTGGCATCTAATAAGCATGTAAATATTTATTGTTCGATTTTGATTTTACTTTTGCAAGTCAGTCCCATTCCTAAATTATTCATTTTCTTTTTTCTAGTAAGAGCTCAATCTGTCTATTCACTTGTCTATTTTTTATCAAAAATTTATTCTTCATTATCATCTTTAAATTTATGTATTTTAATAAAACATATATGTATTTGAGGGGTGCAACATAATAATTTGATATACATAGTCAAATAATTTTTATAGTCAAGCTAATTTACAGATTTCACATAGTTGTCAGAGAGCATCTGAAATCTACTCTTAGCATCTTTTCAGTATTCAATACAGTATTATTAGATATAGTCATCATGCATGTACATTAAATCTCTAGACTTATTCATTCAACATGACTACAACTTTCTACTTTTTGATGACATCTCCCCATTTCCCCTATTCCACCAAATCCCTGGTAAACACTGTTCTAATCTATGCTTTTGAGTTAAACTTTTGTCTCTCTTTTTTAGATTTCACATATCAGTGATACCACACAATAATTGTCTTTATCTGGTTTGTTTCACTTAGCATAATGCCCTTCAGATTCATTCATGTTTTCACAAATGGCAAAATTTCTCTTTTTCAGCATGGCTGAATAATAGCCCACCTTCTTTATCTATTCATTTGTTGACAAGTACTTAGGTTGTTCCCATATCTTGGCTATTGTAAATAATGCTGCAATGCATGGTCATGGAAGTGGAGATATCTTTTTGAGATCCTGAATTCATTTCCTTTGGATAGATATCCAGAAGTGAGATTGCTGGGTGATATGATATATCCATTTTTATTTTTTGAGAAATCTCCATATTGTTTTCTATAATGGCTATACCAATTTACATTCTAACCAACAGTATATGAGTGTTCCCTTTATCCACATCTCACGAATCTTTTGTCATTTTAATAATGGCCATTCTAACAGGTATGAGGTCTCATTATGAGTTTGATTTGCATTTCCCTGATGATTAGTGATGTTGATAATCTTTTTTCATATATCTGTTGGGCATTAGTATGTCTTCTTTTGAGAAATGTTTATTCAGGTTCTTTGCCAACATTTGGTTATTTTTTATTTTTTTTTTTTTTTGCTATTGAGTTGTTTGTGATCTTTATAGGTTTTAAATATGAATCCCTTTTCTTATCAAATGTATGGTTTACAAATATGTTCTATGATTTTTCAGGTTGTCTCTTCACTCTGTTGATTATTTGCTTTGAAGATTTTTAATTCAATACAATCCATATGTCTATTTTTGCTTTTGTTGCCTGTGATTTTAGAGTAATGTCAAAAAAATTATTGCCCAAACCAATGTCAAGAAGGATTTTCCATATTTAAGAAGCTTTTCTCTCTATCTTTATCTATTCATTTATTGATCCCTGTAGTGAGAGTAAAACGCTTAAAATGGAAAATACTAAATGTACTTTTATTAGTTTACTCAGTTTGGAAGTACATTTAAAGAGTCAATGATAACACTTCTAAACAACAGAGTAACTGATTTCATCTCACAAATTCAAAGTACCTCAGATAAAACTCATCTTATAAACATAACTATTATTATTTCATACTATATTTAATATTACTATTAATTCAGGGAACATAGGAAAGTAATCACCGATCCAACAGGTAAATAATATTTTAGAAACCTTACTGAATTTAATTATTTTCATTTTTGATTATTAAAACTATTGATTAGGTAGATACATAGAGTTTATTAATGCTCTGGCTGTTCATATCTCTCTTTACCTGTTTTTCTACCTCCTAGACTATGACCTCCTTGAGGAAAAAAATCTTTTTCTTCTACATTTGTTGAATCTTTAGAACCAAGGACAATGTCAGGAATATAACAAACACTCAAAAAAAGTTGTTAAAATAAATAAACAATGTATATTGGCATTTTTCTTACTTTTTCGTTTATTATTTTGCAAACTACATTCAGTGTGTTTATATGTAATATATAAATAATAGAGACCTGAACTATTATTTATAAGGTACTGTATAATCTACTTCATTTATAAACATAATGCATTATTAATTGGGTTTCTACTATGTGTTGGCATTTGCTAATTTTATGTTAAACAGTAATAATATTTGCTAACAGTTTGGCTATTTGAGGTTAAAGTCCATTGAGAAAAAGATATAAATTAAAAGATACTAAAATAATAAGTATAAAATCAACAACATACTGCCATGTGTTATCTTAAAGAACAACTTCTGAATACATTTATATAAAGTGGTTAGAGAAAGATATTTCATATCATGAAGAATAGCTAGAGGCAGAAGATTCAAAGTGGATAGAAGATTCAAAGGCTGAGGTTGATGGGGTCCTATAAACATCTCCTGCCTTTTTTTAATTGTGTAAATGACCTATAGAATCATTAAGCAACTGTCTAAAGGACCCTGTCTCAAAGATGTGATCAATTTGGATTTAACATTATTATAATGGACAACCAATGAGGATCTTTATGCAAATTTCAATAAGTTCATAGAGATGAAAAATGTTTTTGGAGTCAAATAACTATGGTTTCAGTCTTTGATACACAGCTCTCTCTTAGACCTAATAAAACTTTTTGATAGAATGTTCAACAATAAAACCTAAGATTTTGTGTTAAATTAGGTAATTTAGATTAAATAATTCACCTGATGTCTGGCATATAATATATACTAATAAATCATGGTGCTATTATTTCAATGGATAAAAGAATTATTTAAAAAGAAATATCTAATGTCATCATCTCCAAATGATTTATTTCATTAATTAACTTTTAAATAGTTCACCCTAATTTCAAGTATTTACTACTTTTATCTTGCCTCCTTAAGGAGGTAATGTTTCCCCAGCCGTGTGCAGAAATTCCTATACATTTTTCCAATTCAAAACCCACACAGATATCCCTGGAACATTTTCTCTGGAGTCACCCTTCTTTGGGCCTGCATTTCCTATTCTTTCACTGCACTCCTCATTTGAGCAATACAACATAATGTACTGAACTCACATGTCTTGTGTTCCTGTTTTGTGTGGCTCTGGCTTGCATCATTGTGTTTTTTTCTTGATAAGATGTCTCTTAAAACAGACTTCAAAATGAAACTTTTGTCTTTCTCATTTGGCCCAACTCTACTCTCTTGGTCAAAATGTCAGTAACTGTGGGGCTTTTATATCTATTGAAGAGTTTTTTTCCTGTCTACCATTCATGTAATACACACACACACACACACACACACACACGCACGCATGCATGCACGCATGCACACACACACATACATACATACATACATATGTGTGTATGTGTATATATATATATGTATGTATATATATTCTATAAGCTTTGCTGTCTGGATTTCCAATGTATCAGGGAAAAAGTCAAAATTTATATGAATTTGTTTTTTGTATCAATTTCCAGATAATATTTAAACCTGAAACTGTATGAAGAAAAGCCATTTTAGTTATAATAAAAACCTAATCTCCTGTACTTACATGTTCAAGGTATATACATATATATGATACAATGTATAAGTATATAAACAATATACTTTATGTTATTGTTCATATGTTACCCACTACTTTAATTGTATAAATAACACAAAAATAATTACCCTCATTTTTAGAAAAGGAAAAAAGACAAACAGTACATGTGACTTGTTCCAAGTCCAAATACTGATAATAAGTGGTAGAACTGGGATTGAACATGGCAGTCTAACTCAAGAGCTTGTGCTCTAAATCACTTCTTGATACTGCTACTCTAGTATAATTATGTCATTATAAATAGTGATATATATGACTTTCCCATGACTATTCAGCGAAATAATCATACATTTTCCTCATAGAAAAGGTAGATTGTGTTATGTTTTGTTTTTTAAGGTTTAAAAGCTTTCTGGAAAAAAAAAATTCTTTCAAAGGATTCTATTTATCTAGAACTCACTAAATTGCTCTGTTTGTTAAACAAGTTTGAATTTACTTTTTAGAAGGCCCCTCTGATAGTAATAAATACCTATCATCCGACTTTCCAAGAATATCAAACATCAGTTAACAGATTTATAGGATAGTGCAAAACACCCAATTACTTTCAGCAGAATGCATTCTTAAAACTGCATGTATTCTAACCATATAGGGAATTTAAAGAACTGTGCTTAAATGAAAGAAAACAGGAAAGGAAGATGTGAGTCAATTTATCATTTTTATTATGTACTCTCGACTCTACCCAAACTACATCTAAAAACCATATTTCATCAGCATTTACTACTACTTCAGTACTCCACTTTTAAAGCAGCCTTTGCACATGGCAAATAGATAAATTTACTTATATATAATATCACATACTGTAGGAAGAATACTTAGTAATGCTAGGAAGGAGAATAATTAAAGAAACTCTCTGAATATTGCTTTTATTTGGATAACTCTTAATACTTAAATATTTCTTCTCCTCTAAGTTCTTTAATTAGCTGCAGCTTTGATATTAGACATATATTTATTTGAAGCTAAAAGCCCACTCTAACAACTTTCGCATATTAAAAAGTATTTTCACTCATTATTTGCAGTTCCATTCTAACTCTTTTGGATTACTTTTTAAATCTACATTTTGTACATATTTCTCCATTTTCAAAAGGCATTTTTTTCTTCCTTGAATATGAAATTATAGTTCATTTAATCATTCCTTTCTTTTGATAAAGTATATGCCATCTTTTTAACTTTATTTCACTTTCTAATATCTCTTCTTCCAAACCCCAAATTTTAATTTTTCTGAAGCTATCCAAAGTATACCACCTAGGCCTGACATAAAGATTTCCTTGATATATAAATATTCCTCCCACTCCTCATTTATTCATCCAATAATACTCTTACTCTTTAGTAACAATGTCCTTGGCAATCAATGTTTGGATTAAAGAAACTCGAACTAAAATGTCAATGACTGTAATTCAGATGTCTAATGAGTGCATTAAACGTTTTAAAAGAACAGTGTGGTAATCTAGCTGAAAATGAATATATAAATTTGGAGACTAGAATGGGAAGATATTTGTCAACCAGAGAGTTCTCCTTGTCTATGTGAACAGTCCTCAAGCACACATATTTCACACTCTTGACACATCAGAAGAACGAACACTGCCAATGGACTCCTGAATTCTAAGTGGAAACAATATGTGAAACAACCTCAGAACGCACTGCATTTGTCTTTTGCAAATGGCTACATTATTCCCAGACAAAATCACAAAATTTCTGCAGTTATTCTATCAATCTAATTATGACTGTTGCAAATACTCTTTATTAACATTTCCTGAGTATTCCAGGTGTATCATGTACCAAATAGTTAACTTGTTTCTAGAAACATGGTTAATGTGGGTGGCTTCAAATGGGACATTTCCAGGGAAACTGAGCAATGAAATTTGTCTGGATATGAGAATTGATGTTGCTCTAACTTTGCTTCATACTCCCGACTCTGATATTCTTCTGAACAATCACCTCACCTCATTTCATCGACTTCAATCTAAATTCTGTAAAGAATTTCCTGCCCACCACAAAGAATATGCAAATGATCCAGGAACAAACTTAAGTTTCTTCAAGGTGTAGTAGCTCCTTTGGGGAAACCTGGAGAGATAATATAATCACAATAAAATAGTACAGCTATTCACATTGTTGTAGAGTGATAGATATGAAACACATTATCAAGTTTGATTTTTTGAAATTTTATTTGAGAACACTCTGGTAAATCTAGAACTCAAAGGGTAACTTTCAGGGCAGTGAGACAATAACCATAAAATAGATCACTGTCTTCTGGCTGGAATCACTAAAAGGAATTTTGTTTATGTATAAAACAGCAAAACAAGACTGAAGATTGATGGGATTTTCTTTTCAAAATTGTAATAGCTTGCATTCCAAAACTTAAAAATGTAACAACTAAAACCAAGAACCTAATTATACAAAATTCTAATCACTTTATCTTCGAAGAAAGCCCATTTCAAGTGCCTCTGATATTTATTTCTATTTTTGGAAATCTCTATACCCAAGAAGCACAGAGTGTCCCAAATCTCCCTCACTTTTCTCTCTATACCACCTGTTTCTCACTCTCTCAGTGGCCTGAATTGCTCTCTGCTATTCAGGTTAAGTAACATGTGCTAAAAACAGGCAATGAACATACAGTTAAATACATTTTATTTTTTTAAAAGACTTTCTAAAGGGAATGCCCTAACTGTAAAATGCTGCAGTAAGACTATTGAGAAAAGGTTTATAAGCAAATTAACTACATTTAGGATGACTCTGCCTAAAGGATCAGATCAAAAAGATGAAAAGATTAGTCTTGGCCTTGGGAAAAACCTTTATGAAAATAATTGTCCTTCAGGTGGAGTCAAGATCCAAGACCTACCTGCTCTTCACGAAATATATTTTTCTGCAGGTAGGGCCACTCTCCTCTATCCAAAAGTTCCAATATACTTCTGGGATCTACCTAGCTCTATGAAAACCTAATGAGCTTTATTCAGTTAACTTTGCAACCCAGTATCAAGACAGGAGTATGTTAGTGACACTCTGAAATCAGGCTCTAGTACGAGCAAATAAAGCTTCTGCATCTTTGTCTCATGCCTTAATCTTATATAGTTGCTCCTCCAAAATGGGGTTCTACCTCTGATCCTCAGTCCTTGGCTGAGGCCATCCTAAGTACTGACTGACATGTTGCCTTAACAGTCTCTTTCTATCTCTCCACATAGTACCTGTAATTTGCTTCTCTGTCACTAGGTTTCCCTTGTCTTCTAGAATAATCACTTATAACCACTGTCAGGGCATTCTTGCTACAAATCATCTGCCGTATTTCTATTTTGTGCATATTTCCACCATTAGCAGATATGAGGCTGAATCTGCTAGAGTGGCAATTTTCAAATTTGGATAATGTAATGTTTCCGAGATCCCTTCTTATCCTGGTCTTGGACTGAAGGTGCCTGTGTTTCCCAAGGCTCATTTTGCCAATAACCATGTAGAACTAGCTGGACTCTTAAAGACAATTGAATCTCCTTATTCTTTTATAAATCAAAGTATACATGTTTGACAGGTGAAGTGAATCACCCAAGATGGCATAGTTTATACTGGCAGAGCTGAGATTAGAATTCCAGTATCACGGCTCCTAGAATTCTCATGGCTCCTTTTACTACATAATTTTGATAGATTAAGAATAGCCAGAGGTCATGCCATTCTTCAACTAAAATCACACAAGGAAATGCAAAGAAACAATATGTAAACTTATCTGACTTTGGAGCTGGGAAAAAAGTATTAATTCAAATTTCTTAATATATAGAATATGTGACCTTCAGCAAATATTTAGCTTCTCTTAGCTTCAATTTATCCTTCTTTAAGGTTGCAAATAATGATGTCATATTTGCAAATAATGTTTGAAAATTTTAGAACATGTGTTTATATGCTTAAAATGGCATAAAATAGTTTGTCAGTAAAAATAGGTATCCTCTGTCCCTACATCTTTCTCCACACCTTGAGAAAAATTAAGTTTTTAAAATATAGCCCAAAATATTAAGCAAAATGATATAAAACAAGGTAGGTACATGACCAAGTTCTCTGAATATTTATTATAATGAAGCTATTGAGTATAGTCCTTTTACTTAATTTAATTTTGTATTTTTCTTTGTAATTTTCCTTTTACTATATCAAAACTCTAATATTTATGAGTAAATTAAATTTCTATCATTACTTTATAAATATTTTTAAACTTTTTCTTTTATAGTAATTATGAATATGATCACTACTATGCAGTAAGTGTATGTAAATAAAGAATTTGCAGCTTCATTTTACAGAAATTACCAAACATATCATTCATTAACAATAATTTCAGTATTTGAGACAGTGCTGAACAGGAAAAAAACTATATGCAGAACTATTTACTTTTCCCAGAAGATTCATTTAGAAAAAAAAAAAATGAGGAGGGCAAAACTACACAAAAGGAGAAACTGAACCACTGAGACCTCCAACGATACTCTGAAGAGCTCTGGAAGGTATAAGAAATCTCCCAAATTTAGGCAAGGAGGTAATATATTTTCATATAAATATAAGTCAGTCACTAACTACTGGCCATCACTTTGGAGGTGGCATAACTTTGGGCAAGGATGTTTCTCATAGAGAAAGGTGATTCTCAGTGAGGGGTATAGTCATGAGCCACAGGCAACTATATTCCCAATGGTTGGAGTATTGTTGCATAGTTCCTAAAGAGGATAGAGTACTACAGTTCACCCCTTGCACCACTCAGATTTACTTGTTTCTTATAGTAAATTCATTATATCTGGAAATAGCTTCTCTGAAACCCTGGTTTGTCTTGTTGCCTGTATAGCTTACAAATAACAAGTTAGTGAGATGAATTATAGCCTATACTGATGTAGTTGATCTTTAGGCTGCAACCAAGACTCACAAATATCTTCACTATCATCCATTTTAGATTCCCTTAGTTTTTAGCCAACATCTCTGCTAATCTAGGTACCTTACAGGGCGTGGCAATCTTGACTCTCATCCCTGAGAGGTCCATACTGCTGGATGCCTTTCATTCCTACGTCGTGACTGCTGTACTTGTCCATTTATTATCAAATCTTGGCATGGAAACACCAAGAGCTGTCAATAAATCACTGAACTTTCAAACATATAATTATCTTCCTTAATTGTGTAGCATACACCCTCCTGTAATCAGGATCAATTAACTCTACCCATATAGCTACCTTTTTGTGAACTGATGGCTTGGCCTGAAGTGAGTAAAGTGAAGCACTATTAAATTAAATGAGTATATTTAGAAGAAGAATTACTTTAAAAGGGAGGGGAAAATCTGGAGTTTTTGTTTTCTCATGTTAACTTTGAGATGTCCTTACACATGCACCAATAAGTGAAGGTGTCAAAATAAACAGTTGGATAAACAAGTTATAACTCATAGAAAAGATTGAGACTAACATTAAAAATTTTGGACTCATAAACATTTAGACTGACCACTAGAATGAATAGCTACAATAACATTGAAGAAAAAGATCATTGGAAGTAAAGAGGCCATGAGATTGAGAGGTTAGGGTGACAGATCATATGAAAAAACATGAATTACACAGAAAGAGGGTAAAATAAAAAAGCAGTGGAAGAGAAAGCAGAGATTTAGATACTAATTTTAAAAAATATTAACCTCTATTTAGTGTAAATCAGTATTTACTTTTACTGTTCATGGGACATTACTTGGTAAAACTTGAGAAAAAAAATTCTGTTACTAAATAGCTCAAGAAATACTAAGGTTAAAAAAAAAAGGTTAAGTATGCGTAAAAACTTTAGGAATTCTTGAAGTATGTAACATGTTAATATTCATAGATTTCAATAGAGAAAGAGATGAAGCGTATAGAGTTTTCTAAACTTACTTAATTACCTTTTTCAGTGATTATCTCATGGGACTAGAATTACAAGAAACATACGGAACACATCAAGGAAATACTAATCAACAATTCAGGGCAGTAGGTCACACAAATCTTGAGAGGTGATCAAATTAACAGGTATACTCCCTTGAAAATGCACACACATTCATGCACATGCAGAGACATATACAGTGCACAATTTCATACAGTAACTCAAATTTTGAGGATCCTCTATGGAATCTAGGTTACAAAATTCTACCCTCTGTTCTTGCTTCTTATGTCT
The DNA here is from genome assembly GCA_003508835.1 of Eonycteris spelaea. Taxonomy (NCBI): domain Eukaryota; kingdom Metazoa; phylum Chordata; class Mammalia; order Chiroptera; family Pteropodidae; genus Eonycteris; species Eonycteris spelaea. The sequence continues at coordinate 1,345,031 of PUFA01000252.1, forward strand.
GGTCTATTAACCAGCAACATGAACACCATCTAAGCACATGCTAGATATGCAGAATCTTAGGCCTCATTCCAGACTGGTGGAATCAGAATCTGTACTTTTAAAAAATTCTCTGGTGATCTGTATATATTTAAGTCTGAAAAGCCCTACTCTAGGAGAAGGTTAAATAGTTAATTTCCACAGTCAATAAAAGAGAAAACTGTCTTATATTTCCAGACAATTGTAGTAATTTCTAACGTTCTTCTGAATTTCCCCCTAAATTTTTACATGGACTCAAATCAGCTTTTATCATAGCTGAGAAATCTTTTTTTAATATTTTGTCACTTTTATAAAACAAATAACAGTAAAATGGTAATAATCATTAATTATATGGCTGGTGTAAACGACAGAGCTTGAAACGCCATCCCCTTATATCCTAATACCACTAATGTATGATTTACGCAGGCATAGAAATACAACTTAGGAGTCTTTGTATTTCCTCAAAAGATTAAACAACCATGTAACTCCATTATCTAGAAGGTTAGAGAGAAATGTCAGTGCCTGGGTGTCCCATAATGGAGAGTGCTGATTTGAAATGATAGAACACAAGGTTTTTCCTTGAAAGATTTATGTCTGATTGCAATTTTCCATGTCCCGATACCTACAATCAGTAATAGGTGATGCTTTATCTGCCAAAGTAGACTTTTAAAATATGAAAAGGGAAGATATAGAAAAGAAAGTGAAAAGATATTCCTCATGCATTAATCGTCACAGGTAAGTCCTGCTGTTCCATATAATCAGTCTTCTTTCCTTCAAGCTACACTTTTAAAAAAGAAAAGCTAGTAATTCTTTAATTTACCTAAATTTGTTATACTTTTTCTTTTTATTGGTGAAACTGGAGGATAATTAAATCATTTAAATACACAAGCATCTGCAAAACAAATGGTGCTCTGGTCAGGCAAATTAATATTAAAATGGATTTTAACATTCATAAGAGCTTCATGATAAATGTGACATATATATGAGGAAAAAATTGAGTTCAGAAATACAAAGCTGAAATAAACCCTGCTGGTTACATTTCTTTGTAAAAGTTGGTGGGGTTTGGACTATTTTTTCAAAATGGGAATTCCAACGATTGCTATTTCTGGGGCCCTGACTTCATGCAGTCTATAAACAAACTATTCAGTGATGACACTTCTTAATTGCTCTTTAGAGTGTCCATGACACAAATACATTCTTTATTTTATAGTCACTGTTTTAGTTATAGTCAATGACTTTTTGAAGTAGTTTTTTTTTTTAATGTTTGCCACATATTGATCAAAGTCAAACTGATCAGAACACGTGAAAATGTTTTTTAATATTCCTCCATTAACCCTAGCTAAATAATAATAAAAAATTAATTTCTTACAATGTCTCATTAAATGTTTTCTATCATTTCAATATTTTTTTCTCTAAGCTTAGTCCTCTTGTTCTGTAACTTTTATAAAAGAAGACTATATATGTTTTTCACATAAAAGCCCGATCAATTCGTAATAGAAGAACGTTCATATTTTTTTCTTTCATGTAGGCCTATTTCATGTACAACACTAAAACCAGGAAACTGATCCTCAGAAATTGATAGGCTATTTTGAACTGAATTGTGTCTGCTTCTTTTTCTGATATGCATCTGTGGGGTAACTGGTGCTAGAGAAATGCTATGTTTATTATCTCACCATTGCACTTATCTCAGCTTTTTTCAAGTCACTTGATCTAACCACAGAATTGCTGCCAATCTCAGAGACAAATTTCAGAGGAGGAGAGGGAAGAGGAGTGGGGAGTAAGAGGGGGAGGATGGGGGAAAGAAAAAAAAATATTGTTATACCAAAAGTAGCTTGGGATAACTTTAATCTCTTCACAATCTCATCAACTTCAACTACCTCTGCTGGTGATTTTACAGCTCTCTGTCCAAATTTAATTCTCTCCTATGTGAAAATTCTAGAGCTACCAGGCTTTTAATGAATAAAACCATTTTTAATGATAATAATCCTACCTAGTCACGATGTGGTTTTAAAACTGAACTGCCATTTAGATTTGCTTTAATTTTTAAAGATTTTAAAATTGCATATATGCTTATATGTGAAAATGGCCTATGTTATTTCTATTTCTGACTGCTGTGGATATTAAAATTATACAAATAAATTTAGACATGTGGCTTTACATTTTATTTGGTCTTGAAATAATTTGTAAAAGATGAGAATACTAACTTCTTTGAATATTTGGTAGAATTTGCTTATAAAAAAAAAAAGAAAGAAAAAATAAAACCTCCAGGTCTATTATCTTTTGCCCAAGGCAAAGGTGAAAGAGTTCATTTATTTGCCAGCTCACTGAATTTTTCTATTTTACTACAGTCTATTTTAGTAATATTATTACTAAAGCTTTTTTGATGAGAATTGCTCATTTCATCTAAATTTCCAAGTGTATGAAGTTGCATTCCTTAAATGAAAAATTCCTTAACACTTTTTATATTATTTTCAAATGATATTTATGTTTTACTTACAGTTTAATTTTCCCTTCACAACTAAATATTGTTTGTGCTCTTTTTTAAAGGAAATCTTATTCTATCTTTTGTTAAAAAGAAACAGGCCCCAAATGGAGTCACTTTGACTAAACCACATGAAGACTTAATACCTAACCTAATTGTAGTTTCAACCTCTCCCAGGAATGGAGTTTTAAACTTATCATTCTGAAATTTTCTGGTCAGCACTAGTGAGGTAATCTGCCTGATGAGACCCCTACCTTCTCCTAGGGGAAGGTAACTTTGTCTGAAATTTTCTACTCTTATATTTCTTGTCCTATTCTCTTTGTCAATGAAAAGCTTCCATTTTGTATAACTCATTGGAGAACCTTTGAATTTACAAGATAGGATTTTGCCTCATTCATGAATTGTTCAATAAAGCCAAAAGATCTTTAAATTCACTCCACTGAATTTTTGACCTTTCACAAATACAAGAGCTTTGTTTCTTTTGCTAAACTTTTAAAGAATCAGCTTTAAAATCTTTATTTTTATTTTCTATTAATTTCTTCTTTATTCTCTAGTCTTCCTTTCTTCAACTTTGTCCTCATTAACTCTGTTGTTCTTTACCTTCCTAGAGATGAATGCTGAATTTTTTCCTATTAAACAAATAAATAAATAAGTTGAACATAATAACTTACAGTTATTATAGATTTAGATATATTCCATAGTGATAAAATGGATTTTCATTTGTCTTTCAGGTCCACAGATTTCTTACTTTCCATTATTAGTTCTTCTCTAACCCATTATTTAGAAATAAATTTGTTTTAAAATATATTTTATGCATTTTTATTGACATATAATTTAATTATATTATGTTAACATATTGTAGTTTATAGTGGATTCATTCTTTGAAATTAGATAGACTTTTTTTTTCCTGGGCAATTTTCATAACGCTCCATGTATGTTTGAAAAAATACACTCTAGAGATATTAATCAAGCCTTTGAGATGACTTGTTCAAATCACATATACCCACTTTTAGACTTTTGTCTGAGATTTCAATTTCTAATAGCTGTATATTAAAATATTCCATCATGAGTTTAACCTTAGCTATTTCTCCCTATGATTTGACTTGCTTTATCTACTCTGAAAGCAATCTCCAACTTATTGAGTGTTACAATCTTTGTATATTGTTCTTTTTAAAAAATCCCTATTGATATTTCCCCTTAAATTCTTTTGTCCAATATTAATATTTAGATATACACAAGCTTTTAGTATTTGCCTAGCACATGTGTAGGATATCTATATTTAATTTTTCTCTCTTCTTTCTTAAGATATTTTTCTTATGAGTAGTAATCATTGTTCTTTTAATCAAATATAATAATGTTGGCTTTTCATTAGGAAACTTTAATCAATTTATATTTATCAAAATTACTGAAAATATTTGGACTTATTTCTACTGTCTCTGTTTTTCTGCCTTTTATTTCTGTTTTTATTATTTTTGTTCTTGCTTTGTTTTGGGTTTTTTTTTTCCTGTTTAATTTCCTGCTTTCTTAGAATAATTTTCATTTGTTCTTTCTTCCTTTTTTCCTTCAATTAATTGTGTAGCTCCAGCATGAATTTCTAATCTTTGCTGTTTACACATATTTTTAACATACACAACAAACTATACCTACACATGCATACACACACATATAATTTCTACCAGAGATTAAAGTAACTGCCACCTACCTATCAAATAAGATGAGAATGTTAGCATATTTAAACTACATATTGAACCTTTTCTTCCCATTTTTCAAGCTCTTTTTTCTAGAATTTCAGTTCTACCTATTGTTTTTTTCTAAATATTTATTTATTTTTTATGAAAGTATATTATGTATAAGTACATATATCAAGTACATATATCATGCATGTACAGCTCTATGAAATTTCACAAGCCAAACACGCACATGTGACCAGAGTTGAGATTAAAAAACAAAACATTACTAGCTCCTCAAAGGGCCTTCTTGGTTCACCTCCAAACTCACTACTTCTCTTCTAAGAGTGACCACCTCCTGACTTCCACCAGCATAGAATATTTTTGTTTAAGTACTTAATATCAGTGAAAACCTCTATTATATATTCTTTTCTTTATTTTTTTACTCAACATTATATTTGTAAAAACAATCTAAATTGTGTGAGTGGTGTTTCATTAATCCTCATTGCTTTCTAGTATCCCATTGTGTAAATATCATTTGTTTATTACTTCTACTCTTTATGGATATTTCCTATTTAGGGCTATTATGGTCATTTCCAAATTTGTTCTATTTCCAAATTTTAGTTATTACATGTCCTTTGGTTATCATATATACATATTTCTATTGAGAAAATAACCAGGAATAGAATTGTTGTATAATAGAAAACTCATATAATTAATTATAATTAATACTACTAAAGTATTTTCCACTTTAACCTAAGGTTTTTAAAAAATTAAAATGTAGAGTTCTGGTCAAGACTGTGAGCTAGATAAAAGCAGGGTTTGCCTCCTTCCATGACTGCATTAAAATTACAACCAAATTATAAAATAAACAACTTGGAAGACCATCTGAAGTTTAGCTGATCATAACATATACATCTGGTAATATAAAGAAAAAGCTGCATGGAGACTGGTAGGAGGGGGCAGAGATGTGAAATGAGCTGGTCCTGCAGTCACATGTGGAGGTTGAGCACCAGGAGGGTGAAGAAGCTACAGGGGTCCCCCTGAAGAAACAAGGGCCCTAGCCCCACAGAGGGGTTCCCTAGCCTAGGGGTCGAGTCCTGGGAGGAGGAGTTTCAACAAAATATGGCTGTAAAAATTAGTGAGGATTCTGGCAATCTGTGTGAGACAGAAGGAACCTGAATACCCAGATGTCCACCTCAAGGGCTCTGCACATGGACAGTCTCCCTGGGCTCCAGCAGCACAGGAAGCACAAGAAAAATACAGAGATGGATTGAGTTTTGTAGCACTAGAGAGAGACCTAGAGGTTAGCCACCACTGCTCCTTTGTTGAGTCCCCCTCAAGGGCAATCTGCAGCAGGTGCCATCTTGTCTGTGTTGACCCCTTTCAAGACACAGCCAATTCTGAGGCTTCATTGGCCTGATGAGAGTGTCCTATGTCTCCACCCGATGTCTCCCTGAGATCCTGTCCCCCACAACCCACAAATTGCCCTTGGTGGCCTATTGCCAGACAGCCAGCATACTGCACCTTTCCTACATAGCACATTCATAGACAGGCAGCAACCCTCAGCTCACACTGCCCACATATTACAGGGGAGACTTCTGGTGGCAGGCTACTGGTGCCCGCTTGAACTGCAGTGTCTTTTGGGCAGATCACTGAGGACTGCAGGCCTAAGGAAAACAGCAGATGGCCTCACTGTGATCTGTGACTTTTGTGAGAGCCTACAGACTCAGAACTGGCAGCAATCTGTATTGCCCTGATGGAATTAAGTCACCTACTGCATTGGCAAGGTGAAACCTGCATGCTTTACCCTGATGACTACCTGGTTCCCCTCCCTGCCCAACTCCCATACCAACTAAAGGCTCTTTCAACTGCAGAGACTCATGGGCAACTGGCATATAGCCTCAGGCCTTGAAGTGCACTGATCCTTTTATTGAGCTGTCCCAAGCCAGTACTGGGGATAAATGACTTCAGCTAACAATGTGGTATCTCTCACCCATCTCTAGATCCAGCAAAAGTAGCAACCATTTATGAATCGCTTTGTAGCTCCTACCAGGTGGCCTCAAACAATCAAGGTAGCAGCTGACCTTGCCTACACAGGAGCACCTCCCAAGGGGCCTCAGAACCAATACACTTGGAGGCAGGATCCAACAGAGCACCACCTGATAAGTCCCTTAAGCAGCCCAAAGGGTAGTCTCAATAGGTACACAAACCTGTTAGGACAAATCTCACTCTGTAGGGTCAGCCCCCACACAGCACCTTATAGCCTATGGGCATGGCCAATGCCCACAGCCAATCAATTCTATCCACTGATGTGCTAAAAGCAAGCAAGGATTACCTACAACAAAGAACACATACAACCTGCAAAGAAACAAGCCCAGAGTCCCCAGTACAGGTGATCAGAAAGACTGTGCCATTGGGCCACACAGGATACCTACTACATAAGGCCAACTGGCCAAGGCTGGAGATGTAACAAATCTTTCTAACACATAGAAACAAACACAGAGGGGCAACTAAAATGAGAAAACAAAGAAACCTAATACAAATGAAACAACAATAGAAAACTTCAGAAAAAAAAAAAAAAACTAAACAGAATTCAGGTAAGCAATCTAACAGATGCAGAGTTCAAACACTGGTTACAAGGATGCTCAATGAACTTAGGGGGCGAATAGATAATCTCAGTGAGGAATTAAATAGATAGTAAGCATGAAAAAAAGAAATAGAAACCATATAAAAGAACCAGTCAGAATTAGAGAATACAATAATTGAAATGAATACAGTAGAAAAAAATCAACAGTAGATGAGATGAAGCAGAGGACTGAATCAGCAAGTCAAAAGACAAGGTAGCAGAAAATACCAAAATATAATAGCAACAAGAAAAAAGTTTTTTAAAAATGAGAAAAGTTTGAGACCCCTGGGAAACATCAGACATACCAACATCAGCCTCATAGGGGTACCAGAAGGAGAAGATAGAGAGCAAGGGATTGAGAACCTACTTGAAGAAATAATAACAGAAAACTTCCTTAACCTGATGAAGGAAATCGACATGCAACTCCAGAAAGCACAAAGTCCCAAATAAGAGGAACCCAAACAGACCCACACCAAGACACATCATCATTAAAATGCCAAAGATCAAAGACAAAGAGAATCTGAAAAGCAGTAAGACAAAGGCAGCTAGTTATTTACAAGGGTATTCTCATAAGAATGCCAGCTGATTTTTCAACAGAAACTTTGCAGTTTAGGAGTTGCACAAAATATTCAAAGTGATGAAGAACAAGAACTACAACCAAGACCTCTATCCAGCATGGCTATCATTTAAAATTGAAGGTGAGATAAAGAGCTTCCCAGATAGGAAAAAGCTATAGGAATTCATCAGTGACAAGCCAGAATTAAGAAGAAATGTTAGGGAAACTTCTAGAAAAGGAAGAAGGGGGGAAAAATCCCATAAATATAAATAATAAAATGGCCATAACTATGTACCTATCAATAATCACTTTAAATCTAAATGTATTAAATGTTCCAATCAAAAGACAGGGTAGCTGAATGGATAAGAAAACAAGACACATGCATATGATCTATAAGAGTCCACTTCAGATCAAAAGATACACACAGACTGAAAGAGATAGAAAAAAATATTTCATACCAAATGAAACGGAAAAAAAAAAAGCAAGGGTAGCAATACTTATATCAGATAACATGGACTTTAAAACAACGGCCATAATGAGACAAAAAGGGCATTACATAGTGATAAAGAGATGACTACATCAAGAGGGCATAACCCTAATAAACATATATGCACCCAATATAGGAGCATGTTTATATATAAAACAATGATTGATCAACATGGAGAGATCAATAGTAATACACTTATAGTAGGAGACTTTAATGAGAGGATTAATACCCTATTAATACCCTATTAACACCAAAGAACAAATCTTCCACACAGAAAATCAATAAGGAAATAGCAGACTTAAATGACACACTAGACCAGATGGATTTATTTGATATTTTCAGAGTGTTTCACCCCAAAGCAGCAGAATATACATTTTTATTAAGTGTGCATGGAATATTTTCCAAAATAAGCTACATGTTAGGCCACAAAACAAGTCTCAATACATTTAAGAAGATCAAAATCATATCAAGTTTCTTCTCCAATCACAATGGTATGAAACAAATTAACTACAAGAAAATACTGGAAACAACACAAACACAAGCAGGCTAAACAACATGCTACTAAACAATGAATGGGTTAACAATGAGATCAAAGAAACTAAAAGATACCTAGACACAAAGGAAGAAGAAAATACAATGACTCAAAATCTATGGGACACTGTAAAAGCAGTCCTAAGAGGGAAATTCATAGCAATACAAGCCTACCTCAAGAAAGAGAAATCTTAAATAAACGATCTAATTTAAACTTAAAGGAACTATAAAAATAACAGCAAACAAAATCCAAAGTGAATAGAAGAAAGAAAATAACAAAATCAGAACAGAAATAAATGAAATAGAGTCTAGAAAAACAGTAGAAAAGGTTGATAAAACTTAGAGCTGTTTTTTGAAAGAATAAACAAAACTGATAAACATTTAACCAGACTCTTGAAGAAAAAAAGAGAGAGGGCCCAAATAAATAAAATCATAAATGAGATAGGAGAAGTATCTATGGTCTCCACAGAAATACAAAGTATTATAAGAAAATACAAAGAGCTATTATATGCCAAATCTGGAAGACATGGATATATTCCTAGAAACAGGCAATATCCCAAAAGTGAGTCAAGAAGAAACAAGAAATCTGAACTGACCAATTGTCACCAAAAATTGAATCAGTAATTAAGAAACTTTATAAAACAAAAGCCCTGGATTGGAGGGTTTTTAGGTGAATTTTACTAAATATTCAAAGAATTAACACGTAATCTTCTCAAACTATTCCAAAAAATTCAGAGGAGGGAAGATGTCTTACCTTTTTTGTAAGGCCAAGATATTACAAAAAGGAAAAAAAAAACCCAAAAAACAAAAAACTATGAGCCAATATCCCTAATGAAGATTGATGCAAAAATCTTCAACAAAATATTAGTGAATTGAATTCAGCAATACATTTAAAATATCATACACCATAATCAAGGGGATATATTCTTGGGATGCAAGTTTGGTTTAATATCCACAAATCAATTAATGTGATATACCACATTAACAAATTGAAAGAAAAAAACATGATTATATCAATAGATGCAGAAAAAGTGTTTGACAAAATCCAGCATCTATTTATGGTAAATCCTCTCAGCAAAGTGAGAATAGAGGAACATACCTCATAAAGGCCATCAACCACAACTAAATCATACTAATAAGAAAGGCTAAAAATATTTTCCTTAAGATCAGGAACAAGACAAAGATGCTCACTTTCACCAGTTCTTTTCATCATAGCATTGGAAGTCTTAGCTACAGCAATCAGGCAAGAAAGAGAATTAAAAGGCATCCAACTTGGGAAGGAAGAAGTAAAATTATCATTGTTTGCAGATGACATGATATTACATATAGAGAACCCTAAAGATTCCACCAAAAATTGTTAAAACTGATAATTCAATAAAGTAGCAGGATATGACATTAATATTCAGAAGTTGGTTGCATTTTTATATACAATGGTGAACTATCAGAAAGAGAAATTAAGAAAACAATCCCATTACAATTGCATCAAAAACAATAAAATACCTAGTCATAAAATTAACCAAGGAGGTAAATTAGAAGTCATTGAAAAAATAGAGAAAATACAAATAAATTGAAGCATATACCATGCTCATGGGTAGGAAGAAGAATGTTGTTAAAATGGCCTTATCACCCAAAGAAATCTATTCATTCAGTGCAATCCTTATCAAAATATCAATTGCATTCTTCAGAGAACTAAAACAAATAATTCAAAAATTTAAATGGAACCATAAAAAATCTCAAACAGCCATAGCAATCTTGAGAAAGAACAAAGTTGGAGATATCACACTACCTGATATCAAATTACACTACAATGATATAGTAATCAAAACAGCATGGTGCTTGCATAAAAACAGACACATGGTCAATGAAACAGAATAGAGAGTTCAGAAATAAATCCATACGTGTATGGTCAATTAATCTTGGACGAAGGGGGCAAGAATATACAATGGGGTAAAGATAGTTTGTTCAACAAATGGTGTTGGGAAAATGGACAGATAGCATGCAAAAAATGAAACTGGACCACATTTATATACCATATACAAGAATAAACTCAAAATTGATTGAAGACTTAAATGTAAGACCTGAAACCATAAAACTTCTAGAAGAACACATAGGCAGTAAACCCTTTGATACTGCTCTTAGTAATTTTTTTCTGATATATCTCATTGGACAAAGGAAACAAAAGAAAAAATAAAATAGAACTACAATAAACTACAAAGTTTTTGCACATCAAAGGAAAGCATCAACAAAACAAAAAGATGACCTATAAATGGGAGAGAATATTTCCTATGATATATCTGACAAGGAGTTAATATCCAAAATTTATAAAGAATTCATACAACTCAACAACAACAGGAAAAAAACAAAAACAATCCAATTTAAAAAATGGGCAGAAGGCCTGAATAGGTATTTTCCCAAAGAGGAAATAGATAACTAATAGGCATATAAAAAGATTCAACATCACAAATCAAAACCACAATGAGATATCACCTCATGCCTGTCAAAGTGGCTATCATCGATAAATCAAAAAATGAATGTTGATGAGGATGTGGAGAGAAATGAACCCTTAAACACTGTTGGTAGAATTGCAAATTGGTTCAGCCACTATGGAAACAGTATGGAGATTCCTGAAAAAATTAAAAATGGATCTATCTTTTGACCTAGCAACTGTCCTTCTATGTATTTATCCAAAATAACAACAACAACATGAGTTTGTAAAAATCTATACACCCTTATGTTCATGGCAGCACTATTCACAACAGCCAAGACATGGAAGAAACGTAAATGCCCATTAGTAGACAATTGGATGAAAAATTATGGTTCATATATACAATGAAATATCAGCCATAAAAAATTAAAATTTTATCATTTGCAATGGCATGGATGGACTGGAGGGTATTATGCTAAGCAAAATAATCATACAGAGGAAGATAAATACTATATGATTTCACTTCTATGTAGAAACTAAGGAAAAAAGAATGAACAAACTAAATAAAAACAGACTCACAGATACAGAAAACAAACTGGTAATTGCCAAGAGGTGAGGGGTGTTGGGTGGGGGGGGCTGGGTTAAAAAAAGTAAAGAGATGAAGAAGTAAAAATTAATAGTTACCAAACAGTCATGGGGGATGTTGAGTACAGCATAGGGAATATAGTCAGATTATTGTAATGGCTGTGTACAGAACCAGATGGATGCTAACATAATCAGGAGGATCACTTCATAAATTATAACAATGTCTAGCCATTGTACTATACAGCAGAAACTAATATAAAATAAAATTTTTACAAAAATAAAAAATAAAGGAAGGGTATTTTTAATTCAGGTTCTTGGCTATTTTCTTGCAATTTGACAAAGATATAAAGTATAAACAAAGGAGTGCAAATTGTGTCTATCTGTATTATTGTGTTGTTTTACATATGTATATAAAATAAGGTAAATATTTTAAAAGATAAGATAAAATAAAATAAACCACTTTTATAAAATAAAAACAAAACAATGATTCAGGTAGAATAATAATCTACATTCTAAACAATTTGTCAGCTGAAATAAAGACACTTTCAGAATGAAAAGACTTTTAGTCATCAAATTACAAAAGTGAGCTCATGAAAGATAAGAACTGGGTGGACACCACCATGGTTATTAGTGGGCAGGCCAAAGTATAGAATTCAAAAATGAGAGTTGGGACTATGGATGTGAAGTTGTTTACATTAAAACCATAAATAGAATATCCTTCCATGCTAGGTACCACAGCAGTGGCATAAGTAGTCTGTATCTTGAACAGATCTATGAAGACCAACCCTAAAACAATAATATTGGGGTGTCATCTGTCCCTGGAGTTCTATTCATTTTCTCTGCTTGAATAGCTTCTAAGACTAGAACAGTGTGTTCAGGAGAGCAAGCACTGTGACCGGGATGAAGGAAGAGGGACAAGGCTAAGAATTCTTTCAGTACCTGGTGCAAGAAAAAACATGGGTTTCAGAGTGATCCTTTTCCAAAGATTCTTCTTTCTTGCTTTGGTCCTTAAATATTAGAAGTGAGTACATGTTTATATATATAAGTTTGTGTAGGTGGGTGCCTGCCTCACTCCTCCCTCTTCATATGGTCCATCTCTCTGAGAGCGCAAACTTCTATGAAACTTCAAATTCACAGAGCAAAGTGCCCTTGAGTGTTGCCCACTGGTGGTCCCACAGATCTCGAAATTTGCCAGTTTGAATTCATCATTCTTCTGATTATCATGCTTTTCTTTCTCTGCCCTAATCTTGAATAATGGACTGCCAACTTAGAGACATGGAGTGGAAAGCCCGAAAGGAGGGGGCTTAGGATTTCTACAATGAACGAGAGCAACCCACACAGCAGTAAAACAAAAGCCGCTAAATACAAAAGGCCAAATCACGTGGCACCTGATAGTCACTCACAACTGCTTGTGCAGGGGCCCTAGGAGAATAGCCTGTCCTCAAACTAGGACTCATCTCATCTCCACTATAACATCCTCCACAAGTATCATGGGAACAGATGGGACTACGACATTAAAGGGAAGGGCACCCTTTGCTAGGCAACCTGAGGACTCTGCATTTTCCTTTACTATCATTTTTCTTCCTACAGTGGGGACTCGTCTCTCTCCAGTTCATTAAGTCTTTTTTGTAGTAGACTCTTTTGTTGCCTTTCCAGCATCTGTTTCTCTTGTTTCTCCTATTGGAGTTACAGATTTGAAAACAAATAAATTTCAGTGATTTAAAAATAAATGAATAAATAAGAATGTAGGTTAATTTGAAGTTAGCAATTAATTATAATTACCAATGTCATTTTTTTGATTACCACACTTTCCCCTTTTACTCTTCTCACTGAAGAACATACTTAATAAGTATCTTGATTGTAAATTCTCATAGTGTTTAAATATTTGAAAATGTTTCTAGTTTGCCTTAATTCTTTGGAGATAGTTTAGCTACATATAAAATTCTAGACTGATAGTTAATTTCACATAAAACTTTCAAGTTACTACTCCTTTTAATTATAGGTTTTTTGTTGTTGTTGGTCTGTTTATTTTTGTCTACTGTCAAAGTTTTTATTTTTATTTTTTCCCTTTTGGTGGCTTTTAGAAATGTCTCTTTTTTTCTTTTTTCCTTTCTGGTGGCTTTTAGAATTGTCTCTTGCCATTAACTTCTTTGGTTTTCCATAATGTGACCAGTTAAGAATTGTGTTTATTTATCCTATTTGGCCTTTAGTATGGTTTTAACTTGAAAATTATTCCACTCTTCAATTCTACAAAATTCAATTATATTTTCTACCTCTTCAAAAGTGTTTTGTTTTTTTTGTTTGTTTGTTTTGGTGAAACTTTTTTGAGACAGGTGCTGAAATTTCTAAATATCTTCTCCATCTTTTATTTTTTCTCTCATATTTTATCCCTTCATGTTACATTTTTTATGAATTCCTCAGTTATAATCTCCATACTGTCTGATTTAAATTCACTTTATTATTTTATTTTAATATATTTTTAAATTTATTTAAATTAGTTTTAAGTATACAGTACATTGGTTAGACATCTATATAGTCCATAAAATGATCTCTTCTTTTTAATATTTTTATTTTTATGCTTTCAGAATTCTCTTGTATCTTGAGTTTTGTTGCTTTCTATACAGGCTGCTGGTATTTAAAGGTGTAGCTCCAGCCCTCAGGTTCATACAATATACTTTGCTCCAATTTCCCTCCAAAACTGGGAAAACTTTGAATCATGTAGGTAAAAAGAAGTAAAAACTTCATCCTAGAGTTTAGCTTGCCCTTAGCTTTAGTTCCCTCTCACTAATATATATATATACTATATATATACTAATATATATACTAGTATATATATACACATATATATGTATATACATATGTATATATGTTATATGTATGTGTATATATATATACATACATATATATAGTGCATCATCAAAAACATATGTTTCTGATGCACAAAGATATTTATTTTGATTTTTAGATACTTGCCATATATATTTTTTTCTTTTAATCTTTTATTGTTATATTTTCAAAATGAACTTGCAGTGCTATCTTGGCTCCTGTTCCTTTCTTTCTATTTGCATTTTGTCTTAGCCTTCCCTTGAGCTCTTTTAGGACTGGAACTGTATTATTAATCTTCCTATTGCCATTATCTAATTGCACAATAGGTAATTAATAAAGTTCATTGAATGGATCAATAAATTTTCTGAATATATAATGTGTCTAACTAAAAAAAATGTACCCACTTTCTTTTGGCAATATGAAAGTCTGAAGGGAATTGCTATATTTGTACTATTGTAAATAGAGGTAAAGTAAAAATAAACCAGTTTAGCAAATGACATAATATCTGCATTGTGATATGCAATGTATTCTCTAAAATTCTGGTTACTCCTAATTTTCATTTTAAGTCTGTTTGACTAATTTAAAGTATGCCTGGACACATGCTAGAATGAAAAACAATGTTGACTGAAGAAGCTAATCTTAAATAATTTTAGCACTCTAAATCCCTATACTATAACTCTTAACATAAATTAAACTATAGTGATATTGCAAGGTTAAGAAAAGGAAATCCTAAACTTTGTAAATGAGTCTCACAGAAGGAAAATCCTCTAAATCCTCTTTGACTAATTGCATTTCTCTTTTAGTGTGTCCTTATGTAAACACTGAATGACAGGAATAATTGTATTTTATTTAAATGTAAATTGCTATTTTAAAAAAGAGGACTTGTCTCCCCTTGAGATAAAAATTTCATTATCTCTAAGATCACATCTCTGAAATTAAGATTAACATGAGACCAATTTCAGAAATCACATAATCAGTCTCATTTATACATTTACTTTCTAAATGCTGTCATAAATCCTCAGCTATATGACCCTGGAAAGCACAATAGAGAATAGATTTTATAGAATAATGTTCCCTGACAATTTCATTTAAGATACAGTATTATGTTAGATGAGGACTATTTGTGTAAGATACTAAAATTATTATTTGTATTTTTAATGTAAGTAATGTGTAAAATTCAAATGTAAGTTCTTTGAGTACAGATACATATTTTTATGAGTTCCAAGAATTTCTTGATGACTTCAAAGCCCTCCATATTTCATTGTGCTTGGTAACATCAAGGCAATTTTATAAAGAAACCAAAGTGTTGTTTATTTTGATAATAACATAATTTGATGTCTGGATGAAATCTAATTTAAAGAGAATATAATAATAATAGTAATAATAATAATAACAACAACAACAACAACAACATTTATATAGGACTTAATGTAAGCACTTAGTTAATCTATTTAATCTGACCAAGAGTTCTATGATGTAGACAGTATTATTGTTTCCATTTTATAAATAAGTAAACTGTAACTCAGAGGGAGTTTCCACAACTAATAAATGGCAGCACCAGTATTGCCACACAAGTGGTTTCAAACCAGAGACTCAGGTGGTCGCACACCAGAGCTGTCTGAACTATTGCTTACCATCAACACACTTGTTCCACAAAAAACAATTTAAATACGACAATTTGAAAATGACAAATATGACACAATATGATACAGCATTTCAATTATCATCTCAAAGGCTTACATGAAATATATGACTTCTCACAGTCTAAATAAAGATGGAAATTTTCAAATTGTATTTGGATAACAAAGAAATTCCTGCACAATATAATCAGTGGAGGGTTTAGAATCAGTCAAAACTGTGTCAGTTACAATTTGGCAGAATATGATAAGTCTATTTACCTCTCTGAGTCTGAATTTCTTCATAGAAAACATGAGAATAATGTCCTTATTCTAACTTGTTTGGAAATTGCATGAAAGGATATATTAAAAAGGCATTTTTGAATTATAAAATTATATATAATTTGTTAGGAAAGAGACATTTTTCTAAATTCTCATACACTATTGGATATTCCTAATAACCTAGAAAAAAAATGAACCAAACCATGTTAAGGGATTTAAGAGAAAACTGAATTCATCGAGAAATAGTATCTAATATACCGTATGCTTGTGAATATTCTATATCTTATTGCAATGTCTATTTTCCAGCTTCCTCTCATAGACCATAAAGTCCTGATGGTACAAACTGAGTAACAACAGTATTAAAGATGACTCCTCTCCTTAAAACAGTAGGCCAAGCTCAACAGAGTTTGAAGTAGCAGAGCTGGATTTACACCTCCTAGTCATTCTCCATGTAGTACCAACAAAAATATCAGCAACATGAGAGTTAAATATTTTTAAAAATTTAGAGACAGAAAATATTTCAGATATTTAGAAATATCTAAATAGAAGGATTTTCTAAGTTTAAATTTGAAGAAAGAACTCATACATTGAAAACACTTAAAATTCCTATATGTTAAAAGAAGTGAAATCAGAATATAACAGCTGACTAAAGAAAATATTTGTGGCAAATATAAAATGTAAATTTTAAAATTATTTTTCAAAATCTTGTAGACAAATTATGAAAGCAATAAGTCTCAAAAGAGAAGACATGAACATTAAATATGTGGAAAAATGTCAGTCTCCCTAGCCATTTAAAAATTCTAATTAAAGCAGCAATTAAAGATCATTGCTTAACCTATGAAATTTTTAAATGAATGTTCAAACTGGTAATACACAGTTAGGGGAAACATAAAAAAAAACAGTACAATCTTAGATTACTGGAACTTTTTCAAAGCCAAAAAAATAAATTCATACTTTTTGATCTAGTAAATTTATTTCTAGGAATACATTAAAACAATCTCCAATATTGAGAAATACTTTATTGAAGAATTATATAACTGAAACTAACTCAAATTTTTAAAAATAGTAAATTGTTAAGAAAAATATTATCTACCCAGCTATGGTACAGTAGAAAGCTTTTAAAATGATGGTTATAAAACTAAATTACAAAATAAAACAATATTTTTAGTATACAACTGTTATGTCAATAAAAGAATGGTATACATTTATAATATGGTATACATTATGTAATATATTCATAAGGAAATTCCAAAAAGAAAATGTACCCAAATAGTGCTGTTTATATTGGATAGTGAGACTATGTATGGATGGAAATTTTCTAATCTTTTTAAAATTTAAACATTGTAACACTATTTATATTTTTAAAAAGATAATTTCATGAAGAATGGGGAGAAAAAGGAATTGCTATTTTATCATGATGAAAAGTAAAGGATTTAAAATTTTAATGACTAATATTTTAGAGTGTAGTTATTTCCTAATGAGTGTGATATAATAGATAGGGTATGCATATTTCTGCAGATTTTGGTTTTCGTATTCTATGACTTCTTATAATAAATAATGTAATTTACCAAATAAAAATGCAGAAACTAAAAATAATGTAACTTTTTATATAGCAGGTATGTTGAACATTATATCTAACATAATGGGTTATAATAATAATCTGATTAATAAGCCAAAATATCAGTGTATAAATGGCTTAAATTATGTCAATGGAGGGAAAGATAAAAATCAAAAAATGAAAGATTAATGTTCACCTTAATAATGAAAGATCTCTTCAGGCTATTATGTTGCACTGGATTATGAAGGAATATTAGTAAGAACATGTATGAAGTTTACCTATAAATTATCTATAAATAATATGAAAGTTTTAGTACCACAATTTCATAGAAACATACTACCCAATGCCTCAAAGAAAATCCACATTAGAATTGGAGCAAGAACTAATATTCTTTCAACTAAGTCACAAAGCCTCCTTTTTCATTCCTATAAATAAAATAAAAAATATAATTAAATATTATAATTCATATAACCTCAAGTAAGCTTCTTAATCTCTTAGAACCATGCTTTATTATCAATTTCTCATATTGATAACATTTAGATTTTTGCCAGTTTGAGTTAAAATGACATTCTAAATAAACATCATAGTACATATATATTTTACAATTAAAACTCTACTATATATATCTGAAGTTAAGCTGATGTGATAGCAAATTGGGATCAATATTACTCTCATAAAAATGATACATCTTTGTAATGTACTTTATTTTATAATAGTAAAGTTGAGGATATACATTTTTATGTTTGCATTTTTAACTTGCTAGTTGTTCATACTTGCTTATTTTTCTAGTAAATTTATTTTTACTAATTCATGATAATACTTTATATATAAAAGTGTCATAAACACTTTAACTTCTGTGCCTGTTATATGGATGGTATTTTCTCTGAGTCTGTAGCTGGTCTTTTCAATGTTTATATTGCCTTAGATTGGTAAAATAAAATCTACTGAATTTTCCCTAGGCTTCTGGCTCTTCTATTATGATTATAAAGACCAATCTTAGACTTTATAACTATTCAGTACCCACCCTAAAGAATGAGACAATAGTGTAGTAATTAAGAGCACATAATCTGGAACTAAGTCTGGGTTCAAATCCTGGGCCATCCTATTCTAACTAGCTCTGTGACATTTGATGAGTTATACAAATTTCCAGTGTATAGTTTTCTTCTGCAAAATTTGAGTAAATATATGTAAAAGCTTAGAATAGGGCCTCACATATAAGGCATGCTATATAAATGTTTGCTCATCTTTTTTTTCATTTCAAATATGTTACTCTAAGTAGAAACCTTTGCATAAACTCCAACAATGCAATTTTATATTACGATTTTATTTAAATTGTTTTCATTCATTTGATGACTATAAGTACCTACTATGTACCTCTTGAGCACCAAGCCAGGCATTAAAAAATTAATAATTAGGAATTGTTCCTTTTTTATGGAGCTTTCTGTCTAATATGGAAGAGAGTAAAATTGCAACATGACAATTGTTAGGAGAAATAAAAAAGTTATGATGGATTTGACATATTTAGATTTGGGAAGTTACTTCCCTGAGGATGTGATTCTTAAATTGAAATCTGAACAATAAGCAGAAATTATTCTGGTGAAAAGGGAAAGAAGGACAATCGTACAAATTTATTTAGGCAGCCCTAATTCATTTAAGCTAGTCTTGCAAATAAGCAGTATTTTATAAACAAGAGTTCAAATATTGCTTTGCAATACAAAGATTAAATAATTTAGGTCTTGTTCAAAATTGTGTGAATTACATAATACAAACATGTGTAAAGGATCGGTTGCTTTTAGAAACCCTGATATTTAATTTAACTTTTCTTGGCTTATCTTCTTGCAGATATATTCTTTGTACACTTTAGAAAAATTCTGATATTCTTCCAGGATATGAAAACACTTTGTACAAAGATAGACACACATATATATATATATGGATTAAATAACATTCAGGTGGCAAGCAATCTAATTTATATGACGGACAGTTTCATGGTCCATGTATTTGGCAAATTATGTCAGCCTAGACTTCTGATATCTGGAGATTTTTTTTATAGTAAAATAAGGTTCCACAATTAATCATAGAGGTTTAGATTTGTTCACTGCCACCCAAAAGAGAAATGCTTGGCAGAAAAAAAAAAAAAATGAAATGTACTTCATCCATCTTTTCCATAACTATTTATGATGAAACTATTATAACAATAAGTATTAGGAGTGCAGTGTTTGAAAACTACATTGACTGGATTACGTCTGCTTTTAATTTTTTTTTTAAGTTTTTCCTATACTCTTAACAAACTTTTTAAAAAAGCCTATGTATAATCTTCTCTATTAAAATAACCATAAGACTATTTTGTAGCAATTCAAATTACTTGATATTTTTTCTTCACAAACTTAAAGTCTGAATTCTAAATAATAAATTTTTAAATATTCACTTATATGCAGTGATTTTTTTTCATAATGTTTGCACCAAAAAAAAAGTTGTATTGATGAATAGAAAAAAATAATCTCATTCTGCTGTTTCCTCAACATGCTATGAATGAGAGACAGTTAAAATTACACTTTAACTGATATTTATTTTACTACTGTTATTTAATCTGTTTTTATATTCCTCAGATTTGGCAGAACCCAAAATATCAGAGGAGTTTGGCCAAGAGAGGATATCCACATGTGCCTCTTTGTTATGTGAGATTTACTAGTGCATGTCATTTTAAATTTTAGAATTAGGTTTTTACTCATTAGAAAATGGTGAAGAAATAATGACATCATATGTACGAAAAAAAATCTAAGTACCTAAATTGAAATAGGTGCCACTAATCGAAATAAATATTTAAAAAACAAATTCAAAAATTCTACAAAATGTGTTCCTTAAAAGGGCTAATAAAATGTGAGATGAGAGAAATACATTAGTGGAAATTAAAGGTTCTGTGGTTCCATGCATTAACATGGAGTGGTAGTATCCACAAGTTATGGGAAAATTCAGCAAAAATGACATTGTATAATATCTGGTCTTACTGCTGATTGAAATATGCAGTTTATATAAATACCAACCAATAAAAACACGATAGAGGAGGGGAGTAGGGAACCAATGTGTTGAACACCAAAGACACTGTGCTGGACCCTTATTTATAGGTACCACAATACTGTAAAATTATATGAAGCACAATGACATTTTGATTTTCAATTGCTTGATTTTAACATTTCAACAATTACAATTAAAACTGAATTTTTTGTAGTTATAGTTTTATTTAACAAATAATGTTAAATAAAAGATTACAAATGAATGCCTTTGGAAAGCTTTTTCAATTCCAGGAAAGGCTATGCTTTTTTGGCTCATATAAATTATAACCTTTAGCAAAATGCAGTAACTACTGCATTACCAAAGGGCATTCATCCAGCAAATCTAGATTCCAGGGAACACTATCATCTTAGGAAAATCATTTAATGACTCAGAGTCAAGCAATGTATCTTTTAAAATAATAACATGTACTGAAGAGTATTTATCTGTTATTTTTAAACACGATACATGCATTTCTTTTGACCACCCCCCTTCTTTATGAAAATGGACATATCTGGGTTGACAAAGGACATTAAAACATTAAAACTCCTAACTTCCTAAGTTTCATTTATGAATAGAAGATAGCATTGACTTTGTTATCAGGTTTTCTACTAAAAAATAAAATTAAATTATCCTATTCTCCATCTTAGGTCTTAGTCTAAATTCACACTCACCATTATTTTTTGAGGTAATTGTAAAAAAAAATTTAAAACACTCATACCAACTGTCAAAAAGTAAAACCGTCTCCTACTGTGAGTTCCATTTTATAGACTGAGAATAAAAAAAGCAGTCAACAGTCCAACTAATTGTATACAAGTTGTCAGCCAAATATCTTAAAAGAGTTAGCTATTTTTGGAAACTCATGCAATTTGAATTTGTTTTCCTTTTATTATTTTAGAATAATACTTAATGTACATGCGAGGAGGTTTTGGTATTTTTTTTTCCTGGAGATGAAAAAACGTTTTATTTGGAATATTAATATAAATATAGCTTGGATAAACAACTTGTAAGTTGAAAGTAAACCTGATATATATAAAGTCCAGTTCATTGTGAGGCTTTAGACCTAACTTTATTCTATCAATCTTAAAGCAAAACACTAAGAGTTTTACATTTCAGCTTTTCAGAAATAAAGTGGCTGATATTCATTTCATCATGAGTAAGAAGAAAGGGATGCTATCAGAAAACATCATAAAATATAGCAAGCAATTGCATTTTACAATAGCTAATAAAACTTTCTTTAGAATAATTACACTTAAAGAAAACAGACTTGTTTTTCTTGATATCACCTCTAAAGACGAAATAGCAATAGAAGTATAATATAACAGGCTTTAGGCTCTGTTGTGGTAGTATTTAAAAGGCTGCCTCATTTTCTCACAAGCTGGAGAGTTACTTTGCTAAAAATTAATTATGCCTTCTTTTCAAGTATGTTTCTGAAATAGATTTATGAAGATTGCTGATTAACCCAGTCACTCCAACCACAGCTACTTCTCCAAGTCAGAAGTCTGGTTTTTGAAGATAAAATAAAATAAGACTAGAAACATTTTTTTTTTCAATTTTCACATTCACCAATTGTGACTGTGGGCTGATCACTTGTTCTCTCTGCCTGTTTCTTCTAATATAAATGGAACTTAACAATAGTATAGTCCACATAAGTTTTTGAGATTAAATAACAACAAACACACGTACACACTCACTCATATTTAGTAGTTTGCCTTGTATGTGACAGTCCATAAGTAAATCTTATCAATAAGTATTTGTAGTAGATAATAGTGATAGTTGAAGTAGCTTGGACTAAGATGGCATAATCATGTGAGTAACTATAGGTAATATTTAGTAAACAGTTACTATGCATCAGACACTTTTATGCTTAACAGTTATCATATTATTTAGCCATAAAACAGTAAAATGAGGTAAATACTATTCTCATCCTCATATTATGGATGACTAAGACTAGGGCATAGAAAACTAATCAGGTAAATAAATGCAACACAGGAGAGACATAAAGGAGATGTGTTGTAGAAAGTAATATAAGAAGAGAAAAAATATCTTCTAGATGCCTAATAGAACATAAAAATGGCCTAGATTCAGAGGTAATTTGGTAATTGTAAACCATAAGGACGATTATTGAAAATAATACAGTTGTAAATATTTCCCTAAGTATTAGAAAAATACTGATTTCCTGAACACTTAGATTTTTAATTAAATTATAAAATATTTAGCTGATGGCAAATCCAAAAAAGTTTCAACCTTTTTTATTACAACATAAAGCAAATACTAACTACTTTTGTCTCTTAAACATCCCTACAAAGCCACACCTGTCATGCTTCCCAGTGTATTTATCTGAAAGCATGTTTCTCAGGGTAGTTCAAAATTTCTCGTTCTAATTATCAAACTAATCACATTAGTTTCTGTCTTATAAAAGTCTAAAAAAATATAATTGTGTACTCTGTCACTTATAAAATGTCTCCTTTACTTTTATATTTTAATTACAAAAAGTTAAACAATACAAATATATAACGTCAAATGTTAAATCTCTTAATTTCTTCCACTCTATCCCATGTATAGCTATATTAACAGTTTATCGTATATTCTTCCAGTTTTTTCTCCACAGTGCATTTTTTAACATAAAAAAGGAAAAAAATATACTACATATTTTATTCTATGAAATGAATTGTTTTCATTTGTCATTTATATGTGAGAGATATTGGTACCAATAGATCTACTTTACTCCTTTTTTAATGGCCTACAACTCATAATGTAGCTGAATCATAATTACTTATATCCTTTCCTATTTCCATTTTTTTTGCTATTGCAATAAGTTAATTACTATCTTTGTATATACATTCTTGTCTATATGTAAAAATATTTTTACAAAATCTATTTTAAGACAGGAAATTCTGGATCAGAACATTTTCAACTTTGATAGAGTCTGCCAAATTGTCTTCAGAAAAGGTTTTCACCAATCCACACAATTAGGTAGTAATTCTACAAAGAACAGATAAGAATATCTTCTACTCTGTGTCGAATAATGAGTCTTTATATATTTTGCCAAACTTATAGTGAAACTAGTATTTTACTGTTTTTGCTTTTTCAGGTTATTTGTATTTTTGTCTGTTTGAATTTTCAACCCAAGTAGCATTGAGGAATTTTATATTTGCATATTTATCTGCCATTGGTGTTCTTCATGTCCTACTCATATTCTTTTGTGTATTTTTCTACTGGACTGTTTATCAGTGTAGCCTGAAACCCAGCAATAATTGCTGCATCTGTGACCCCAAAAGGGTAGGATGAACCCACATTGCTTTTATTCATCTCTGTCCTTCTACCACTTGGCCCAGTTGTGAAATTCCTTAGCACACTTAAGTAACGGAAGTCTCAGTTTTGTGCCTGAAGAAACCATAAGGATCATGAAGATGGGGGAGGGGAAATATTAGAAAAAATGACCCTGCAAAGTGGATTATAAATTCCTGGCTTCAACTCCAAGCCATGCATGTGTAGCATAACTGAATGAAGAGATAGCCCACCTCTCAGATCTGAGAGAATCACCAAATATGCACAAACATGGAGACATCTGCATACCATACCAAAGCCTTTAAAAATGGAAATGACAATGGAACCACAGATAATAGAAGCTGAGATAGAACTTGTTACCTGAACCTAACCAGATTAGTTCTCTAGCAAAACAAAAATATAAACATCCTTTATATGAGTTAAACAAAGCTTCTCAAGATAATATTCAAAATCTGTAGAATACTGTAGAAGGCAAAATAATGGCCTCAAAGAGGTACATTTTCTAATCCTCAAAGCCTGTGAATATGTTACCTTAAGTGACAATAGGAGCTTTGCAGATGTGATTATGTTTTGTACCTTGGGATAGAAAGTTATCCTAGATTATCTGGGTTGGCCCATAGTAATTACAGGGTCCTCAAAATGGAGGAGGGAGAGAGGAGATCAGAGCAATGCTATGAGAGAACTGAACTCACCATTCCTGACTTTGCCCTTGGAGGAAGGGGACTGGGAGCAAAGGAATGCAGATGAGTTCTAGAACTAAACACATTCTCTCTAGAACCCCCAAAGGGAATGCAGCCCTGGTGATACCTTAATTTTAGTTCAGTTACTGAAGTCAGATTTATAGACTATAAAACTGTAAGATAATATGTGTGTATAGTTTTAAACAACTAAGTCTGTGATAATTTATTATAGCAATATTTTAAATATTAATAAAATTGATAAAAGTTTATAAAAAAAAGGAGATAAATTACAATATCAGGAATAAAGTGGGGAATTATCACCACAGAACCACAGGCATTAAAAGAATAGTGAGAGAAAACTAGGACAGCTCAATGACATAAATTTTACACCTTAAATAAAATTGGCCCATTCCTTTAAAGACATAAATTACCAAAATTCAATGAAGAATGAGTATATACCCTGAATAGTTTTATAACTATTTAGAAACTTGAATCCATAGTTTAAATCCTTCCAAAAAAATCATCTTCCAGCATACAGAATATCATTAGTGATATCTATCAAACATTTAGGTATAACACTAACTCTATGCAATCTCTCCAAAAAATAGAATAAAATTAACTCTTCCCAATTCATTTCATGAGGCCAGCATTATAAGTATCAAAAAAAAAAAAAAAAAAGAAAGGAAGAGAGAAAATAAAAAAAAAAGAACTATTGGTCATAAGGATTTTTAAAAAAATTTTAAAATATTAGCATAAACAGCATATATGTGTATGTGTACATGTATGTATATAAAATATACCACAACCAAATATTCCTTTCAGGAGTGCAAGATTGGCCTAATACTCAAGCATCAAAGTAATCCACTATATTATAAGTTTGAGGAAAAATTAAGTAATCATTTCAGTTGATGTAGAAAAAGACTATGGCAAAATTCAGCATCCATTTATGATAATAAAAACCCAGGTAACTAGGAATTAAAGTACTTCCTCAATGATGAAAAATATCTATGAAAAAATTATGACTAGCATCATTGTTAATGATGAAAGTATGTATGTTTCCTTCCTCAGATTGGTAGGAAATTCTCAGAAAACAAGCTAACACACAAAAATAAAAAATTAATTTTATTTCTGCATGATATTAATGTACAACTGAAAACTGAAACTTTAAAAAGCAAAACAATTTACAAAACCTCCAAAATATTTTGGTATAAATCTAGCAGAACCTATGTAGAATCTTTATGATAAAATGCTGGTGACCTAAATTGACAAATGTTCATGAATTAGAAGACACAACATAGTAAAAATGTCAGTTGTTTCCAAATTGATCTTTATATTTGATTACAATTATAATCGAAATTCAAGAAGAATTTTGTAGACATAGCCTGATTTTAAAATATATATGGAAATTCAAAGGAGCTAGAATAGCTAAAGTGATTTTGGAAAGAAAAAAAAAAGAATAAAGTTGGAGGAATATTGACCTAAATTTAAGATTTACTCTGAATTTATGGTAATCAAGACAATGTGGTTTTGGTAAAGGGACAGACACAGAGATCAATGAAAAAACAGAGAATCTAGAGAAATATATGGCCAAGTAATTTTTCATAAAGCTCAAAACATCCAATGGAGAAAAAAAATATATTTTCAATAAATAATATTAGAAAAATTGGACATCCAAATGCAGTATAAAGAATCTGACTTGAACCTCATACTTCATTCAAAATTGAACTCAAAATGGATTATGATCTAAATATGAAAAGTAACCCATGAAACTTTTAGAAAAAATATAGAGGAAAATCTATATATTCTGGTCTGGCAAAGATTCTTAGACAGGATACCAAAAGCAAAATACATAAAAGAAAAAAAAAAAGATCAGATTTCATAAAATTTTAAAACTTCTGCTCTTCAAAAACCACATTGAAAGAATGAAAAGAAAACCTGCAGAATTGGAAAAATATTCACAAAACATATATCTGATAATGAACTTGTATCTAGAATATAAAGAACTTTCAAAACTCAATAATAAGAAAATAAACAATCAAATTAAACAATTCCTGATAATACTTAGTGCTAATGAGAATAGAGAGTAATTGAAACTCTCATAAATTGCTGATGGGAAGTTCTTCTTCACACTTACCATATGCTTCAGCAGTACTACTCCTGGGAATTTAGAAAAACAGAAATTTATGTTCACCCAAAATATCTCCACATAAATATATACATATAGCAGCTCTCTTTGCTAAATAATGGAAACAATCCAAAGTCTTGGCAATCAAAGGACTTATTTTTTCCATAAAGAAACAATAAGCTCCTGTTAGATCCAGATGATTTTTCACTTATCTAGATAGCAAAAGAGAGATGAGCAAAAGTGCCAGCTCCCCATGTCCTTTGTTCCACAGGATAACACTGAAACAAAAGGGACCAAACAACATGACATAACATGAGTGCAACCAGTGCAAGGTAACCTGTTTTGAGGACCCAATTTCATTTTGAAGGTAAGCAGTTTTATAGATTGTAATTGTAGCCCAAAACAATGAAGAAAATAGTCTCAGGCCTCATCAAAGCCTAGAAGTTGATAAGAAATGACATCTCGTGACTGACTCCTGGGAAGGTAGACAGGTAGGTAGGTGGAAAAATGGTTTTGTAGTTATTTTTTTAAAGCCTCCCATACCCTCATATTCCAGAAAGATTCCAGGGCATTCTGCCAAGATTTAGTTAAGCCATTCCTACATGTCTTATGTGAAGACATGTGAGGCAGATGCCTACTACACAGCTCAGAAATCTCATTCTTGGATTTACCTTCAAGAGTAAAAAATCATATTCACACAAAAATTTTCACCTGAACATTTCATCAGTTCTATTCATAATCATGTAAACTGGAGACAAGACTAATGTCCTCCAAATAATAGATGAATAAATTGTGATATGTCCATTTAATGCTACTTAGCCATAAAAGGAAAAAAAAAATATTGATATACTCAACAACCTGGATAAAAGCACTGTTATGGAATCTAGATTTGTGTTTTATCTAGTAAAATTTCTTCCCTTTAAAAATATTTATCCTTATAATCTTATCAAAACAAAATATTTGTTATAGACTGAATTGTGTCCCCTCAAAATTTGTATGTTGAAGCCTTAAACTCCATGTGACTGTATTTGGAGATAGGACCTTTAGGGTGATAATTAAGGTTAAATGAGGTCATAAGGGTGGGATTCTAATCAAATAGAACTGGTATACTTATAAGAAAATAAAGAGACACTGAAGTTCTCTCTCTCTCTGCTCACCTTATGAGGACATAGCAAAAAGGTGGTCATCTACAAGCCAGATAAGGTCTTGCCAGAAACCAACCTTATCAGCATCTTGCTCTTGGACTTTTAGGCTCCAGAATTGTGAGAAAATAAATTTCTGTTGTTTAAGCCACTCATCGGTTTTTTTTTAATTTATTTTTATTTTTTTTATTTTTTATGGCAGCCCTAGCTGACTAACACAATATAGAATTTACTTTTTATTTTTTTTAATGAGGTGACTAAT
Organism: Eonycteris spelaea; assembly: GCA_003508835.1. Lineage (NCBI taxonomy): Eukaryota > Metazoa > Chordata > Mammalia > Chiroptera > Pteropodidae > Eonycteris > Eonycteris spelaea. The sequence goes on from PUFA01000252.1 coordinate 1,373,241, forward strand.
GGATTTAACATTTATTTCTGCCAAAATAGTGGCCAATTGTGACAACAAAAAGTATTAAATATTTTCCAAAATGATCCAAAATGTCACTTATCTTAGATTAAATTCCAATTTTATATGGATCTGATTACGGTTTTTCTATTGTTTTCCATAAATCCTTTTGCTTATTCCTGTGCCAGTGTTATTCTGTTTTAATTAAAATAGCTTTTATGCTTAGTTTAATATCTAGTACAACAAGACTTCACTCATGTTCTCTTTTCAAAAATTTTAAAATGATTTAATTTAATGCAGCCCTAACTTCTATGTGTCTGGACAAATACTATTCCAAGTGTGAGTGTGCAAAAAGATTAAAAGCTTACACTGGAACATAAATTAATATAGCATTTGGTGTACTACATTATCTGACAGTTTTCATAGTAAAGCTTTTTTCATAAATAAAACAATAAATTGATATACATTCTGACACAGATAGTGAACTCGGACCTCTCAAGAACTTAGTTTATAATCCCAAGCAAAATCTCTCATACCCTCTCCTACCTATCCAACGGTTGAACTGTTATCTTCTTCCTGAGTGGTAAGAAAACTTCTCTGACATCAAATTCTATATTCTTTTCTTCTCTGTTATTTATTGTATAAACTCTGACTTCTTGGAACTCACAAATCCTTTCTCTCAAGAAAACTCACTTCTTATAACAAAGCCTTGGTTGTCTAGACCACTATTTTGGTTTGTTAGCTTGAAATATTTTTTCTTTGAGTGTTTTAAATTCCTTAAGTTATCCTCAGCCCTTCAAGTTAAAAAAAAAAAAATGTCTTAAATGTTAAAGCCTGGTGTGAGCTGTGCTTATAGTGATAAGAGGGAAAAGTTGTAGCATGGAGAAACTTACAATCTGGCAAAAACTGACCAGCACAGGAACCTGGAGTTGGGGGAATAAGAGAATACAAGCACAAACTGGACACACTTGTGAGAAACGTACATTTCTCCAGGGATCTGTGAAAATTTTTGAAGAAAGTATCTCATAAAAGCTGAGGATGTGCATTCACAGAAAATGAGTCATGGGCAGTCAGATCAGACTAGATAAATCTTAAAGAGAAGGTGCCCCCACAGTTAAAGACATTACAGATATTTAGATTCATATGTAGCAGAACCTTATATGTAATATATACCTTAACAATAGTCCATTGTTTCATGACTATTATAAATTGCATAATCAAAATTTTAAAAGAGATAGAGAGTATATCACTGAGTGATTACATACATTTTCTAGGAAAACTGATTTTCTAAGAAACTGATTTTCTATGAAATTGATGAGTAAAGGACTAAAGTAGTCCAGGGTATAATCCTGCACTCCAGACGGCTGTCCATCAATAGATCAGCTAGGAGGACAGTGCTTATTTCTCAGTATTTCACATGTATGGCTTCTGTTTCTACTTGGATCTTATCTCTTACAATCTGTTGTAATATTTTATGAGTACTATAAACTATTCCCCATTTCAAAAAGTGCTCCCCCTCCCCTCGTACTACTGAGGCAATATTCTTGTATGTCTCCAGTTATTATACATGGGAAAAAAAAAAGTATATTTCATTTACATTTCCTCCATATGGATAACCTCTGTACTCCTCAAAAAAATGTACATTTAAAAGAGCAGAAAAGGTATAAAATGGCGCCATTTATTGATAGAAAAAGCCCCAAATAAATTTAGGAACAGGAGGAAATAGAGGTTAATACAATGTTAACAACTCTCTAGCAGGTTCAATTTGCTCATTGTTGGTAGTACTGATTAATTGGGAATCTTTTAACTTTATATATAAATCACTATTGCCTCCTTTTTTATTCTTGATATATAGAATTGCCTGCTATTTTTCCTCCTATAGGTAATATCATTATAATATAATCTCATTAGAGTGTGTCTACATGCTTCTTATTCTATTTTATTCTATTTTATCTTCTTCCTATTCTTTTTTTATGACTATCACTCTCCCTCTGTTCTTTCTTATTTTGTCACAGACACATAATTTAATTCCATGTCAGCATTTACCTGACAATGATACTAAACATAATGAAACTAACAATTATGGAAGGCTTTTAACCCTTTTTCTGTTTAGAAAAAAAAAAAAAGGCAGCTCACTGTCTGCGTTCATTTAATATTATGTGTAGAAATGCTACATTTTCTAGAATTTAACATTTTCAGTCATCTAACTACTAAAAACAGAATGTTATAAATAGAATGATGTCATCTGTTTCCAAAGACTATCAAAACACTAGCGTGATGCACAAGCAATAAAAGTGAGATGTTTCATGGTGAACTTTGGGGTAAGTTTAGGACTTTAATCTTAAATTGTCTTGGGGTAAACCTGCAGCCGCAAGCACTGCTGGTGGGTATTCTCAAGGCAAACAGGAAAAGGGGTAAAATGCCAATTCTTATGTTAAGCATCTTAGAATCTTATATAAATTATTTAATTTTATTCTCCAATAATCCTATAATACAGATACTAATAGCATTTCTCACTTATGAGTTTAGGCTGAATGTTTGAGTAGTTTCACTAAGGTCCTAAGTAGCTTAAAGTGAAACAGTCAGGATACAAAATAAGATCGTGAGTACAGTTAGTATCATTAGAAATTGAAATCATCCTTTATTCTTTAACACACATTCATCTACTGTAAAAATTTTAATTTTCCAAATTTTCTTTAAGGATTATTTTCTAAAATTAAAGTTCAAGATAAAATCATGCATATACATTCTTGGAGGGTGAATCACACAAGGCAGTTCCTTTTTTGTTATTTCCTATTGCAGTTCTAGTTTTTGTGTTCATATGTCTTCTCTTATTCATTTCTGTTATTTCTAAATATGATTGAAATTCTTTCAAATGGAAAAATTTTCCAAATAGAAGACTTCACACTAAGACTGGGTAGAAGAATATGCAGAAAATTTTACTCCCTAAATCCCATAAAAATGACCAAGAAAACATTAATAATATACGAAGTCATTTCCAAGACTAGAATAAGCTATGAAAGTTATGAGAATTATATATACTCCATAACCTGAAAGGAAATTAAATAATCCCCTATTATGACAAGAGGGAGTTTGGGAAAATGAGTTATTTCATCCCTTGCTGCAGCCTGGGGGGAAAAAAATAGGCCTAATTTGGCTATAAAAGAGCTTAAAGTCAGAACTATGAGTAGTGTTTTGAGGAGCAAAGGAACTATGTGTCTGAAGAGAGGACCAGACACTTTCCAATTTTTCACAATGATTTCAAAGATAGTAAGGAAAATGATATCGGGTTCCAAGTACAATTATGTACTTTGCATTTAATAGAAAATGATTTAATGTTTTATTAAATAACTTTATTAATATCTCTATTTTAGATACACTCCAGAGTTATGAGAAAGAGAATGTGTGTTATGGGGCAAAGTTTCATGAAATTAAATCTCTGGAAAATTTTAACTTCTATTTCAGGTTTCCAATGTACAAGTATAATTTTGCTTATTTATTTTTTTAAATATACTTTTTAACATTTTATGTACAGTTGACATACAACATTAGTTTCAGGTGTTCAATATAGTGATTAAACATTATACAGCTTAAAAAGTGATCACTCCAATAAATCTAGTATCCATGGACGTGTATTATTTTAAAATAGAAAAAATCAACTAAAAATATTTCCAAGAAGTGCATGATAAGAGGTCTAAATTTCCCTTCTGAAGAATCTAAATGTCATTTCTTACTCAGCAACAACTCTTCCTCCTACTCGGTTTCATACTATTGGATCAGTTCATTCTTTGCCTATAGCGTTCCCACTCACATCTCTGCAAGTCATTATTTCTGTGATATAATAAAAATTAAAAAAAATTTCTTTAACACTTAGGAAAATAAGATTATTAAACTGAAATTAACAACAAATGAGGAATTTACCTTTTGTAGGTATTTGAAATGGAAAACTTTTCTGAAGGTAGCCAGCCACATTTAAAAAGCCTCAACTAGAATGTGCTTTTAAATATAGTCTCCCTACTAAGCTAGACTCCAAATATAGGCTTGAAATAGTGTAATGCTGATTTTATTCCTTGATGCCATATGATAACTGGTATTGAAAATGAATGAAATAGAGTGCAGGCAGGACAAGTGAAAGCATAATTTCAGAAGCAAGGAAGATTTCAGAAGCAAAATAGATTTCAGAGCTACAGCTATGCTACAAATAAACTGCCTCTGTGAGGAGTTAACAAAATGTCCAAGAAATATACTATAAAAATCAGCTACATGCAGCACATATTCAAAACATTACAACTTATTTTAAGGTCTAAGGCAATAGCAACTGATTGACAAATCTAATGACTCATATGCAATAAAAGCTCCTTCTTGAGGGAACACAATGTGTGTCCTTAAGGGGAAGAAAATATCTTCTGAGAGTTGTAGTTGGTTTCAAAATTTCAAATATTTGAATAAGGTTTAAGTGTTGAGACTTGGGCCATCTTCAATGTGACAAAATACATTAGGTCTTTCTTCTGACATACTAGCACCTTGGCCAATGCCATATGAAAATCTTATATAAAATTAGACAGATCCGTTATGACAGCTTTGCAGTGGGAATCTGGTTAAGACCTTCTTTAGCATATTAAGATTTCGTGGTTTTTTTACTAAAATTAAAATTTTGCAAAATCCTTCTTTGAGCTAATTTTCCATTAATTAAACCTGTGGATATGGGTCTTTTTTTATATCAACAATTTCCATATCAAAAAGTCTAATAAAGTTCTTAATTTCACTCATGAATATTCCTTAGTTGTATTTATATCTGTTTTTGGTGAATACATTAAATATATTTTAAAATATTTAACTAATAACATGTTTTACAGTGATATCAAAATATAAACTTATTTTTACAAAGTACGTGTGTTCTGAGAATGCTCCAATTTAAGACATGGTCAGATGTTTCTAATTTTTGGTTATTGTTATTGTTTGAATATTTATTCAGTCCTGGAAAATGAGAAAAATGCTTTCTCATATTGTTCTTACACTGATTATATTCAAGGTTGCTTTTTACCTGACTCAAAAAAACAGACAAAAAAAACCTTACGAGTATATATTGGTTGCTAAATATTCATGAACCCATTTTGAATATATTTCAAATTTTTTAGAGTTTAGATCTTTGTTTCTTGCTCAATTTCACACTGAGATATGTAAAAGTATAATAAGAATTTGCTTTTTAGTTCATTATGTGCAAAAGAGCTGAGTGTTTCGTATTTCAAAAGCATTCTCCATGAGCTTTTAACTAATCACTCAGACACATAAGAAAAGCTGAAAACAGAATAAGATGTCAGCCTGTAAAGAATCATAGGAGCTGGAATTTGGCTAAACACCTTGGCAGAAATAAAATGCTTTTATCCTAGTGAATAGAATAAAATGATGTGAATTAAAAAAAAATTTTTTTAGGAGAGCAAAGTGTGATTTATACAGGAAACGTCACTGAATCCAGGTTTGTTGACATTATCTTATCATGTAACAGATGACCAGCCATATGGTAAAGGGAGAGGGAAAGCAAGGAGGTAACTGGCTGCTGTACCAATAGGGCATGTATGAATAAACAAAGGTTGAAATCATATATGCAGACTGTGGTTGTATTTCCTATTTTATTTAGAGGGGTTTTTTAATGGAATTTCTTGGTTTATGTGAATATCTTTTAAAAATCATATTTATATACAAATTTTTTTCTTTTAAAAAAAAAATAGAAAAAATAGTCTTCAAAATAACACAATTGAGATACAACCTCAGGGTATATTATGATGTCATATAATCTAGATATGCTCACTCACAAAAAAATATTGTCTTACAGAGACATAAAATATTTTAAAATATTTATATGAAATAGCCTAATTTTCACATGCATGCAAGTTCCTGCCTGGTAGGTTAGTAAGCTATTTTAAGAATATGCAGTAATTCTTTTTAGACACAAATACAGTACAACAATAACTTATTTAATGTTACCTCAACAACTTAAAGTCAAACCAATTTACCAATATCTCATTTAATATTTTTATTGTTACTCATTCATGTAGCTTATAAGAAATAAAAATTTATAATGTGATAGTGGCAGAAATCTGATACTTGTTTCCCATTGTGCAAACTGTTTCTTCATTTTCCTTGAATAAGTCAGAGAATGACAAATGCTACAATAAACATAGAGTATACAGTATTATAATTACCTACTCAACTATGGAAAGAATAAAATATTCCAAATATATGAAATTTCATCTTAATTTCTATCATCCAACATCTTAATTATTTATAAAACTAATTTCATTAGTTTAAAATTTAAAGTAATAAGAATAAATTGTGTGAGTCATTATCTTGCATATGCTTGCCTTGCCTTCATGTTATATGTAAAGCACTCTAGGATTTTGAAATTTCTAGTCAAGATGGCAGAGAAAGTAAACTCTGTGCTCACCTCCTCCCATAATTGCATCAAAATTACAATTAAATTATAGAACAGCCATTAATGAGAACTACCTAAAGATTAGCTGAACAGAATCCCTATAATTAAGAATACAGAGAAAATGCCACATTGCGACAGGTAGGAGAGACAGAGATGTAGAATGGGCAGGTCTCATATCCACAGTATGGTGATTGAGAATCAAAAGGGACATTTCAGCATCAGAGGTCCTCCCTGAAGAATAAAGAGTCTCAGCCCCATATTAGGCTCCTCAGCCCAAGTCGCTATTGCCAAGGAGTCCTCATAGCATCTGGCTGTGAAAAACAGAAGGGACTGAATCCAGGAAAGACAAAGAGTTGCAGGAGACAGAGACATGCTGCTCTTAAAGGTCCAATGCACAAACTTATTCAAACACTCACTCAAAGTGCCAGTATATGAGCAGCAGCTCAAAAAGTACCTGGAACATATAGGAACTAAATTGACTAATTTTAGGGTGAAAACTGAAGGGGAAAGAGTTGGGGCAACTCTCTCGTGGAGGAGAGTGTGGGTAGGCTTCACAGTTTTTTTGGGAAGCTCTCCTCTGACCCTGCCAGCCCTGGGCAGGCAGCTACCAAATTTATACTCTCAGTTAAATTTATTTACACTGTTTGCCCTGCCCTGGTGATTCCCTGAGACCCCTTCACACTCAACTTGCTCACCCAAACTAACCCTCTTTTGTGACTCCTCCAAAGTGACCTACCTCAGTTTACCTTGAAGATGTCCCCAAAATCTCGAAAATGTTTATAAACCCCAAACAAGCAGTGGCTGGCCTTGAAGTAGCTTATAGCTCTTACAAAGAGGCCTCAAGCCCAGCACAAGTGAAAGTTACTTTCAACTTGCATTGTAATTCCCATTAGGTAGCCCAAAAACTAGTATAAGTGGCAGCCAATCTTGGCCTGGAACATAGCTTTGAATTGGCCACAGATCCAGCAAAAGTGGCAACTGGTCTCAGCTCACAAGATGGTATCCACCAAAGGATCACAAAACCTAGAAAAAGTGGCAGTCACCCTTATTTTGCAACAACTCCCAAGCACCTTCAAGTCTAGCACAAATGGTAACCAAGTACAGATCACTTTATAGCTTTACCAAGCAGCCCCCAGCCTGGCATAAACAGCATCTAACCTTGGCCTACGCTGAAGCATGACTCAAGACACTCTAGACCCAACACACTCAGTGGCCAGCTTCAGACGTCATCAAAGTACCACCCGATCAGCTTCACAAATGAAACACCTGGTCAAGATAGCATAGTAGGTGAACTTTTTGGGTGGAGAAGGCAGGTATAAGAAGCCTGCAAAACAACTCCTGCTCCATGGGTCAGCCCTCATACAAAAGTTCCCCCACTGTAGTTACGATTAGCTCTCACAACAAGTCAGCCTGAGGGTCAACACCACCCACTGATATGCTACTAGAAATCTAGGCCCAACTACCGCAGGAGAGCACACACAACCCACACAAGGAATACTCTTGGAGTACCAGTGTAGGGAGCATTAACAACACATTAACATCATTGGCTAAATCATCCATACAGAAAATCAAGAAGGAAATCATGACCTTGAAATGAAACATTAGACAGAATGGACTTCATTAACATTATTAAAACATTTCACCCAAAAGTAGCCAACCTATACATCTTTGCAAGGCACACAGACATTTTACAGGATTGACCACATGTGGAGGCCAAAAAGCAAATTTCTATAAATATAAGAAGATTGAAATCATACCAAGCATCTTTTCTGATCACAATGGTATAGAATTAGAAATCAATAACAAAAAGAAAACTGAAAAACACACAAACATGTAGAGCAGCGGTCCCCAAACTTTTTTGCACCAGGGATCAGTGCTCCTCTGAGAATCTAATGTCTGATGATCTGGGGTGGAACTGAGGTGGTTATGCTAGTGCTAGGAAATAGCTACAAATACAGATGAAGCTTCACTCACTCACCTGCTGCTCACCTCCTGCGTGCAGCCCAGTTCCTAAGAGGTTATGGACTGGTACCAGTCTACAGCCTGGGGGTTTGGGACACCCAACATAGAGGCTACTAAACAATTAATGGATTAACAATGAGATCAAGGAAAAAATAAAAAGATATCTTGAGACAAATGAAAATAAAAACACAAAGATACTCAAAATTTATGGGACACAGCCAAAGTAGTTCTAAGAGGAAAATTCAAAGCAATATAGGCATATTTCAATAAACAAACCAAAAAATCTTAAATAAACCATCTAACATTATACCTAAAATAACTAGAAAAAGAACAAACAAAGCCCAAAGTGAGTGGAAGAAAATAAGAAAGATCAGAGCAAAAATAAACAAGAGTCTGAAAAATAATAGAAAATAATTGATGAAACCAATAATTGATCCTTTAAAAAGATAAACAAAATTGATAAACCTTTAGCCAGATTCATCAAGAAAAAAATGGAGAGGGTCCAAATAAATAATATCAGAAATTAAAGAGAAGTGACAACTGACACCCAAGGAATACAAAGGATTATAAGAAAATATTATCAACAATTATATGTGAACAGATTGAACAAACTGGACAAAATGGATAAATTTCTAGAAACATACAATTTTCCAAGACCAAATCAGGAAGAAACAGAGTATCTGAAAAGACTGATAACTACCAACAAGTTCAAAAAAGTGATCAAAAAACTCCCAACAAACAATATTCCTGGACCAGATGGTTTACCAGGTAAATTTCACCAAACATTTAAAGAAGAATCAATACCTATCTTTCTCAAACTATTTCAAAAAATTGAACTGGAGAAAAAGCTCCCAACTCATTTTACAAGACCAACATTATCCTGATACCAAACCAGACAAAGACACTTCAAAAAGGAAAACTATCACGCCAATATCCCGATGAACACAGTTGCAAAAACTTCAACAAAACATTAGCAAACCAAATTGAGCAATACATTTAAAACATCATATAACATAATTAAGTGGGATTCAGTATTTGCAAATCAATGCGATACACCACGTTAATCACATTAAAATCATATTATCTTATGAATAGATGCAGAAATAACATTTGACAAAACCTGACATCTATTTATGATAAAAACTCTCAGAAAAATGAGAATAGAGGGAACATACCTCAACATCATACTCAACTGTGAAAAGCTTAAAGCTTTTTCTTTAATAAGAAATTGTTAAAGATTAAGGAATAAAACAAGATGTCCTCTTTTATCACTTTTCTTCAACATAGTTTTGAAAGTCATGGCTATTGCAAACAGACAAGAAAATGACATAAAAGGGATCCAAACTGGTTGGAAGAAGTAAAATTGTCATTATTTGCAAACGAAATGAGACTAATAAAGAGATCCCTAAAAATTCCACCAAAAAAAAAAAAAAAAACAACTGGTGTAACTAAATAATTGAGTAAAGTAGCAGGATACAAAATTTGTATACAGAAATCAGTTGCATTTTTATACACTAATAAACTGTTAGAAAGAGATATTAAGAAAAATAATCAAACTTACAATTGAATAAAAAAAATTCCTAAGAATAAATTTAACCAAGGAGGTAAAAGATCAGTTCTCAGAAAATTGTAAGACATTGAAGAAAAAAAAAATTAACAAAATACAAATAAATGGAATCATACACTGTGCTCTTAGATATGAAAAATAAGCATCGTTATAATGTTCATAGTACCCGAAGCAATCTATGGATTCAATGTAGTCTCTATAAGAATACCAATGGCATTTTTCACAGAACTAAAACAAATCCAAAATTTATATGAAATCACAAAATACTCTGAATAGACAAAGCAATCTTGAGAAAGAATAACAAAGTTGGATGTATCATGCTATCTGATATCAAACTGCAAGGCTATCGTAATCAAAACAGCATGGTACAGACACACAGATCAATAAAACAGAAAGGAGAACCCAGAAATAAGCCCACACCTGTTTGGTCAATTAATCTATGACAGAGGAGGCAAGACTTTACAATGAGATAAAGACAGTCTCTTTAATAAATGATGATGGGAAAACTGGACAGATACATGCAAAATGAAACTAGAGTTCTTTCTTACACTACATACAAGAATAAACACAAAATCGATTAAAGACTTAGATGTAAGAGCCCAAACCATCAAACTACTAGAAGCAAAATAGGCATTAAACTATTTGATATCACATTTAATACTATTTTTTGGATATGACCCCTTGAAGCAGGACAGCAAAAGAAAATTAAACAAATAGAATTACATCAAATTAAAAGTTTTTTGTGAGGTGAAGGAAACCATTAACAGAACAAAAAGACAGCTTACAGAATGGGAGAAGATATTCACCAATGACACATCTGATAAGAGGTTAATATCCAAAATTTATAAAGAACTCTCATAATTGTAACACCAAAGACACCCATTCAATTAAAAAATGGACAGAAGATCTGACTAGACATTTCTCCAAAGATACCATGCAGATGGTCAATAGACATATGAAAAGATGCTCAATGTCACTAACCATCAAAGAAATTCAAATTAAAACCACAATGAGATATCACCTCATACCTGTCAGAGTAGCTATCATCAATAAAGCAATAAACAAGTAATGATGAGGATGTGCAAAAAAGGAAATCCTTCTGCAGCCACTATGAAAAACATTATGGTAGTTCCTCAAGAAATTAAAAGTAGAACTACTATATGACCCAGCAATTCACTTTTGGGTATTTATCCAAAGAAGTCCAAAACACTAATTCAGGAAGACATGCATACCTATATTCACTGAAGTATTATTTACAATATAGCCAATATATGTAATCAACCTTAAGTGTCCATCGATAGATGAATGGCCAAATAAGATGTTGTACGTGTGTTGGAAAATTACGCAGCCATAAAAAAGAATGAAATCTTACCATTGTGACAACATGCATGGCCTAGAGGATATTATGCCAAGTGAAATAAGTTAGACAAAGAACAAATACAATATTATTTATATGTGGAATCTAAAGAACAAAATAAATGGACAAACAAAACAGAAACGGACTCATAGATACAGAGAACAAATTAATGGTTGCGAGATGGGAAGGAGTTGGGGGCATCAATGAAAAAGGTAAAAGGAGTAAGAAGTACAAATTGCCAATTATAAAAACAGTCACAGGGATGTAAAGTGCATCATAAGGGAATATAGACAATAATATTGCAATAACTATTGTGGTATCATATGAGTTCTAGACTTATGAGGTGATCACTATGTATAGTTTATAAATGTCTAATCACTATGCTATACACCTGAAACTAATATAATATTCTATGCCAAATGTAATTTTAAAAATGTTTTTAAAATATACATAAATAAATAAAGCATTCTATGTTCCAAAATGCATACTTTTTAAATATAAGACCTCTTTACATAAAGACCACACAAGTTATATCTTGCACTGACTTGCATAATAATTATGTATGTTCACAGATATAGACAAATGATAGATGATAGAAATCAACATCTAGCATTATGTTCTTTATAAATATAAATATATTCAATATTAACATTTACATTAAAAAGTGAACAAATCACAAATGTAATATTTAACACTTTTTTTTAATAAAGTGAATATATCTGTTTAACCACCATCCAGGACAACAAAAACAATTCATTATCTTATCCCAGATCCCCCTCATTCTTTTCAGTTATATCATACCTCTCAATACCTAACCACTAGTCTAACTTCAGTCACTACTAATTTTGACTATATTCAAACTTTATAAAAAAGGAACCTATGCCCTCCTTTGTGTTAATCCTTTACACAATATTATGTATATAAGCCTATCCTATCTTACTGCAAGTATCGGTAATTCGTTTATTTTCATTACTATATAATATTTTATGGTGTAGATATATCATGATTTATTTATCCATTCTACTGTTAATAGATACTTGGGGCATTTACTGCTTTGTATGATAACAAATAATATTGCAATAAACATGTATGTCCTTGCTTTATGAAGTACATTTACATCGTTTGCATTCGAGGGGATATATGATGGGGTGAAGAGTCTGACTCCATTTTTTATGTTTCTGACAGCTTCCAAACCTGCCACTCCCTATTACCCTTCTGCCTTCACACCTTGGAAAGCTGATAAGAATGCCCAGAGTCTTTCTCTTTTGGTGTGAGCAGTAAATTTAAATCATGCAAACTTCAGCCCAACAGAGGACACCCTCACCATAACCTCAGCCCCTTAAATTAGTTACCCCTTCTTACTCTTTCCAGATAATTTTGTACTTGATTGGAAACATACCCTCTTCTGCCCAGAAAGCCTCATAATGTAAGTAATAAACCTTTTTACAATCTCTTCTGGTGTGTGTGTGTGTGTGTGTGTGTGTGTGTGTGATCACCTGTCTTGACATTCAAAGCACATTTTTGGTATGTGAGAGCTATCTTATGTCTACAGAGTGACCAAAACTATACCCAGGATGAGAATTTGTGGTTCACAGTATGGGTATGTTTGGTTTAAGAAGATGATGTCAAAACTATTTTAAAGAGGTTCTATCAATTTATACTACAACCAGCTGTTTGAGAAGAATTCTGGTGTTTAATCTTTTTCCTCAACGGAAGTTGGAATTGTTAGGATTTTTTTGTTTGTCTGTTTTTATATTTTGCCATTCTGGTAGTTTTGTAGAGGAACTGCACTGTGATAAATAATGATGACTATACTTTATTGTAATTATTGGCCATTTGGACATCTTTTGGGAAGTGACTGTTCAAGTCTTTCTCCTCTTATTTTAATGATTTGTCTGCTTTTTTTTTTTTTTTAAGTTAATTTGAAGGAATTCTTTCTATAATCTGGACATGTCTTTTGCTATCTGTAAGTACCACAAATACTCACTCTCACTCTAACGCCATTTAATTCTTATTGAACTAAAGTTTGTTTGTTTTTGTTTGTTTTTACACCTACAGCACCTGGTCTTCCTAGGTGGTCTCCCATCCAAGAACTTAACAGGCCCAACTCTGCTTAGCTTCCGAGATCAGAGAACTAAAGTTCTTAATCTCACTCCTTAGATATACCAATTTTTTTAATAAATAAAGTTAATTTATTATTCTTTTTCTTTGATTATTATTTTTGTATTTTGTTTAATAGACCTGTCTAACACATAGAATAATGTTTCTTGTTATTTTATTGATGCTTTCTTTTTCTAAGTCTAAAATTTATCTGTAATTAATTTTTATGTGGTATGAGATCCCATGTGGATATCCAATTGTCAATATTTGCTTTTATATTTTTATATTTATTTGAAATTAAAAATATCCATCCTCATTAAAGAACTAGATTGAGATTCCCTTATACTTCAATTCCTTATTTACTCAAGCATTCTTTTTTGATACTTACATTGTGTCAGATGAAATTTTAGGTATTAGAAAAAAATTAAGACAACAATCTTTTCCTTTCTTCATTGGCCATTGGAACAAACATACAATAACAAATAAATAAATATAGCATGCTGCATGGTGGTTAAGTGTGGAGTAACAAAACAAAGAATAAAAGGAGGATAGCAAGTATTGAACAGAGCATAGATCTTTAAAATAGGGTAGCCAATAATGGCTTTTCTGAGTTGGTGAATGTACATAGAAACATGAAGGACGGGGTGGAGTAAGCCATGAAGAGCTCTGGAGGAGCATCAGAGTCTATAAGAATGATGTAAAAAAGCTCTTATTGGCCTTTTCCAGTAAAAGCAAGAAGGACAATGTGGAGGAGAGAAAAGGAACAGGATGGAGAGTATGAGATCAGAAAGGCAGAGGAGCAGTGGAAAGCAGGCTTTTATTCTGAGCAATTTGAAAGATGGTAAAAAGATTTTGAGTAGTGGGGTGACAGTATTTGACTTGGAGTTTAAATAATAACACTGGATCCAGTATTAAGAACGAATTGGTGGAGAGGGAAGTATAAGGACGAAAATAGCTAATAACATTCTAATATCTGTATGGTATATTACAGGCTAAAACAATAATCCTGTGAGATATCTGTGGTAAAAAATGGAAGCATTCCAGATATATATTTTTATTATGTTTTCAGGTTATGCTGGTAAATTGTACACAGAGAATGATAAAAAAAAAAAAAAAAAAAAGGAGGAGTCAAAGATAACGCCACTGGTTTGTTTTTTTTTTTTGCAAAAGCAACTGGAAGTTATCTTTTCCTATGATGGGGAAATATGTGTGGGGCGGGGGGGATGGCATAGATGATAGAGGCTCTGTTCATCCCCCTGTTGACCAAATCAAAGTTGTGACAGAAACAGGGAGCAAACAGCAAGGAAAAATCATCTGAGAGCTAGATGAACAAGCCATGCAACTAAAGAGAAATCTAAGAAATCACCCTGCAATGGCAGACGATAGGATGGGGCAAGGACACGAGGCTGCACAGTCCTGAGCAGCTGAGTGGGACAGAGGCTGTGTTAGGCGCGTCTTAAAGAGGCCATGCCCACAAGCGGACTTTCACAGTGACAGACCTGCTTGATCTGAGCAACAGTGCAGATTTGACTGTGCACAGGGGGCACCAGTGACTACCAGTGACTTACAGGGAGACATTGTCAGAGTGAGGGCTGAGGGGAGACTTGCTCCATAGAGAAGTGCCAGCGGTATCCATTGATTCTTTGTTAAGCTCTCCCCATTCCCAGTGAGCTGACTCAGCGCCACCAAAGCCAGATGTCATCAAACTGAATAACAGAGGTTGCTCCGCCCATAGGATTCCCTGATACTCTGCCTCTCACAACTCAGGGCCCCACCCAAGCCACATTCAAGTGTATCCTCAGGGAGTCAGGTGCTTCTTGTTGAGTAGCACCTAGACTCACACTAGAGGCAGCTGGTCTCGGTTTCTGGTGTGGCCTTTTAAGGCAACTTAAGCACAGCATCTGTGGATTGCTTGCTGAATCTTAACAGGTGGCACCGGAGGGGTACAGGCTTGAATAAATTTGCCTGTAGATGAATCCCTCCCAGGACTGTGCCACTGACACCTACTTCACAAAGCCACACTAATAAGACTGGGAGACTTAGGAGCTTTGCTTAGTACATAGAAAAATATGCAGAAAGGCAGCCAAAATGGGAAAACAAAGAAGCAGGAACCATATGAGAGAACAGAGATCCAGATACAATGGAGCCAAGCAATCTAACAGATGCAGAGTTCAAAACACTGGTTGTAAAGATGCTCATGAACTTATGGAAAGTGTAGATGAATTCAGTGAGAATTTCAACAGAGATAAAAAACATAAAAATGGAAATGGAAATTATAAAAGGGAACCAGTCAGAAATGAAGAACATTATCTGAGATGAGAAGTATATTAAATGGAATAAATAAAGGAATAAACAAAGTGAATAAAGAAGAGGATCAAATGACCTATATAGAGATGGGAAAGCCAAGGACATAATCAGAATGGCAAGAAAAAAAAGTCAAGACTATAATAATAATTTAAGGAGAATATGGGACATTATTAAAGGTAAAAATATGTCTGTCTCATCAGTGTACCAGGAGGAAAACAGATGTTGAAGAGCTCTTGGAAGAGATAATGATGGGAAACTTCCTAACCTGGTGAAGGAAATAGACATAAAACCCCAGGAAGCTCAGAGAATCCCAAAAACAGGAATCAAAGAAGCCCATAACAGGACACATCATAATTAAAATTCCAAAGGTTAAATACAAAGAGAGAATCTTAAAAGAAGCAAGAGAAAGCAGATAGTTTCCTACAAGGGAACACCCACATGACTGGCAGCTGATTTCTCAGAAGAAACTATGCAGGACAGAGGGCTTGGCACAAATATTCGACGTGATGAAGACTTAGGATCTACAACTAAGAATATGTTATCCAGCAAAGCTATCATTTAGAGTTGAAGGACAGATCAAGAGCTTCCCATACAAAAATAAGCTACAGGAATTTATCACTACCAAACCAGTATTACAAGAAATATTGGAGGGACTTCTTTAAAAAGAAGAAACAGGTATCAAAAACAGTAATAAAAAATGGTAACAACTACATTGCTATCAATAAATACCTCAAATGGAAAAGAATTAAGTGTTCCAACTAAAAGATAGAGTGGCTGAATGAATAAGACAAGACTCCTACATTCTGTCAATGAGAGACTCACTTCAGATTAAAAGACACACATGGACTAAAAGGAAGGAGATGGAAAAAAAAATATTGCCTTATGGACCTAGAAGGCATTTAAGTCAGACAGAAAAGATAAATACCATATGATTTTACATATATTCTAATGAACAAAAAGGAAAAACCATCAAAAACAGACTCACAAATATAGTGGACAATTTGGTGATGGACAGAGGGGAGGAAGTGTCGGGAGCTGGGAGAATGGGGTGAAGTGTTAAATAAGTACAAATTAGTAGTTGATGGATGGTTACGAGGATGGGGAGCTTAGCATAGGGAATGCATTTAGCATTAATATGTTGGCTAGGTGGAGGCCAGGGGGATGGAGGGAACAATTGGGGGGGCGTCATTTTATGAACTATATAGATGTCTAGCCAATGTACTGTATACTTAAAACTAATTAAAATTAATTAATTTTTAAAAAGATGGGGAAATGTGTGAAATGAAAAGGTTTATGAATGATTAAAACTGCTTTAAAAATCTACACAACATGATCTTAGCTATCAAAATAACTAGACAATTTACTAAGTCAAGCCATTAAGGAAACAATAATTCTTACAGAAAATATTAGGAAAACGGTTTCATTTTTCCTTATCCTTGTTTTCTAAATTACTTCAGTTTATACAGAAACTTTAGCCTCAGTGAAAGAAACACACTTTCAACTTAGATATTAATTTTTTAATATAAACATAGAAAAAGGTCACAATGTAAATCAAATGATTTTTTTAAATCTTTCTGATGAGTAGAATAAATAATCACTATCTTAATTTTAGAATTCAGATTGGGCCTTGGCTTAAAACTGGAAGGATACTCTAAAACATTTATATAAGGAAGAATAAACATTGTTGAGTCCTTGTATTAGAAGTTACTAGTTATCGTTATTACAAAGTTACTAGTAGTTATCAGTTATTACAAAACCTGAAAATCATTTTGAGCAAGGAAGACCTAGATCTAACACATTTAGGGACCTTTATTAATATTCATGAGTACAACAGAGAGCCTTATTGCAACTGGAGAGAAGATAATAACATAATGAATGATAGATTAGGTGGGTAGAGAATGCAACCAATAGTAAAGCCAGTTTTCATAGTCAGACTAATTTCTCATTTCCCATAAACTTTTAGCAATACTTCCTAATCTCTTCCTATTTAAGAAAATGTACCTACTTTATAAAATGCAAAATAATGAGAAAATACATGAGATTTGAAATCCTGCTTAAATATAAACCTTAGAATTTCAAAAGAGCCTTTGAAGGAAAATTTGTGCAGTTTATTGGTCATATAATAACCTATATTTTTCTGTTTCAATTATTATAGAAACTGAAGCTACTAAGGTACGTTAAGATGTTAACAACATTTTGCTTCCTCCAGTTCTATATAAAAATAGCAACTAACATTTGCATAATGTATTATAGTTTACAAAGTGCTCCACATATCTTGGCTCGCTTGATTGTACATCTTTGATTCAAATACACACTTTAAATAGCAATCGTTATCTCTAGAAAAAGGTAAGCATTGGCAGAGCACACAAATATAACCTAGACTACATTTCATTCTGTTTTGAGGAAAGAACTGTCCAGTAGTTTGCAGCAACTATTAGCAGACATTTGCTTTGTGTACTCCACACATACCTTAAGTCCAAGCAATATACTCTTCCCTGCATGCTACCTTCCTGTTCGTCATTGTAAGAAGCATTCCTTTGTAAAAAGCCAGTCCATGGCAGTGATATAAGATATGAAATATTTTAAAAACTCTTCCTTGCTTTAGTCTATTAAACTTATTGTATTTAGAATTTTAGCAACCATACAGAGATAGAAATGAAGTAATTTCAAATAGATCTTATTGAGTATTTTTCTACTCTTCACCCAGTTCTGTCCTCCAAATATCTAGAAACACCACTGCTCCCAACCTTGTCCTGCCCGCCAGACATCCAAAATAAAGCTATGATTTTGATTTCCTACCAATGATGTCTTTTGCCTTCCCCCTCCAACCTTCAGTATACAGTTTTAGCCCTATGCCTAGGTCCAACTCTCTGCTTCAAAAATGGTTTTTAAAATATACAAAATAAAATGGTGTGCTTATTAAATAATAAATCATTACTTGTTGTTTTTATTATTATTGTACTTACTTTAGAAAAATACATTCCAGCTTCACGTCTTATAATTGCTAATATGTAAAATCTCTTCTTGCAAGTTCCTCCATAAATGAACTTCAATACATCAGAAGATTTAGTTTTCTTCTGTAATGACTAATCTAAGTTTCTTAAAATTAATAATTTGACATTGATGCCCCCTTAAAGTGGCATATTTAGCTTTATGCTATTTCATTAATTTAGTGCTTTGTGTCAAATTAGCAATATTTTTCTACTGTCTTCATATACGCTACTTTCCTTGTCATTGAATTTTCATCTGAATATCTTTCAAATATTTAATAAATAAATGTAAAGGTGACAAAATAATATACTTTATATATTCCAATTCTGGATCCATATGCTATCACTTTTATTGAATGTCTCAAAACATCTTTCTAAATTGCAATTAAATGATATATCTGAGCCCTATCAAAATTTTCAGTGATTGTTTAGAATCTTGTTTGTATTTGGGTTTACTGTCTGAAACTTTTATATTTTAAGACTTTTAAAATGTTGATGTACCTATGGTACACAATGGAACAGAACGTTGTTTTGGGATCTGGCTGAGGGGAAGCTGAGCTAGGATACATTAAGTTTAGGTTTAGTTGGATGTATTGATACAGTTGATGGTCATGCCAATGCATGATGTACAAATGGCTTCTAGGAATGTTTCTACCCCACTGTGATAATTCACTCAGCCTCATGGCAGGAAAGTGCAAAAACAGAAATAGTATTGCAATGTAATGCATGGTAATCTGTAGGTAGCATGTGTAACTATAATATCCACTCCTACAGTGGCAATGAGATGGACACTGAACATTAGAATTGCAAATAATTTTATATTTTAAAAAAATTAATCAGATTTAATAAAATATTCAAAATATTAAGTGTGTTTAGCTTTATTAAAATAATTTCGATTGAAAATTTTGAAACACATAATCTGTATTTGACTTTTAATTTAATAAATAAATTTGGAATATTTTAAAGAACATAATTATAAACACATATAAAACATTTTATATTTAATATATTGATAAAATATTGTCATTTTGTGCACTTTGAATACAATCATATATTTAATTATTTTGATTATTATTAGTAATAAGACAAATTTGATTTTAACACAATTTGTGATTTTGCAAAATTAATGTAATAAAATAAATTTGATGAAATATATAATTTTTAAATTATCTTATTGTTCATTTTATTGCTTATTTTATTGCTCATCCAATATCACTAGCTCATTTATAGAACTTTCAGACATGCAGAATAATGATAATATTTGGTCATCTTTGGTATTTTGCAGACTTTCAGTTATATAAATCCATAGTGTATGTATATTTTTAAATTATTTTTAAGGATATAGCTTGATTTATAATTTAACATGTTAGACTTATAATGTATAATATTTATTACAGATATGTGATACATGGGGGTCTCCATTTATACTCTCTTCCTTAAATCCTAGAATGTTAGGGGTAGATTAAGTGAAGGTAATAAACAATTTTAATTAAAATACCTTATGTTTGAATCTACAGCCATGCCACCCTGAACGAGCCCAATCCCATCTGATCATAGAAGCTAAGAAGGGTTGGGCCTCATTAGTACTCAGATGGGAGACCACTTAGGAAGACGAGGTGCTGTAGGGTAAAAAATAAAAATAAAAAATAAGGGTTATAAACTGACAAGGTCCTTGCAATCTGTGAGTCAACCAAGGGTTAACCACCTTGCCTAAAAATATATAAATGAAAATTTAAAAAAAATAAAATCCTTATGTTTTTAAATCTTATAGTCCTCTCCAAAGACTTGAACAGAGCCCATGAAGATGAGTAGCCTTGAAGACTTAGTTTAATTTACTTTATGGTAATCCTTACCTGCCTTGGTCCTATAGAAAGGCATAAGTTATATCATCATTCCCGTTGGGTGATCATTTGGTGCCTGCTTGGCTTTCTGTCATTAACATTTAGTCATAAAGCCACTGTTAGTATACATTTAGTGTACTGAACTGCCCTGATGTTCAGTCCATGTTTAAGATCTACTAACGTTCTGTCAATGTTTCCTTAAACAATCTCCCTCTCTTTCCTGATCTCTAGAATGAAAGAATAAACTAAACTACAGTGAATTGCTTGGGTTCAAAACCAGGTTCTGTAAATAGTAGAAATCCAATAACAATTGATTTAAAAAATGAATTTATTATTCACTTTTGTAACAGCCCAAGGTAGGTGTTCTATGTTGGCAGGCAGATCTGCTCTACATTGTTCACTGAAGAATCCAGGTTCATTCTCCTACGCTGCAATTTCAACCTAGGCATTGTCATGGTCTGTATAATCAGAGTTGTGTTCTCTGGATTTCAGCAGGTGGGAAGAAGAAAGAGAATATGAAGGAAGCACACCCTCAGTTTTAAGGTGTCAGTCATTAAGTGGCACCCAGACTTCTGATTCCACTCCATTGGCAAGAACTTATACAGTCACACCTAAATTCAAATGAGACTAAGTAGCATTGTTAGACAGGCATGTACTTGGCTAAAATTCCATTTCCATTGTCTTTTCCATTGTCTTTAAATTGTGAAATAATAATTTTTTATGCCTCAAAATGTTTAACTTATTAACTTCATGTTTTTGTTAAAAGTGCACCTAAAATTTTTATAAAATTAGTACTCCATATAGTGCCATATTCTAGTGAATCTTATTGTATCTGTGTCAGTCCAAATGCAAAAATTGTAACTGTCATTGTTATATACCCTCCCCAAATTTGAGTTGGAACAATGACAATCGATATAAATTGTGTGTTAATTTGTGAGATTAGGTGAAGTTTCTCAAAAAATTAGTGCGCTTTATAACTGTTTCTAGAGATAGTTTTTATTTATGTGTAAGCACCATGTTATAACATTCTCTAGTAAGGTATGTAACTATTTATATTAATGTTCTGTTCTTTCCAACTGTGATATGTATGTGTGTGTGTATATATATGAATATATATACATATGTATGTGTGTGTGTGTATGTGTGTGTGTGTGTATGTATATAATAATTTGTGCTATAGCATTTGGATCACATTTCCATCTACAATGTTCTACTATTAAGAAAATTAAGTCTAGACTCTGCACATATGACAAGTTCTACTCTCTTTATAAGCATGAAAAGATCAAAAGAATGAGACATACATGCTAATTATGCTGAAAGCCCTTTTAAGAATTGCATGTTTAGACTAATGGACTTAAATATACAAAGTTATTCCTTAGTTAAATTCACATGCAGGATAGTGGCTTGAATTTTTTTCAAAATTGATTTATCACAAGTTGAAGGTAATTTGTACTCAGTCATGTTAACTAATTAATATAATTTAAGTTTATAATTATCAGTGTTACTCTGATTTGATCATAACAATGTAACCAGAACACACTAAAAACTACATTATATTTACAAAACTCTACCTTAAATTCTCTGAAAGATGAGTGAAATTTTTAGAACCATCATGGAAAATAACACCACAATTTCATGTTACCTTTTGTCAGATGTTTTGTTTCTGTTGTTTTTCTATCTCGAAGTTATAATTTTTCTAAAACCTTTTTTACAGTGTGTTAGGAAAACAGCAAAAAAAAAAAAAATTTTCTTAACTATGTCTCCAGTGGTAAAGAGAAGAATTCACAATTTGAGTGTACTTAAGGGCTGATTTAGAATGTTGTGAATGGGCTACCCCAAGCTACTTTAATTCTAAATCAGTAGTTCTCAAAATGTGGTCCCTAGACCAGAATTATCATCACCTGGGAAACTGTTAGAAATAAAAAAATTCTCAGGTCCCAGTGCAGTTTTACTAAATCAGAAACTCTGAGAGTAAGTCTCAGCAATCAGTGTTTTAAAAAGCTCACTTCCTTACCCACATGAATGGTTCTGATGCCCAATAAAGTATGAAAAAAATTTTTTTTCAGTGGATTCCACAGTTAAAGTACATTTAAAACTCTGGGAGGTGATTATACATAAATTATTCTAAAGATGCTTTTTGTTCAAAATTCTCATTGAGCACACGAATATCTCAAATGAGGATATATTTTCTCATTAAAATCTTATTTCAGGACTTCCTAATAATACTGGTCTTAAACTCTTTTATATTAAACAAATAAAAAAAAACTTTTCTGAACTACTACTGTCCATATTTATAAGAAAAGTAGAAAATAATTAAAAACCAATTTTCAACTTATTATTTTTGATCAAGAAAGTCTATACCAATGGTTGTTAACCAGTAACATCATTGATCTTATAATCATCAATTTCAATAAAATTTTAAGATGATATGTAATAATATAAGGTGAAACAAAAATCTTCCTATTTGCTAATTTGAGTCCCATAATTGAGTTATTTAACAACTAGCCTTCTTTTTCAATTACGGCATAGTATTTTTTTCAACACTGAATTCCAGATTCCTAGGAAAAAGTCATAGTTGCCAACACAGTTGATTTTGAAGGTGTTTTTAAAAATGTATCTTAAACGTGCATGTAAAGGACTATAAATAATTAAGCAGAAATATTACAATTAGGCATAATTTGAACAGCTGTTTACATTTGGTATGATGCTTCGTGGATGAGGGTTCAACCTCATGTTACAAGACTTCTAAACTTTAGGTATGTACCCCAAGACCACAAGCCATTTTTTTCTACTTTAAAGTGGTATAGAAATTATTTTTAACTAAAGTAAAAGAAGGAAAGAGGATTAGATAAATTTTAAATAATTTAAAAATAAATTTTAATTGCTGATATTACTATTAAAACAGAAAAAGAAAGAAAAGCAGGTAGCTGTATCAACAGAAATACTGTTAATGACATGCTGCCCTTAGAACAATTGTAGATACAGAGACTGAATATTCTAGGCAAATTGACTATAGGTTTTTTAGTCACTAATATTACAGAAGGACAAAAGTCTACACAGGACACAGCAGATTAGCAGATGACAGAAAAGCGATAAAACAGACAGACCTAGAGCAGAATCATTAAAGAAACATTTATCTTAGCCATTCTTGGATGAAGATTTCATCAAAGTCACATCAATTTATTTACCAAATATTTATTGAATATTTGCAATGTTGCTAGTGATTGTTATTAGTAAAAAGATTTTTTCATTACGTAATCGAAGAACCACCAACAGTGTCTGGCATAGGGTATGTGTGTGTGTGCGAGCTTAGGTTAATTTTAAATTTCTGTGTATCTCATAGTTTAATTTAATGATCTATATTTATTTATTTATTTTTTAAAATAAGCTCTGTGGTAAAGAATACCTTCAAATATTGTAAAGAAGAGAAACATGAAACTCTTCCAATCAACAATTTTATCAATGCCTGAACTATCCTTCCAGGTAAACAACTTTTAGAGGCAAATAATGAAATGGAGATCTGTTCTTAGTGTATAATCCCTTATAATTACCCTAAAGTTATTATTTCTTACCAATCTTCCTGTTTACATATCTTCTTTCCTAACCAGAAAGGGGGAAAAAAAAAAAAAGATGTTGTCTTATTGCAATGTAAAAGTTAAAAAGTTGCATTGACGAGACTGGACCAAATGGTATTTTAAACTCTTTATGAAAAAACATGGAGAAAATGACTAAGCTTGACGTAGCCCTATCTGTGTAGACTACTTAATTCTCATATGTGATATTATTTAAAAATAAAGAATACAGCCCTTTGCCAAAGTCACTAGCTATTTTAGCACTGCCCTCAAAACTACTCAGCCAGACTGCACTTACACATAGGGTTGGAGTTTCATTGACAGTTATCAAAAGAGTATAATCATGAGACAAGAAGAGGGTACTTGAGGAGGCACTCCCTAGACTTGGATGAAGAGAAAGAATCAGTCTATTTTTTTTCTCTTGTGTTGGGAATTCAGGAACATTTTGTGCCTAGTGTCAGGAAGCAATGGCAGAGAATAAAATCGGTACCTTATCTGAGGCCAAAGGGGAATAAAAAGTCACAAATGAAGAACACTTTTTACAAGGAAGACCAAAAACTAGGAGGATCAGAGGAATTATAGTGTTATGTGACAGTAACTTGAAGATTCCAAGAAATATTAAGAGTAACCTTAAAGAAATATTATTTTTTTACAAAAGGCTGCTTTTTACAAAATAAATACTAATTGTTAATTTATAGAAAATTATTCTATGTTAAACATCCTAGGAAAAATACATAATCCAAGAAGTTGGGTTCTCAGGAAATGAATGGTTTTCTTTAGACATGCTAGGAAAGAAAGACTGATTTTATCCACAACTGATTTACTTAGTATATAACCTTAAAATGCATGTTTCCTTAAGCATTTTAATAATTATTTGCCTTTAGACTAAAAGAAAATTAGAGACTCTATGGTGACTAATAATATAAGTCAATAGTAAATAATACTTTTTCATATACCATTGCCCACTAGAATTTGTATACATTCAATTTTTCAAACAATGTCATTTCTACTGTTTTATATAAATAGGTGTAATAATTACAATAAAGAATAAAAAATTAGCTTATATAGGCTGTTTCTACATAAAATCTTATTGTTATCAATATATAAATTCAATATGATAGCCATGACAAGTCAGGCTTGGTTTTCTAACCTATAAAATAGACACAATACTTTTACTTGCTTTACATATCTCAAGGAAGTGCATCAGGATCAAATTTAAAAGTACATACAAAAATCCTATACATATTACCAATCATATCTAAAGAAGTCCATAAGTCATAAGTAATATCTGAAAATGAATGAGAAAAAAAAAAAACCACTTTAAGTTATTGCTGCACCAAATTGCAGAATAACTTCCAATTTAATTTATAAATAACTTGACTTAGGACTGGCAAGTATTAATCAGTTGATTCATCTTTTAAAATTAATTTAATTCTTAATTATGATACACAAAATTTTTAAAAGTATGCTTTTACACCAATAAGGCCAACTAAAAATTCTTTGTTGCGAAACAGATCATAAATAGAGTAGGATATATAAAATAATATTTATTAACAAAATAATCACCACCCATGCTGAAAAACAGAATATTGCAAAGATTCCAAGACTCCTCTGTGTGCTCCTTTTCAATCACATCTCCCATCTTTTTTCCAAGGTTAACTATTATCCAGACTTTTGTGATAACTATTATCTGACTAGTTCCTTTTTTTCTTTACATTTTATTAACTCTGTATTCATCACTTAATAATACCATCTACTCTACTTGCTTTTGAATTTTTATAAATAGAAATCTATTATATATGTTTTTTGTGATTTGCTTATCGTTAAATATAATCTTTGTGAGATTCATCCATGCTATTATATGCATCCATAGTTCATTCCTTTCGTTGCCTAATTATATTTCGCATGTGAATATACAATAAGTTATTTATTCATTCTGCTATTGAAAGACATTTGGGTGGTTTCGATTGTTCAGCTCTTATGAAAAATGCTGTGAATACTTTTGCTTGTGTGTTTCTACTGTACACGTACAAGTATTTTTAAATTACCTTATTTTGGAATTGTTTATTTGTAAGGTATGTGGATTTCAACTTAGATTTGCCAACTGTTTACCATAAAAATTGTTAATAATTCCAGTCACTGCACATCTTCAACAATAAGAGGTAATATCTGAATTATGTTGGCCAATCTGGTGAGTGTATATTGATGTGTTATGATAATTTCATTTGAAGTTCATTGATAAGGAGCTTAAACACATTTTCAAAAGTTTATCTGACAAGTAGATTTCCTCTTCTCAAATCATTTTTCTTTTGGCTTACCTTTTTTTTTTCTTTTGATATTAATCTGTTAGCATTCTTTACATATTCTGAGAGTGGATCCTTTGTTAATTATATACATTAACAACTTTCACTGTCATTTTACTCTTCCTGTATCTCTTGATAAATATAATTTATCCATTTTAATGTAATTAATTTTTAAATATTTTCCTTAATAGGTAAAAATTCCTATGTCACATTGGTTGCCCAATTTTCAATCTCACCAAAAATGCACATCATCTTTCTTATTTAGATTTTAAATCATGTGGAATTGGTTTTTTTAGCTTTTAAAATATATACCCAATTCATATTTTTAATACTTCCAGAATCATTTATTGTAAATTCTATTCTTTCTTCAATATCTCTTTAGAACCACCTTTATTATTTATAAAGTGTCTATATATACTTGGCTCTTTATTTCATTATCTATATTCATATCCATGTCTATATTTACATCAATATTTGTTCTGATGCCACACTACTAAACACTAAATACTAAAGCTATCACTATCTGGTAGGGGAAGTTTGTTCAATTTCTTGTTCTTCAAGAGTTTCTTGGTTATTATTGACTCTGTGCTTTCGTTTTAAATTTTAAAGTCAGTTCATCATTTTCCACAATTAAAGACAATATTAGAAAATTAATTAGAAATACTTTAAAATTCAAATTTCCCATAATTTGGAATTTCTTTGTAATATTAAATCAATAATTAACATGGCATATTAATCTATTTGTAGGTTTTGTTTAATGTCTTAATCAGCACTTCTCAATCACAAATAATTATAGTTTCTTTCAAAAACATTATTATAATTACAGTTTTGATAATATTTTGGAGTTAATATTCCATACCTATGTTTAGCCCATACTATATTGTGGGTATTGTGTTTAAACTAGTATGGAGTCAAGGATAAATATGCCTACTGTGATGGTGTTATTTAAATGTGTTTTAACTCTGCATCAGTTTTGTATATTGTTTTTTTTTTTCAAATATTCAGCTGAATAAGTTATTTGGTTTGCTTTTCATGTGCTAAAGGAAATATTTATATCATTATAACATCTTTCCTGCACATTCTCATCTAGAAATCATCAAGAAAAATTTCAACATGAAATAAGTTTTAAAAAATATTAACACACACATACACACACACACAAAGCTTTCAGTTCAGCCAAGATTATGCAAATTACTAAGTAAAGCTAATGAACTGAAATTTAATATCAGTCCAGAAATAATAGGATAAAACCTGAGCTGATTTTGAAAACAATCCCAAATGAAAACTAGATCTA
This sequence comes from Eonycteris spelaea, assembly GCA_003508835.1. Taxonomy (NCBI): domain Eukaryota; kingdom Metazoa; phylum Chordata; class Mammalia; order Chiroptera; family Pteropodidae; genus Eonycteris; species Eonycteris spelaea. Next base: position 1,400,955 of record PUFA01000252.1, read on the forward strand.
TGGAGACAGCTTTCATTTCCACCACTATTTACTCTTTTGTTTGAGTGAATAAAGTTGAGAAATTGTTTCTCCTCTAGTTTAATAACTCACCTAAGTATATGTCACACAGTTTTGGTCATTTTCAAAACAGAATTCTGGAAGTGGTGAGTTAAAACAGCATGTTCCTAACTACAACTTACTTATTTAAATTGTATGATTTGTAGTTTTCTCAGGAATTATGAAAAGAATGGAATTACTTATTTGCAAACTTTGATGTTCCTAGGTCTTCAGTCGACTGCATTTTTCACATCTATGTATTTCTTCCAGTATTTTTTATTTACTCTTCTATTTATTTATTCACTTATTTATTCACTCAGTCAAGTACACATTTATTCTTTTGACAAATCTGGCACTAGTGTTATATCAGTTGTGAGAAAGAAATTTGGCTTCTGTGCTGAGATTTCACAATCACACCGATGACATGTAATTTTCATATATTAGAAAAATTTTAACATTTCTAAGTAAAAATTTAAATATTAAACACAGTTAAATATTATTTCTGAAGCATATCATAATCCTATAATCTGATACTATTTCATGGGAAAAAATGACTCCTAATAAATTTACCAATTAAAACTGTTTTCAAAGTATGCACAGTGAATAAAGGAGAAAGAACACACACACACACACACACACACACACACAGGAGAAGATAGAAAAAAATCAATTCAGTTCACAAACCTGATACATATATATTTGTGTGTGTGTGTATGCACATTTATGTGAGTATATGTGTATCAGTAAGACAGCCCAGTTTTCACCACAAATTATAGCTTAATTTCTTAAAAACACACAGTATTGGTAGAACAATTTAGACATTAAAAAAAAAAAAACCTTTAGAATAAAAAAATATGCAAAGGTTTTTCCATCAATTTAATTGTCTTCAGGTTGTCAAAAATTAGACATTATTGGCAAACCTAAAAATTAATTCATTATCCATTCATTCAACAAATATTTACTTCAGTACTTACTATAAACCATATGCTGTTTTACATATTAGAGTACAGAAACAAACAAAATAAAAACCTACTCCCTTGTGGCTTACATTCTAACCTCAAAAGCTAAAAATAATAACAAATAATGTTTTTGAATAATTACTATATTCCAGGAGCCATACCCGTTGATCCATGTATTTTCACTTGATCTTCTCAACACCATACTAACAGAGTAATTGTGCCCATGTTAGAAAGAAATGAGAAAATAAAGATTGAGATGTTAACTCCCATCCAAGGTTAGGCATAAATGTGTTATGTGTTGTGTGTGTGTGTGTGTGTGTGTGTGTGGTGTGTGTGTGTGTGCTCATGCACTTGTACGAGGTGGGAAAAGGGACAGATATGTATTCTAGCTGAAAGTAATTTTTTTTGTTAATAGTTTGAAGAAACTTCAAAATAGAAAACTGCCGACAATTTTTATTGTTTAAGATGAAACTTTTTTATTGTCTAAGTTGGAAACTTGAGTTTATCTGTGAAGGAAAACTGTTCTTTTGTGCTTGGAAACCAACACAGTTGGCTTTATATATTATATAAATAAAAAAAAAACAAGCACTCATTGTTCTCCCAACATTGTTGTTTCTAAATCTAAAAAACCATGAAATATATAGGTATGACTGAAAAATTAACTGTTTTGTTTTCTATACATATTGAATGTGTCTATCTTTGCTTTTACTATCACTACCTCTAGTATTACCATTAAATAATTAACATTTCTTAAGTGCTTATTAAGTGTAGAGCATTATACAGAGGCTTTAAATAAAGTGCCTCATTTAACTATGAGATCATCCTTCCACTATTTTTCTAGGCATTATATAGGAGAAAAAAAAAAAGGAGTTTCATTTTATCATGAGTCACACCACTTTTAAGTAGAAGAGCTATGAGCTGATGCTTTAAACCAGGTTATTATAAGAAGAGTTGCCTTAGGAAAATATTCAATATTTTGTTACGTATGTATTAACAATTTCATTTACTATATACTATTGCTTTTTTAAAAAGGCAATGTACATATGTTTTGTTTTGTTTTTTTTCCTGAGCATTTGCCCACAGAAAAATGGACACAGGAATAAAAACAATTTAGCAAACATGTGCAAGCCTATGTTTTTTTTTTTTTAATTGACTGAAGAAAGAATCAAAAGAAGTTTAGTTGGGCTTGGTATAAAAATACAGCTCCTTTGGAATTGTTGTCAACATTTAAACATAAAAAACTTGTGTGTCTATTCTGCTATGTGGCAATTAAGAAAGAGGCTGCTGTGATTCAGCTAAGGGTAAAATGGGGTTGCTTTATCGTAGGCCAATGTAGAGCCAGTAAAGGCAAAACTAACTCCTGAAGAACAGTATTTTCATGGTCAGCATCCAAAGTGTGGAGCACAAGAGAGGTTAGAGCAAAAGAAGGATCTTTTTCCTAAGCATGTGTGAGGCAACACCATTGGTTGCACCCTGCAATAGCTACAGGGACTCTTAGAGGTGAACTACACTGTTTTCAAGAGAGTTGATGGGTAGCCTAATAGTTAAGAGAGCAAATTCTGAATTTGCACAGCTTGAGTGCAAAGTCTTCTCCTCCATTTATTATTGTACCTTTTTGAGCAAATTATTATTTTGGACTAAGTTTCTTCAAATTAAGTTTACAGAAAATAAGAATGTTTCTTTGAATTCCTGAGAGAATTCAATATCATAATGTAGATAGCTAGCAAAGCATCTAACACAAATGAAGCACCCAAGAAAATTTGATTAGTACTTTTAGTGTGTGTACATATATATAATCCTTGGCTATCAATCACAGCTCTTCTTTCCATAAGATCATGGCCAAAAAAAAAAAAAAAAAAAAAAAATTTCCTCCTCTGGCAATCTTATTTGTTGTTCTTATTTCCCACACCTCTATTCAGCTATGAGAAGTGAAAAGAGATGTAATCTACAGGATACTATAGCAACCCTGAAGTTCATAGGATCCTTTTATAACTGTAGTTTAGGAACAGACTAATTTGCCTTAAATTTATATTAACATCGATGACCGTTTCTTACCTTCCATCCACCCTTATAAATCTTTAAGGGAAAACCTGATGGAATTAATAAAAATTGATTTCCATTTCCAAGAACTGGACTAACAAACAAACAAACAAAACATAAAATAAGGCCTATTAGAAAATCACACTAAAATATTGAAGATTATCGAAATTCTTTGTTTTCCTGTAATACAGCTCTTCTTTCTTATTTCACTCAATTAAATGGTAAGAAAAGAGGAAAATGAGAACCACCTCTCAAAAGAGCTAAATTTTCTCTGTAGTCACTACAAGTAAATCAGTTAGTCCTTTATAGTGGGCACCTTTGAAAACCAAGTTAAAAAAAAAATCATGTTGTTATGGAACTCGAGTTCATGTAACTTAAAAAAGAAGTCTGATCCAGATTGTAGTCATAGTTGGAAAGGAAAAGCCTACAATGCTATAAAAATTTTTCATTTATTCTGTCTCCTCTAAAAGCAAAACATTGCTATATACTCTCTTCAAAACAATTCAAAGTACAAGTACTCCAAATTTTCTTCCAAAAAGTAATTTCATCTTACATTTTTTTAAAGTTGAAAGTAGGTAAAGAGAAAAATGAATGAATAAATATGAATAAATAATTTAAAAGACGAGCTTTTTAATTTGTATATTAAAATTCATATCTTTTAGGATATAAAAAAGGAAGAGTGAGTGTCTCAAAACACACCTGGAGGTAGGTCACTCTCAACTTCTGGGAAGCAAAATGATTATGCACAGAGTATGAACTAGACAAAGATATGCAATACGAAAATGTGGAATTGGTTAAACAAAGGCCATCATCAGCAAGCAGAAAAACTGGATGGAGCCTGGGTGATGGTGACTGCAACGAGATTAACTGCAATCTTCTGCCTTCAGTTGAACAACAAAACTAACATTCACTGGTGTGTCTGAGTTTAGAAAACAAATACTGAAGCAAAATACAGATGCTGTTAAGAAATACCTAAAAACAACTATTGGCCAACACTCTTTAAGAAGCCTGGTGACTATTTAAAAATTCCTCATTAAAATCTCCAGGAAAAATACCAGAAATTAGCAAGATAAGTGGCAGAAATCAACATCATCCAGCAAAGCGGTTCAGTTTTGTAGGTAAGTAATCATTGCCACCAACAGTCATAGTCAAAATATGTGCAGTTTAAGTGACTCTTCTCATATTCTTCACACAAAATTATGTTTTAATAAATCTCCCTCCAAATTCTACCACTCCTCCAAATACTTATTAAATAAGTATTTATTAGCAAGTTGTCACAAAAGTATTCATATAGCTCTTTTATAAGCTGATGAAGTCACAAATATCTATCTTTTTAAGTAACTGGACCATATCTTGCATCTTGTATGATTAATCACTTGAAATAACAATAATATTCTGAAGGACTGATTCCATTACCTTTATAGTAAGCACAAAGAACCAGGAATCACTGTATATGTTTGAATACAGGATTATTAAGGGAGCAAGCCTGGGTCAACATCCATAAGGGTCCGGGCTACAGGTATCATGAATAAGCAAGGGTTCTCTTCACAATATTCTAGCTAACACACATATCTTAAATGCCACTTATTTCACCAGTGAGAGCCCATTTCTCAAATCTATTCTACTAAGTTATAATCCATGAATTTCATCAATGAAAACTCGTTTCCAATATTCATTTTGCTAATTGTTAAAGCCTTCGATGTTGATCAAAGATAATAACAGAATAGCCTTAGTAGGTCCTCTGGAGCAAGTTTCCTAATTAGAATGCAGTTGTGAATTCTTGATTAAACAAATGAGTGTTCCTACAGTGTAACATAAACCACGCAGACTTTCATCACAATGTTTAAAGTGAAGTATTGCAAATTAAGTTGTAGATATCATAATAATAGAAATATAAAAATATCTAATAAATTACCATGTATGAGTAACTGGCACATGGAAAGAGGTTGTATGAGTTATCATAGTGACTAAAGATTTTTTTTTAAAACTAGCTATACAAAGTGAAAAGGAGGAAGTGAAAAGCCCAGGGTGAAGTAGGGGGAAAGACAGAGTTAAAAATATCTAATAAACAGCTAAAACATTTCACACATGAGTAAATGACCTGCAAAAGTAATTTCTTTAGGTATGTCAAGCGAAGAGAGAAGCTAGAGACTAATGGAGGTGGGCATGTTCAAAGGAGAAGAGCAGAGAGATCTAGCTCATTTTGATTTATACAAGAAAAATGAATTTTATCTTTAGAGCAAATGAGATAGAGATATTGCATAAAAGAGTGTTATGATAGTAGGATGTTCTAGATTGTATTGACAAAAGAAGACAGATCACTTATCAGAAGTGACTGTGCCTACTAATCAAGAGTTTGAAAACTCCAGAGGTCAGATTATCAAAGTTTTGCTCCAAAGCTATTAACCACTTATTTTTATAAATAATCAGTGAGACAGCAAAGGCAATTATCAACTCATCTCTTGTCCATAAATGATTCATTGGAGGGTTTTGGTCATTTTTTTTCAAAATATTCATTGGATGAAAATATGTTAATTAATTGAAGGACAAATACTGAAGTATCCCATTGATTCTGAAAATAGACGTAGTTGAAGAAGATTCAAGAATGACCAACTCAGGATTATAAAAATTATAAAAAGAAAGAAAATAAAGGTATAAAGAGTTAAAAATAATTACACATGCTATTTCTTCTTGATACTCTGCAACTTTATAAACATTCTAAAATGACATTTTTGACATGAAGTCTTTCCCCTTTTACTATTTCACATATTTTATGTACAATTATAAAAATTAAGGAGAATTTTGTTGTACTGCGGTTCATTAACACATATGATTGGATACTTTAGGAAGTAACCAGAGTCTCTGAACCATTAAATTCTTCACTAACGACTGGCAATTACAGGATTCTGGGGCAAAAAATTATAAAATCAGACATAGGTCATCATCACCTATGGGCCCAGCTAGGAAGGAAAAATTTGGCCAAAGTCTCTCTTTTATTGATTGATAAATACACACAACTTCTGTGGGCATACAAAATGCTCATTTTCATTTCTTGAGTAAACAGCCTTGGTGAGAGCATTTGATTGTCAGCATAGAATAAAACAAATTTATTTTGATAGTTATATCAAGTGAGAATTAGAAAATAGATAAAACCTGTTGTTTCCCATGTTGATATGGATAAATAAACATATTCCAAATCTGGTTTATTTTTGTACCTCATTCTGTGAAGTCTGTTTCTTGACTTTGGAGACAATTATAACTTCTGAAATCTTTTATCATTTAACATATTAATTTGATATATTTATATAATATTTAGGAATTTCTGCTATTTCCTCTCTACTAGAATATGTTATATAGTCTCTTCTCTATCATTTTGCACACAGAAATTAAATCATATGTGTTTAATATCTATTTCAAGTTGTAACACAAGTTTAGAAAAGTATGATGGCCAATCATACTCATGTATGTACACAATGAAATCAACATATAAGCTTATTTTTCTATGATCTTATATATGCTAAAAATATAACCTAAGAAAGAACTTATGTTAAATTCATGAACTATAGATTAGTGATTTGTTATTGAGGAAATGAGATTTTTAGAATATATTTTCAGTATTCATTAGGGCAATTCTCAAATGTCAGTTCTCTCTCACATAAATTAAATTTCTCTGCCTATTTGAACTCAGGCAGCATGGCCAGGGAAATAAAATTGAAGCAAAATAGCACTTCCTAGTGGAAGTATGTGGTAGTTCCCATGTTTTCTTTTCCTGAAGCATATGTGTAGTTCCCATGTTCTCTTTCCCTTGTCCCTTTGCATGAGGAAGCCTGTATGAAGAATGGCCCCATCGGTATGTGTCTCTGAGTATCACACGCACACACCCCTTGCTGGCTTGCAACAAACAATGAACACATGATATGGTAAGAAACAAATCTTTCCATTTTAAGCTGCTATCATAGTTCATTATTTGCTACCAATACATAACCTAGCTTTTCCTGCCTGATACAATTCCCCAAATATTATAATGCTGATTTTTGAAATTTCTCCAAGGCCTCAAGCAAAGGGCTATAGGTAACAGAAAAAGGATGTGATTAAAGAGCTATTGCAGGACTTTGGACATCTAGATACTTCAACCACTTTTAGCTACTTTATGTAGATCCTTCTGCTGCTTTCCATTTTTCCCCCAACACACACACACACACACTGTACACCACTATTGCCAAGAATAATCCTTTAATTTCTATTTTAGACAGAATACTAAATTGCACACCACAGTTTTGCCTGATAATAGCTTCATGCTTTTTTCCACACATATTTGATAAGACCCTACTGCATGCAAAGTTGGATTACAGGGCTTTGTGGGGGAAATAAGTAAATGGTTGCAATTCCTATTCTCCAGAACTATAGATTCTATTGTAAAAGTTTATGAGATTTTGTTAAAATGTTCTCTAAATAGGGTACGAGAAGCCAGTTAACTTCTCTTTAACATACTTATTTATTCTCAGGAGGACACATGGGATTAAGTTTAATAACCGTTTAATTATTAAAATTAATCTGTTCTGAAAGAAAGCTACATATTTCCCCATGGGAAATAAATACCATCTTTGCTCTCCTCCTTAGTCTTCTTTATTTAGGGACACTTTTTGCTTGCTCTCTTCATAAATAGACATTCTTAGTCGGATTTTAGGGCAAAACTTGTCAGTTTGTATCCCCAAAGAGGCAAAAAGAGTTACAACAGGATTTCGAAGGGCAGACTAATTTTGTTACAAGCAGAGTAATTAAAAGGGTTAGAAAAAGTTCTCTCCTTTATAAGACTGATGCCTGTGTGAACCACAAAGGCCTACAGATAACCCTCAGTCTTCCTTCCCTAGCTACTACATGAGCAGCTCTGAGACTGACAGACAACTGAAAATTTCCTCCTTCAGGCAAAGGGCTGAAAACAGTATGAATGTTATCTAAATAATGTATGGTATAAGAACTATAGAAAATAAAAGGCATATGAAACATTTCAATTAAAAAATCCAACTATGGTATCATCACAAAGAAAGAGATACTTAATTCGCTACTCTCATAAGAGATGAGCACAAATAATTGCAAGGTAGTGTGTACTAAGTACCGTGAGTAGCCACAATGTCATTCTCTTTATTCTGAATGCCCTCCTTCTTCTTCCCCATTTTAGTCTTTTGAGTGGCTTCCAGCCATCAAGGCTCACTTCAAATTCTACTTTTTCTCTATCCTCTCTCTCTCTCCTCTCTCTCTCTCTTTTTTTTTTTTTTTTTTTTTTTTTGGAAATGTTCCCTAATCAATCCACCAGGAGTCATTCCTATCCTCTCCCTCTGGTCATATTGGCCTCAGTACAACATAGTTAGCCTTTAATGGTTCACCAGTTGTTTACATGTATTAGCCTCCTCTCCCCAAACACAAGTTGATTTGTTAATTAGCACTGGCTATGAAACTGCAAACCCTTTTTTTCCTACCTTTTTCAATGTTTCCCACAAGGAAATCATGACTGGACTAAATACCTTATAAATCTCTGTACACTATCCATTTCTGCATAATTCCTTTCATCTCTTAATCTAGTAACCCAACCAAAGAATCTACCCTTAATGGAGGAAGCTTGGTTCACAGTGAATTCACCATCTCCTTTGTTGTATATAAGTTGGTTAAATTTCTATTCTGGAATTTTGTTGAAATTCAACAATTGATGATAATAAGCACCTATGCTTTTCTCATTTTTGAAAACTGGGAATACATTTCTCTTCTTCAGTGCTAGAGAGCACTATTGTTATTCCCTATGGTTCTGTGAAAATTACTAAAGTAGTCCTACATCAACATCTGCCAGTTTCCTCAGAATTCTGGGATGTGATTTGTCTAGCCTAGAGGCTTCATGCAATTTAAAGCAGCCAGGTACTTTTATTATACCGCCAATTGGGCTTTGATCCTCTTAACCATGTTTGTTATATCCCATCTAGTTTAAAGATCATTTTCATTGATAGAGAAGGCAGAAGCAAAACAGGAGTTGAATGGTTGCGTGATTTTTTTTTTTTTTTTTCCATCTCACCTGAATTCTCACCATCTGGGCTAAGCAACTGGGCTTATCCATTCCTTGTTCTTTGACATGGAAAGGGGGTTTTATAACTTTTTGAAAAAGGAATTGAAAACTACTGTGAACATACCAAATTGTACTAAAAAGTACAGCTGTCTTTAGGGAAGTATTGTGAGAATATTACTAATTGCTAGATCAAATTTTAAAGACTAAAGAGACAAGACGAAGCAAAAAGACAAATTAGTCATCTGGAACAATTAAAAGATCAATGGCAAGCATAATTATAAAACGGAAAGCTAATATTTTAACCAAAGCATGTTTCCTCCTTCAATTAATAATAATTTAGTATGCTGCTCTTTATAAAATAGCTTTATAATGTCAGTTTCACTTGTTTTGCAAAACTACAGTGAAAGACAGACCAAAGAGATGGCTGGTTTGCAACAAAGGCAATGAAATGGCAAGAGTCTTTAATGGTCTTTAACTTCAGATTAAAAGACACATGCAGACTGAAAGTAACGGGATATAAAAAGATATATTATGAAAACTGAAATTAAAAAAAAAAAAAAACCCTGGGAGCAATACTAATTCCAGCCAAAATAGACTTTAAAACAAGGCTATAACAAGAGACAAAGAAGGATCCAGTAATCCCACTTCTGAGTATTTATTCGAAGAAACCTAAAACACTACTTTAAAGGGAGATGCACATCCATATGTTCATTGTAGCATTATTTACAATAGCCAAGGTATGAAGGTAACTTGGGTGTCCATCAAGGATGAATAAAAAAAGAAGAGGTGGTACATATATACAATGGAATATTACTCAGTTGTAAACATAAATAAATGAATGAATAAATAAAATCTTACTACTTGCAACAACATGGACAGACAACATAGTGGGTATTGTGCTGAGTGGAGTAAGTCAGACAGAGAAAGACAAAGAAAAATAATTAAGAAGTACAAATTCATAGTTTCAGAATAGTCATGTGGATGTAATATATAGCATAAAGAATATAGTGAATAATATTGTAATAACTATTTATGGTGTCAGATGGGTATTAGATTTATGGGTTAATCACGTCATAAGTTATATAAATGTCCAATCACTATGTTGTACATCTGAAACTAATATAATCTTGTTTCAACTGTAATTGAAAAATAAAAAAATATTTTAAAAAACTATGCCTATACTATAGCTTTTTGTTCTGAGGGTCAGTTCCCAAATGTATGTGATATAATGGTATTTTAAATTCTTCCTGTAATTAACTGTCACTATGTAAAAAAAAATAAAATAAAAGTAGATTTGTGGTATTTTATGACCTGTGGTGAGTGCAATCTCTGTTTAGCTGCCTAACACATTATTCTTAGCTCTGTTTGTTAAATAATATTTCTGACAACAAAATTTTCTCAGTTTTAATTAATTTTACTTAAAAAGCACAAGAGAAAACTTAGTAACCTACACAAAATATTCTTTTATGTTTTTAGAGGGGAAAATTACAAACTTTCCATGGAATCACAATAAATATGTGCTTCCTTATAACTTCTTACATATAACACTGGCTGATAAACTGAATTTTTACTTACGACTTAAAACTATGACAATTAAAACCACCAGACAGGTGACATTAAAAATGTGGCAAAAGTACAGGATTTTTATTTTCTTCGCTGATATTTTTCAAAGGCACATAAAGGCTTTCTCCTCTACTGCCACTGCAATCATTTAGGTTTTTGACATAAAATGTTTGAAAGACATATAAATCCCACATTTCATACCATTTGATTAGTAACTAATTAAGCAAAAAAAAATTAAGTTCAGTGACTTACGATCAAAATAAAAAGCATTAGATTTTGCATTAGGAAATAAACATTTTGGCATATAAAACTTCAGCATTACAGCAAATAAATTTTATCTTTTACCTTGGTGAAAGATGTAGAGTCATCGTTCTGTACAATTATACAGCTAGGCAAAGCTTGATTTGGAAATACTTTATCAAGAAAATCACTTACACAGTTATGCTTAATTTTTGAAGTTACCTAGAATAGTTATGCTACATATACACTCTGGCTTCATCCTAAATCCTGTAAAGGCTCTAAAATGTAAACAGAGTAAATTCTGCCCTTTATCACTTAGCGGTTACTCTTATGGAAATCAAACAAGAGTTTATTAAATACAACAAATTTAATTAAACAAATGTTAATTAGGTATCTGCAGTATACCAAATACTGTAAGGCACTGCAATAAAGTAAAAACCTTAAAATTCTGCACACATTCACAGTTCTGGGGTGCTTCTCTTTCTTTAATTTCCTTTTTACAAATCTGATGTTTTGAGTGGTTTCCTTTTTTTCGCATTTAAATTATTCTCTAGGATCTCAGTAACTTCTGGAGAGAGGGAAGAGTCTCATTTTACCACCCAAATCATATTTAGTCTTACTCAAAAAAGACATTTATTTTGCTGTATTATGATTATACAAAATTATCCAGTTGTGTCTGCATGGACAACCAAGGAGTTATAGAGAAAGAGACCTGAGCTTTTGCTAATTATTGACTCAAAAGCTGAATAATTAAAAATCTAAAGTTAAGCTTAGGAGGAAGGTATATCTATCACCCTAATGCAATAAAATTCCAAATGAAAAAATTCAATTATTGCCTAAACATAAACTCCATATTTTGACATTAAAAAAAAAATAGGTAGACACTAATTTGAGAAGAAAAATAATTTTTAATAGGAAAAGTAGGCTGACCTAACTAGAGGGTACTTAAAAGTAAAATCATTATTATTATTGTCTTAGAATTTAAGCAATCCAGAAATTCTAACAGATTTCTCTATATTAAAAGTGATTATACTAACCAAATTCATTAAAGGTAAAGCAACAAATTAAGAAAGATCTATGCAACTTTTAGAATTCTTAGAATAAATGGTTACACACATACTAATAATAGCATTTCTTAAAGAAAAAAAATTAAAAGCATGTACCAAGGTAACACATACACACACAGGTGTACACACACACTGTGAAACAGCTATTACTACCATATAAATATTGATGCAGAAAAATTATAAATCATTTATTTAAATAGTGGCAGTAAAAATATGTTTTTAAAAAAGTATTATAATTAATACAGTCACCACACATTTTTTGCTAATTATGTAAGATAGAAGCTAATAAAACCATAAACTGAGGTATAATTTTAGAATAAGTTTCCATAATTTAAATGTTTTTATAATATCTTAAATTATTTAGATTGCAATCATGGCACCCACTCGTGCTTTCACCCCCAAAGAAAAGTCTCAGTAGGTTCCTCCCTCTCTGGCAGCTGCTTTAAATTTAGTAAGTGGGTATCCATTAGTTATGGTCCAGGTGTTTTCAAACTATTACCTTTGTGCTGGATCTTAGGACAAGTGAGTCAGGGTGTGAGCCATTTAAGAACGGATTCTCCATTTCCTACAGTTCTATGGTTCTCTGGACTCAATCTCTGCTGGTTTTCAAAACTGGACATTTTGGGGGGTCTTGTCTTTCCAGTGCTAGATGCAAGAGTTGGAATACTCAATGTTGGGCATAATTTTTTCCCTTCTTGAAAGAGTCCTGTATTTTTATTTATATTTTTTGATCACTCCTGGGTGTGGGTCAGCCTGTATCTCTGCCTCTCCTACCCATCTCCATGTGTCTCTTTTACCTTTGTTGCAGAGGTACCGAGGATCTAGCTCTCAGATCCTTTCAGAGTAAGATTCTATATATAGTTCTAAATGTGTTCTACCCATAGGAAGAATTAAGTTCAGGGTCTTGCTCCACTGCCATGTTGAACCTGACCTGCCTCAAATGATCATTTAACAGATATCACACTTGTATTATGAAAACCGAAATCTCAAAGCAACTGATTCCCTACAAATAAATCTGTAAGATAAATAGAAAACAAGCACTCATAAAATTATCTGTAAATGGATGTAAACTGTTTATTTTTAAATCCCTGCTGATTATATATCTTAAAACTATTATCAAGAACCAGACTGAACTTTGATTATGGTATCTTTTATTACTATAGAGATGAATTAGAGTGACCAGTGACCATGGATTATGCTTTGGATCTTCTTTGAATTAAATCCTTTAAGGCCTTACAATGAGCTACTAAATGCCAATATAAAGGAGTGTTTTGCAAATTCAAGTAAAAAAATAAAACCTGGACGTGGTTTTCAAAGATGAGCTATCACACACATTCTTTTTGGCTGATGGAAAGATGCCTTGGTGTCTTTCCTAAACATAAACTATTTTACCAACATTGTAGTTGGCATCTGAGGGCTTGTTTCCTCATTAAACCATAGATACCTTGTGAATATACCCAATGCCTCTTATTCACCATTGTATCGCCAGGATAAATAGAAATTGTTGGCAGACACGATAAATAGTAAACTAATAATACCAAAGTGTTCATTATGCACTTGCTTTAAGAACACTAATTTCTTCTTTATTTGCTATCAAGATTGCTATAAAGATGGTAACACAGAATATCATTTAAATCTTGTGGCCATGCCCCTGTGGAAAACTTTTCAGCTTTTGGCTTGAGTTTTTATATACCCAATGTGAAAAGATTCTACTGCCTGAGGCAGGCTCTGATTATTTTGATGCCTTAGATCTCCTAATCCAATAGAAGCAAAATGTCTGTCACGCAGATTTGCTCATCAGGAGGCAAGGGCTTTCATCAAAATCCTTAGGAAAGAGAAAATTGTAAAACCTAGGAAAGGTTACACAAGGGACTTTAATTATACAGGTAATAACAAGTATGACAAAAGCTTCATGGTAAAATTAAATTGTTTTATTTTATACACTAGTCTTCTATGGATGCTTGAAATATTTCACAATAAAAAAATATATTTTTTAAAACTAGCCATTCTTTCTCCACCCTCACCTAAAACACAAGAGTGAAAAATGGCATAAAGGTTCACAAAATATTATTTCATCAGACTCTGATCCCAGGTGATAAAGGTTTAGGTATTTTTCACCTTCATAAAGCATAAGATTCAGAATTAAGTTCAAAAATACTGGATAATCACCATTATCTGGTAAATTTTAGGTGCTAATAGAGTTATCCTGAGATCACTCTGTTACCCCAGGCACACAATCAACCACACTGCTGGTTGCACCTTGAGATTTACTTCTATTCACTATAACTCTTTAATTATAAAAGTTTAAGAGAAGCAGAAATTATAATACAATATAGAAAATAATCTACTTAAGTAACCATGAATGCTATTTTCATTACATTTTTTTAATAATATTTTTAAAGAATAAGCATTATAAATAAAAATTTAAGTACCATATGTACTCCTTCTCAGTCCCATCCAACTTCCTCCCTCTTCAGGGCTAATCGCTCTTATGTATTTGTTACATATGACATATATGGCATCCTACTGTTTGTATTGCTCTAAAACTTGCTAAGATACTCAACATTACTTTTAAAAATCTGTTCTATTAACATGTGAAACAAATTTATTGTTTTAACTACTATATTTGTTATTTATTCATTCTCCTATTACTGGGTGCTTATATTATTTCCATATTTCACTATTTAAAAAAAATCATAACAAATATTCTTGTTTAGCCTTCTTTATGATTATGTACTCGTTCTTCAATATATATAGAATATTTGTGGCAAAATAATCTAATACCATTGCTATTTTTTTTCAAAGAGATTATAACAATTTACATTCTCCAAAACAGCATGTAAAATTTACCATTTTACTACATTTTATCTAATATTTGGCATTATTCATAATTATTTAATATCTTGATATCTGGTACCACCTATATACCAGATTTTTAAAGATAATTCTTCACTTATTATTTTTTGGTGTGAACTATAATGTATTAACTCATTGGGATTAGGTTTAATGAGGAAGCTTCTTTAAAAGAAATTTATCTTTCTCATACCTAGTTTAAATTTTAACAATATCCTGCCAATGATATGAATAATAATGGTTATCTTTTACTGGAGCACTTCATATGTCCTACATACTGTTCAAAGCATTTTAAATACACCATTTTATTTAATTATTTCTATCATGTAATAATGGCTCTAAGAGTGCAGGGAGTTTGTGTCTCTTCTAGTTTTGTCTGTTCTACTGACTGTTCTAGCACCAGGATTTAAAACGGTTTGTCGCCTACTAGGTGCTCAGCAAATTATTTGTTAAATAAATGAATAAATGTATCTTAGTTCTTTCAGGTTGCTATAACAAAATGACACAGGCTGAGTAGCACACAAACAACTGAAATTTATTTTTCACTGTTTTGGAGTCTGGGAAGTTCAAGATCAAGGCACCAGCACTGTTGCGTTAATGACGGCGTTCTTCCTGCGTTTTTACTATACCTTCTTACTGTGTCCTTATATAATAAAAGGACCTCTGAAAGGTCTCTTTTAAAAACACTAATACCATTCATGAAGACTCCCTCTTCATGACCTAAGAACCTTTCCAAAGGCCCCACTTTCTAATACTTTCACATTAGACATTAGGATTTCAAAATATGAATGGAGGGCGGGGCACTTAGACTATAATAACATGATATAATTATTAACATTTCAGAGGAGGGCATTTAGTGAGTCAATGGTTAATTTATTTCCCAAAGATGACAGAACTGGTAGGAAATAGCAGAATTTTGAATCTTTAGCATTCTTACCTTCTAAACAGACTCTTTCTTTATGTGTTTCCCATAGATTCTAGAGATAGAATTCATTGTCTTGATGTGTTATCTATGAGTTCCTTATAAAATTTTAATAAGAATGATATGTGCTTTTATGCGAATGTAATTCTTAGCAGCATTTTCCCAAATATACATAAATTGTTCATAGCACAATCTCTGGAGCCACTTTGTAAGCAGAGATTTCTATTGTTTGTTAAAATTTCCCAGGATGCTATCAAAGTCCCTAAGTGTATGCCAACATAAACTTGTAAGCTCAGATACATGACTTCATACTTTCAGATCATGTATCTGTACCCACACAAGGAACAAGTGGCTAATTCTTTCTAGGTCTAGAGAGTGTGTAGGGACCTGCTTGCCCTGTCTAAAAACCTTCATCTCTAGCTAAAATCTTTGGACTTTCAGAATTCTCAGAAGCATGTTTTGCACTCATTAGTAGATCGAGACTATTGTATGGCAAAGAGAAACTTTCTAGTCCCTCATCTAATCAATAATCTGTCCCACAGGATTCACCATATTAAGGATTTTTATTCATACTAATTACACTGATTAAATGCATATGTTTAAAGGTGAGACACTGACCAATAATTAAATACAAACAAAATTATGAGACTCTCTTTGATTCTTTGTTTTTGTCAGAAGTTTCTCTCATGACTATGGCAAATATATGGTTATTAATACTGTACATACACTCACTGAGATAATTTAAAACATTTTTTTATTAAAGGTCTGTCTATGATTCACAGCCTTTGTAAGTATATAACTAGCTGCATCTATAAAATTTAGAAAACATTAGTTATCTTTCTGTATTACAAGACTAAACTATAACCATTAGTGCATATTTATATTTATCAGTAAAGATTATTGACAAGTTACCCAAGCTTTATCTTAAGGTCTGTAAAAATTCTCAAATCTGATTTTGACAAAGCCAAAAAAATCTCTAATTATTGCTCTTCTCAAGACCTAATTCATAATATTCAAACAATAGTCCTGTAATGTACCTATTGTTCATTCATATGAAAGCATCTTGAATGAACGTGCGGTTAGTACATGAAATGTCGAGTGATAAATTCCCGTTCACATGCCCAAACTACTCTTCAGTCATGTAAGTACAGGCAGTAATTCAAAACATAATTACCAATAGAGCAACAATGGATTGCTTTAGGGGAGCCTATTCAATCATTTTTGAATGCATACTTTCTCCCTGTCTTTCCATGACTTATGTAAAGCTGTGTGTATAATTTCTCTGCAATCTTCACAATGATCACTGAGCCATATACCACCACATTAAAATGTAAATGTAATTACAGAGGACCCAGAAAAAAAAAACCCAAAATCTTATAACCATAACAATGTTCTCTCTTGATTTTAGCCAATGGCACAGAAGATCCTGGCTGCCAGTCATCACTAAAGTACCCTGATGAACAGCTGCTGTTCTTGGTAAATGGATACCTGCCTGGATTATTCAAACTAAGCTGAGTTTCAGTCATCAAACTGGCTCTCACTTCATTTTTCTATTGTTATATCTTGGGTGTGCCAGTCTTATGTTTTGATATTTCTAAGGTAGGGTGAAGAAAGTGAGGGAACACCTGCTTTATATTGGATTTATTTTATTTTCACTTCCAAGAGCAATTAAATCATTATTTAGCACTACACTACCTACTTCTATAAAAATGTTTTTCAGGATCGGAGTTAGTGTTCTGAAAATGATGTAGTCTATGACACTGTTATGTAAAATTTTAGGTGATTTACATTTTTCTACGAATGTTCAAGGCTTTAAATAATGGTGCCTGTCAACTTTTTGAGCTCAGTACCAATCTAGATTTAGGTTTCTGTTCCTGTAATACTGGACGACTTGCTGTCCCTCAAACACCAAATGTACTTTCACATGCTATTATATTTCTGGGATGCCATTACAATTTCTTCAAGGTTCAATTTACCAATTCAATTGAATTACCATCTCTTTAAAAATGCTTCCCTTGATACAGTGACCTTCCATTGGTATTTAAGGAACAGCATTTTGTTTATGTGAGTACTATAATTCTGTACATTAGCTTGTGAGTTCTTTGGGAGCAAACATTGTGCTTTTTTCTTCTTTACATCATCTTCCATTTCCAAGCATATTGCTTGCACATAGTTGATATTCAATACACATACAAAAAATCACTTTTGCAGAATATGATCTCAAATCTCAATTTTAAGAATGTATTTATATTGACACACTTTATGTCTTGGTGCCTATAAGCAATTAAAATGTTAAGTAGGTATGTTTAAGAGATATGTAAGTGAATGTATGATGACAATCAGTTATAATTATATCATATAATTCTACCTATACATAAGTACACACTATCTTGTCATCTTTTATCCTAACAACTATTCCATAAACATTTTACTGGGATTGAACAGTGCATAGTTTGTGTATAATTAATTTAAAATGTTGGCATTGTTAATATTATTATGTGTTTATTCAGTATTATTATAACAAATTAAATTTTTATTTTCATTTTTATTTTCTAGTTTATTTTATTATTTTTTTTTGTCAAATGATTCAGGTATAACTGTTTAGAAACCAAAGATTATGTTCACCACAGTGTCATGAACACAGAGGCCTGTGTTAGTGCATTTTTGATGGCAGGGTCACAGAATATTGAAATAATTAATGATTAAAGTTATTTGTCATAATATAAAGATGTAAAAAAATATTTATGACATGGGTAAATACATTATGTATTAATACAAGCATAATACATAACCTCTCCCCCATATTAGTCTTGCAAATATTTACTAAGAGCCCTAAATAAAAAGGCTCTTAGCAGGTTCAGTTTGAAAGAAAGATTATATGGCAACTCAAGTAAGATATAATAGTTTGAACTGGAGTGAGACCAGTGGAGATAGAGGAAAGTGGACATGATAAAGAGAAATTTAGGATATGGAATAAAGGAGATCTGAAAACATCTTTCAATAATCTTATTCACTGAAATCAATATAACAATATAATGTCATCTTTAAAATAAAAATACCTTTTACAATAAGGGAACAGCAGTTCTAATTCTAATCAATAAATGGTCAATCTCTCTTTTAGAAAATTTCAAACCATGTCAGTGGCTTTCTTCATTCCTCATGTGATCCCCTTTCCCGAGTAATTTCTATTAACACGGCTCTCTTGCAACTTATCTCTTCCACTAACTTTTATTCATTATTCAATCTTTAATAACATTCATAGAGTTTCACACTTAAATTTATGCAAAAAATATTTAATAAATGAAGAGACAAATAAATGCAAGGTAGGTTATATCTTCACCAACTCTCACATTTAATCAGTTTTTCGTAATTGTCCAATAGATACTTAAATCAATGGTCCAAGTCATCCTCTTCTATTTAAATTTACTTCTAAATTCAGTTCCTTGAGATTATTGCTCACTATGAGTCAGATAATGCAATGGTTCAAAAAGCTGATGCATATGTTATTATATTATGTTTTCCAGATTTGCATCTTAAACAGAGATCGTAAATGCCTTTATAGTCCTACATGAATAAGTAATGCTGGGGATTTCAGGCACCATGGAAGCTGAAAAGACAGAGCTCAAATCTCATCACATCCTCTTTCTATATAAAAAACAGACCCTGATTTGATTAAAGACACTTCAGACCAATGATTCTGACAGGTGTTTTGTTATATGTATTTTTAGAGAGTGATAAAAAGCATAGTGAATGATGTTGGAATAAGCCCTGTAGTCAGTGATGGGACAAAAAGTTTGGAGACCTACTTTTAGAAAATTTTTTCAAATTCATTGTGATATAACACTGACATGGATAACATTACACACATACACAAAAGCCTCTTTTGGACAAATAAATGTCAGAGAATTTAAGCAAACATCTTTTTTGTTTGGGGAAGTAGGTTTTAATTCACTATTTCATTTTGTTTTACACATAAAAATTTAAAAATATATAATTAGGTGAGTTGGCTATAGTCTTTATGATTTTCAAAAAGTAACTGATTGCACTTGTTTAAAGTTTTCTATATATAGCAGGAAACAAAATAACCCCAAAATAGCTTGTGGAAATTGTATTTTAATTTATGTATTATGAGAAATTTTGTGATTATATTATCATACAATTTTAAAATAAACAATGACATTTCTATATTTGAAATTGCAATAGAGAAAAAAATATTTGGTATTAAAGATACCCTTATTTCAAGACTTACTAATCAATATTAGATAATCTAACCTCTCTAAAACTTGTTTATAAGGCAAACATTTTATTAATGTGATTTCTATCTTTGCTAATGACAATAAAATAATAGTTTAAAGTCTAAAAATACTTTTTCACTAATTTTAGGCTTTAATTTTTGTTTGTATTTTAATGTGGAGAACTGGTGTTCTGAGAATCCATGAATTTTCTCAACTGACTCAGGAAAAAGTGGGAATCTTTTTGTGACCACTCTTTTTTATCTCATTTTAAAAAAAGAATTGAGTATTGCTTTTGGCTACTGGGAAAATAAAAGGCCAAGAAATGGATGAAATGTTTATAAAAAATTTGAAAATATAATATTCTCTAGGTAATTTATAATCCAGATACTCTATGAAATAACTTGTCAGTTGTTCTACTTGGCAACAGTAGAACCAGAAGTCTGAGAATATAAACAACATAGTCTACAAGATCATTATAAAGTAATACCAGAGAAGTCATTCACTGCTGATCACATTTGCAACTTATTCTAAAAAAAAATCTACTCTGTCCAAAACCCATCAGATTGTCAAAGCCCCCATAACAGCAATTTGAACCATGATTAGCCATCTGAAAAAAAGTAAACCCATCCATGGTTGACCAGTGATCTTGAACTTTGGACTTTTAGCCTGGCACTAAAAAGATGTATGAGGCAAACTAGATTCTTTTTTATGACTAGGAAGATTCTAAGAGATGATGCCATTATCTATGGGACAGATGTTGTAAATGTATGATGTAACAAGAAACATCACTAGAGCTCATGCTAAACAAATACAAGGTAAGTTTTTGAAGACACAGAAACCTGGGAAAGTAGTGGATGCCACTCAGTGTTTAGAGCAAACATATTTTGTTCTCTAGTCAATAGCCATTTCCTCTTCTTTTCCTTCTGATAAATACTTCATTTTTGTTTATACAGTAACTAGTCAGAAATATTGAATTATGACTGGTCTAAGCATAGTAGTCTGCTAGAATCTATTTATAGCAGCTTACAAGAACTGTTTTATGCCTGTTTTCCCAGTTTGCGTTCAATGGCATCACATTGGTAGCTTGAAACCTGCCACTGTGGGAGTATTTATGCTACAGAAAGCAGCAAGTGTTACAAATTAGGACTACCATTTACCCTGGTCCCTAGTCCATTGTTAACCATTTACCAACACTTTAAGTCCATCAAAGAAATCATATTTCCTTTTGCCAGTGATTGATCCAAGAGTAGGTATAGGACCAAGTTCTGACCTATGACAAGTATCAGAAAGTCTTACGAAGACCTCTGGGAAAGATTTCTTTTAAGCTCAAGCTAATAAACCATCTTGCCTTCCTGCATTAGGTGGTATTGTGTAATGTTTTAAGATGTAATCCTTTGAGATGCAACCATGAGGGTAGGTCAATAGAATCCAGAGATGTTTACATAGGTCATTAATA
Organism: Eonycteris spelaea; assembly: GCA_003508835.1. Lineage (NCBI taxonomy): Eukaryota > Metazoa > Chordata > Mammalia > Chiroptera > Pteropodidae > Eonycteris > Eonycteris spelaea. Next base: position 1,422,378 of record PUFA01000252.1, read on the forward strand.
ACCTTAAATGCCTACCAACGAGAGCATCCAAAGGGCAGGAAAGTAGAAACAGTCCACCCTAGTATAGAAAATAATGGAGCTCGTTGTCTGTAGACAATTTAAAAATAATTATTTAAAAATAATTTTTTTTTCATTTAAAGGGCAATAGTATTTAATTCCATTTTTTTAAAGATTAGCAGAATACAGAGAAATATAGTTGAGTTAAACATGCTTGTATTCAAATACTGCTTATATTGCTAGTGGCTGTGCAGTATCTCATAGTAGGTTAAAGCTGCTTTCTATTTTTTCTTAAGAACTTTATTGTGCTTCCCAATTTTCGATTATAATCAGAAAAGAGCAGTAAGTATTGTTTCAGAAAATTCCCATCTCGCAAAGTTATTGTGAACATTGTTACCTACTAATTAAATATTAATCCACTTTTGATTACTACCCTGTACTGACAATTCTAAACAATGCTAGTGATAAGATATCCTCCTCACATACCTAGACTACTCCTATCCACGTTCTCTGGTATGCTGTGACTAGTAAGTCTAGAACCAACTATCTTAAACATCTACTTACATGAGATAATTAAAGTTTTCTATTCTTTAAGAAGCTTTCATATGAATTTTCTGTTATGTGCAAGCAAAATATTCTGAAGTATTAAAGTTGTTAACAGAAAGTAGCAGACTCAGAAGATTTCTAGGTCAGTTTAATCTAGTACTCAAAGGAAAAACCATAGTTCCTGCTCTGAAGACACATGGAATTCCTTAAATATCAGGCCTGCTCAGAGCAAAGTATTCAAGACCTGGACATTTATGGTTTCTGTTCTTATGCATCCAGGAGAGTCTCCTTATTATGCCAACAATAAACTTATAATAAAGTGCTTTTAAATTAAGCTTTATGAGAAGACTTCTTTGCATCATAACCAAAAGAACTAACTAAAAAAACAGAACCTAGCATTGAACGACTAAGTTATAAGCGACTATCCCAATATAAGATATTGATTAGATTCACATTGCAAAATCTATACTGATGACAGTGAATAGACAAAAATATGCATGTTTATAATAGTTAAAATTACAATTTATCTAAACACTAACAAAAGGAAAACAGATGAATCATTTTTTGAAGATTATACAATGATGTGAGAAAATTCAGCCAAATATTTTGTGTAAAAAGGCAATTTATATATGTTATATATATAACATATAAATTATTTGTCCTCTTACACATATTTGGCAAAATTTATATGTAGGAAGGTATATAAAATTTATATATATATATATCATGACTCAATTACTTGAAAATATAAATCTATAGATAAATGTTGGATCAAATAAATTAGATGCTCTACTGACATAAAACAATTTTAAAATAACTAGCACACTTTTTTTCATTAATAAAGCATGAAAATATACTAAGGAACTATTGTTTAGGATGAAAATGTACACTTAAATAAAACTAATGAATTCAAGTTAGACAAAAGTACATCAGGAAACTTTAAAGAGAAAAAATTATATTAGAAATTCTTGAGAATTTGCACTTTATAACAAAGGATATTATTACATTCCAAGAAATAAGCTCTCTCAAAAAAAGAAAAATATGTAATTTAAGGAGAAGCTTAATTTTTATGAGAATAAAAAAGATTAAAAAGTATTTAGTTCTGTGCTGTTACAACAGTATAATCAAAACCTGAGTTATATATCTGAAGATATGACTTTATGAGAGCAATTTCCCAATCCTGTGGGATGCCATTCTAATCTGTGAGGAGAGAGAATCATGTAGGCTTCACATGGAATCTCAAGCTTCTCTGTTACTGATATAGCTAGCTGTTTAGATTTTTTAATTTGATTTTTTAGACACCACTATTCAAATACACATACTGGTAGTTGAAGTACACATTATAACTCAAAACAACAGTTTCCCCATTAGCAGATATTTTTTTCTGAGTGAAGAAAAATTTGGTTGAAAAAGTGCAGGAAAATGAAAAGATATAAGTATATTAAGAAGGGGAAAATGATGATTTATTTGAAAAGCCAGGAAATGTCTAAGATTTCCAGCTACTATTTTCAATTATGCTTTGCCCAGGAATAGTAGTTTCTTTTAGAGAGACAATGTAAATTGTTAAGATGTAATGCTTATAAATCATGAGGCTTATTACCCTAGAATAGATCATATAAAGCAGTACTTTGCAACAAACATCTTGTTATATTGCATAAAATTAATTATATTCAATATTATTGTGTTTCAGAAAATTTACTGGAGCAAATATATAAACTAAAAGATCAAAAACATACCAGATACAGCAAGGAAGTCATCAATACTTGTAATGTCATCTACAGCTTCTGTGAGGACGTGGATATGATTCTCCCATGTGTGCTTGTACATTTCCATGGTTTTTTTGACCACTTGACTTTTGGGTCTTGCAGCCAAAGCAAGTGCAGCATTAATAATCTGTAAAGATGTAGAATGTTCACATAGTGATTTCTTTAGGAATAGTTACCATTGTCCAGGTGGCAGTTCTTCTTAAAAAATAAAATTAGATACATTCATCTTCAACAACAGGAAAAATGATAGAATGTCCTCATGTGTAACTCCCTTTTTGCTTTTGGTAATAATTTTATTTTGTTTTTTTGACAAGATTTTAACTAACTTTAGAACTATTTATTGAGTGCAATGTAGTAAGAACTACAAGAGATTCAAAGATAACTGGTATCTGCCTTTAAGGAGCTTGTATATTACTCAACAGAATAGGCAACCATAACTCAGTTCAGAATGCAATATATGCCATAAGTACAGATAATGGTTAATAGGCTTCAGAGAGAAGAGAGATCACCTTCAGCAGAAGTTTAAGGAATAAGAGTTTTTACTCCCTTGAGGATTTGTAAAATTTTACCAGCAGATATTCATTTTTTATTAATTCATTCATTTGTTCATTCATTTATTCATTCAATATTTCAAATATATTTTGAGTGTCTTTTATATCAAGTACTACTTCTCTTTTTAGGAACATGGTAATGAACACAACAGGCAAAAATCATTGCCTTCATGGAGCTTGTATTCCAGTTGGGGAGACAGTGAAATATCAAGTTAAATAAGTAAAATATAGGGCCTGTTAGAATGTTATAAGAACTAAGCAGAAAAAAACAAAAAACAAAAACAAAAACAAAAAAAAACAAGAGTAGAGAAGAGGGGTTAGGGGTGGAGTAGTTATGAGGGTAGGAAATTTTAGCAAAATTAAAGTGGACATTTAAGCAAAATCACTGGTGGGAAAGATCTTTGGGACAAAGTAACAATATTCAATAGGTTAGAAAATTAGAAATGTGTGAGAACTGTAAGCATTCTCACCTAGAGTCTAGGTATGTAAAAGGGACAAACAGGAGTCCTTGACTGTCCTGCACAAGATTATGGCCTTATTTGGAAGGCAATAGGGAGTCATTTTGACTTTTTGAGCAATTTGCTCAGAATTATACTTTAGAAATATTAATTTTGCATAGAAGGCTACCGCAATAGGTCACAGGAGTAAGAAGAGCCTGATTCAGTGATGGAGGCAATGAAAAGGCTTTGGTGAGACTTTCAATTGACTAAAATGGATAAGGATAGGTCAGTTATTGCCAAAAATATCACACAGGTGTTAACAAATTAATGGAAAACGCTATTTAAGGACATGCAAATACATCCAAAAGTGCAGTAACAGTAGATTACAAAACATTATATGCTTCATAGGTTGTCATTTCTGACATGCCAGAAATAAAAGTTAGATGCATACATGCAACAATTAACATTAGTTCTTTTGGAGTGGAGGAATTTCCAGTGCTTTTTATTTTGTATGTAATTGAATTTTTCAGATTTTCTATGGTGAATAGGTTTTAGTTGTATACTCAGAATAAATGAAATTATTCTTCAAAGCAAGATGATTGCTAAGACTTTTCCATGAGCAATGGAAAAAAATGATTGTAGTATTGATAGAAAAAGAGAGATAGGAAAGTTACGGTCATAGAGGCAGACATGTGTGATTCTTTTGAGGAAAAGTGTTGATGGGGGGTATTAGATTTCCTATCACAGATGTTAACTTTGAAATGGCTCTTGGCTCCTCCAACATGTTGCATAGTGGATAATAAGAGAACAGTAATTAGAGTTCCTAAGAAAAGTAGTTATCATTCATTTGCTCATTCATTTGTTCATGCACTGAAACAAAATTTTAGTATGTAGCAGCAATGGGTCAGATTCTACATTGGATACTGACATCACAGCCTATAATAGAGCAGGCGATCAAAACCCTGCAACTGCAACATACCAGTGATTTTAAGAGGTTAGACTATATCAGGATCACCACCTAGAGGGCTGTGAAAACATAGATGCTTTAGCTACACCCTGGAGTTTCTGATTTGGTTGATGCCCTGGGGCCTGAGTATTTGCCTTTCTAACAAGTTCTTGGTGGGGCTCTCACTCAGAGAGTCCCTAAAATATATAATAAATGTGATAGCACAAGGGCTATTATAAAGGGAAGCACAAGATGCCCTATAAAGATGGGAGAGATACCCAGCTCCATAAGGAAAAATGCACAAAAGTACTAAAATCTGAAAAATATGCAGAAATTTGTACAAGGTGGTACCCTTTTGAGGAGAGGCAATAACACATGCGATACCATAGAAGTGAGATAAAGCCTAAGCCCACGCCTGGGAAATACTCAGCAGAGAAGAGATAGTTATAGAGTTGGAAGAAAATCAAAGGAGACAATGGGAAGAGAGAGGAGAAAAACACCTTTGGCAAGTACCCACAAAGGAGAGGTGATAGAGATGAGAAAATAAATCATCAAGAAGGAGGTAGAAAATTAAGGTATTAAGAGTCAGGATGAGAAAAAAAAATTCAAAAGGTCAAATGTAGGAGAATTAAAAATGGCTTTCGAATTTGGAAAACAGGAGTCACTAGTATAACAGAATGTTGCACACAGGACTCAGAATTCACCAACATATCATGGAAACAATAAAAAGAACCTTTTCCTACTAAGTAGCCTAGAGGCTACACCTTACTTAAATGACTTCCAACAAATTATTAAAGGTAGAGGAGGGGAAAATTTGTGGCTTGAAAATATGCTGATATTCTCTTCTTTATTTCTTTTTTATGAAAGAAAAGCATATTAAATTTTTAGAAAACACACACATTACTTTTAGAAATAACTACTGTACAGTATTCCTTGACTTCAGTTTTAGAGTTTTATTAACCTATTAACTTACAATGTATGTTTGTGTATATTGCAAGCCTCTGGTCTCTGGTGTTTCATTGTTCCTGCAATTGGACAACTGTGTACACATGTGGTTGTGCTGAAATTATGCCTTCACAGAGAGGCACACTTTTAAAGGAGTATTGGTGCAGAACCCTCAGTGGGAATTATGGAGTCATGAATATAAGACAAGCTATATTGTAAAGAACATTTTCAGTTCTGCTGCTGATCCAATTTATCTGATTCAACACTGCACACTATGAGAAAACTTTATCCTACTTGACTCTCCCGATATTAAGCTTAAATCTAAAAGCAGACAAAATTCAGAAGATATGATAGCTCTCTTTTAGACAGAAAAAAAGTCTTCATCCCAATGTCACACTTCTAGCCTTTTAGCTATATACCTAGAGGAGAAAATAAATAAAAATAAGACCATTCTTAAATCCTCTTCATGCTAACTAAACATAACTAAAATGTTGCTTTCTGAGGCATTTTTCTTTAGATTATAGTTGAGATATTAACATGTGTGAATCATCCTTGACCTTGTGAATCACCAAATCAGTCATTGTACTTTTGAACTTCAAGACCTTATTATATCTTAACAGGACTATGTTAATAGCCTTCTAAATAGTTTCCTATTTCCAGTCCTTATCAACTCCAAGTCATTCTTCTTATCACAGAACATTCCTTTTTCAAATGAAGAAGTAGTGTCCATCCTTTGTTGATAACTTTTGATAGAATCCCAGTTGACTAATAGTAAAATAAAAATTTATTTTCACTAATTCACAGACTAAAAACATCCACAGGCCAGCTCTTATCTACAATTTTCTCTGCTGTATAACCTCCCTCATTTTTATCCTATGTTCCAGCCATACTATCTTCAGCTCCATTTCCTGATCATGTCATGTATATTTATATCACCCTGACTTTGCTTTCACAACTGAATCTGCCTTAATGTCCTCGCTCCAGTCCTTTCCCAGCTCTGGTTCATCCAAGGAAACATTTCTTATCTCTAACAAACCTGTTGAAATGTCACTGCATACTATGAAAACTGTCCTATTCTCTTTAACCAGGAAACTGAATTATCTTCTATGTTTAAAAGTACTTTGTCCTTATAACTATATACTAGTTATCACACTGCATGGTTGTGTATACATATCTGCTCCATATGAACCTCTTTATAGGAGGATCTTTGTCTTATTCATGTTTGCTTCCTGGTCTACTAAGCATGTCTTATTCGTCTTTGCTTCCTGGTCTACTGCTATATTCATAAGAGTCCATAAACTACAGTATTCTACTCATAGTCCACCCTGAGAGGATACCCACAGGGAGCTAAGTTTGGTATCGTTTTCTCTCTTTTCAACACTGTTTAGGTCATAGGCTGGCACCCAACTAAAGGATAGGCAATCTGTGGTTTGGTCAAACATTGGTTATGAGCATGATGTAAAATGTGGAGCTGTCCAAATTTCTCCTAAAATTTTGAACTAGAACTTATAGAGAGACAATTAGCAATGGAAACTAAAGCTGAAAATATAAGTAGAGAGAAGCTAGCTAGTAAAATCGGAATGAGAGGGGGCTGGTAGAGTTAAGACCATGTAAGAATAAGAACATAACAAAGTTGAGCAGGGCTATTGAAGCACAACAGGGAGCCCCAGGTACCTGCTGAGGCTTCTTGTCAGTTCCTTTATTTTTCTATATGGCTTCTGTCATTCCAACGACATTTCCTGCCGTGTTCACTGATAAAGGCTCTGCTTGATGCTTATTTTCCTTCTGACTGATCTTCATTCCTCTTTCTTCACAGAGGTTCCTCCTTTAGACTTTGTGCATAGAGTTATCTGGCACTCCTGAAAAAAGTCAGCTTAGTCTCATCAGGCCCCATTCTACCTTCTTTAGGCTTCCTACCCTTCCTACTGTTACATGTGGTCCAAAGCCTCAGCATACATCAGCTCCATTTTTTGATATTAAATTACATAGAGTATTTTTATTACATCTTGTTCTCATTTGTTGTGGGAGACTTTCAAACATCTATCAGAATCTTTAAGATTTTCAGACTGTCTCAAGGTTTTCTTTGTGTCCCTCCAGGCATAAAAAGTTCACATTTCAGTGCCTCTCACTTATACAGGGACCATATAAAACCCCAGAAGGCCCAAGAAATGTGTTCATATGGTCAGTCATTTGTTCAAATAAATTTGCCATACATATTTTGGGATCTAACAAAGGGAAGCTGAGTTGGGTGTACATTTAATTTAGTTTACCTGGCCAATTTTGAAAGGTTTACAGTCACTTCTATATATGCCTTTTACTACCTTCATACTAGTGGTGCTGCCATGATTTGTGATAGAACTTGTATCTCTCCTAACTGTGTGCTCACTCTTTCCTCAAACCTTCCTACACAAACTATGTGAAACAGAGACTATGTGAATCATCTCCTAGTTTCTTTATAGGAAGTGAAATTACAAAATAAGTTGTTATTTAAGATGTGATCGATAGTGTGCTACAAAAAAAAAAAGTAAAGAAGAAGAGTAAAAGGAAGGAAGAATAAAGAGTAAAAGGATAAGAAAGAGAAGAAAAGCAAAGAAAGAAAAATTCTCATGGATGTATGTCTGGCAGATAATACTACAAATGGATCATTTGTCTATATTGTGTAATACTTTGTATTTGTCAACATTTTAAAATTAGTAACTAGTTATTTATTTTTGCATTCTAAACACTCACTTTCTCTTAAAAAAAAAAAGTCCTCAAAACTGTATAAACTTTAAGCTCCACACAGCCTGGTATGCCACAGCCAAACCGTGTATTTTTGTAAAAAGCTACTTAGTGTCTGAAATGATAAAAAGAACACAGATTCCACTGCTATATTTCATCTGAACTCTGTCTTGATAACAAGGTGTTGATTTTGTTTCCTTAGAGAAAAAAGCACTATCAGATAAAGACTTTTTAAAAATGTAACAATATTAAATCCTTCGTGGAGAAAAGCTAATCCTTCCCTCCCCATCCCCTATCTTTTGGCGTATTAATTTTTTTTTTAATTTCCAAATTATTTCTAAAATTTTGTTGCTAATAGCAAAGTAGTGTAGTAATCATAGGATTAACATTATTAAGAACTTGCACTATTCAGGCATGGTTACTAAGTACTCGATTTGCATTAATGTTTAATCTAATGAGGATGGCCCTATTCTCATTTTACTGGTGAGAAAATGAAGGCACAAAGAGATTGAATAATTTGTGCAAAATTGTAGAAGGAACACTAGATTGGAAGCCAAGGGGCTAAGTTTGAATTTTACTTTGCTTCAAATTGATTTTACGGCCACAGAAGAGTCATATTAACTCCCCAAAAACTCATTTCAGGTATGTGTGCCCTAGAGTAGAGGTGGGGTAGAGGCAATGTTTGACTTAGCTAATCTCTCGAGTTCCTTCAGATTTGACCATACAATTTTTTTAATTGTTATTAAATTTATTGGTGTGACATTGGTTAAGATTATGTAAGTTCAAGTGTGTAATTCTATAATATATCATCTGTATGTTGTATTGTGTGCTCATCACCCAAAGTTCAGTCTCCTTTTTTCACCACATATTTGAACCTTTTGCTCTTCAACTCCCCCTCCCACCCCCTTCCTCTCTTGATATTCACCATATGGTCATCTATACCAAACTAAAAAGCTTCTGCACAACAAAAGAAACCATAACAAAACAAAAAGGCAACAACCGAAAGAGGAAAGATATTTGCAATCAGTATCTCTGATAAGGGGCTAATATCCAAAATATATAAAGAACTCATAACTCAACAATAACAAAAAACAAACAATCCAATTAAAAATGAACAGAGACTCTGAACAGACACTTCCCAGGAAGACATACACATGGCCAATAAACATATAAAAAGATGTTCAACTTCACTAGCTGTAAAAAAATATATAGATTTAATGTTATCATGTGATATATATACTTCTCTTGAAAGATTTCTGAAAACAATTACTTAAGAAATGAAAAAAAAATCCATGGAATTTAATTTTTCCTCAGAGATATTTCAATACTGGCATTGATACAAATAATCTTAAAAATTTTTTTAGTTAATATAACAAAAGCACTTTGTGGATTAAAAAGATGAGTTATGTGTAAGTACCTATAGGTTTTATTACCTCAGTGTCATGGCATGTAGAGAAAATTAAAATTACTAGATATATGATAACTCAAATGCATCTAAGCTAGTATGTGAGGAGAATTTATATGACATCCACTTAAGTTGTCACCCAGTAATAATTTTGAAATTCTAGCAGCCATGGTAATGACATCAAATTCTATGTTCCAATTCTGTGCATTCTTTTCTTGGTTGCTGAGATGTTCTACTACTAAATGTTTTTCACTTTTTATGTTGGTTTTTCCATATTTCCTTAGTTTTGATAAACTTTTTTTTTTGTCTTCTCTCATATTACTTCATTTGTAGAAAATTATCCTTTTTAAAATTAAGCCACATAATATTTGTCATCCTGACTTTGCATGCTCACATCTTTATGTTAAATGATAAAGGCATTCAGTACTGGGAAGGAGGGGCAGGTATTGAGGAGACATAATCTGTCATGGACTCCCACAGTTTTATAGACAATTAGACTGCATTTGACTTTAGCCTCAAAGGTTGTAATCTCCTTACTCCAGGAAGGGGATGATCCCTGCATGATGGGATTACTCACACCAAAACTTCTCATGAAGCTTTAACTTGCCTTTGGATACACATATAAGAAACCGAAATAACCTACTCTAGAGGTTAAGCTAATTTTTAAAAATAGGAAAGGACAAAGCTGATTTCTGGGAGTATGTGCTGTTGAAAGATATATATATATTCCTTTACATGTTCTAGTATGAGCTTTCATTTATCTTCATGCATACTGCTAGAAAAGAAGAAAAAGTCAACCTAGGATTATTTAAGTTTATGAAAAATGAAATACACAGGAAAATAGTGCTTCCTAGAAGGTTTGTAAAAGGTAATCATTTCAGATGAAAATCAAACTATTTTCCTGTTTCCTATACTAATTATTAGGATAGGACAACCTATCAAATAAATAAATGAGCAAGGAAAAGAACATCAAATGAATTGTTTGGCATAATATAACAAAATCGCCAATAAGTAGGTTTTGTAGACAAGTGAAAATGGAATTTGGGGTCAGATTTCACATTTTAATCCAGCTTCATTAATATTAGTTTTGTGTGATTTTAGACAAATTGCTTCTCTAAGCCTCAATTTTCTTCTCTATAATGGTTATAAAAATGCTTATTTCAAAGGTAGTTGGCAGAATTTAATTAAATTAGCTGAATAAAACAACTAATACTAACCCAGGACAGAGTTGGACAGTTTATGAATATTTGCTTTCATGCAGATAGTTTGGGGAAAAAAATCAAGGAATATTTAGAGAATTTAAACACTATATACACAAATATACATATACACAGAATTTACAATTTTGATAGGCTCAATAATCATTTTGATAGGCTACTAACAAAAATGTTTTTTTGGTTAAATATGAATGTAAAGAAAACTGAATCTGTAGAAATACTGTATTGTTATGATTTACCTGTAACATAAAACTGATATAAGGGAAAGTATGCTTTGAAAAAAAAAAAATTCTGAAACCAATAATATATATTACAATTTAAGATAATAAAACATACTTTAATTTTAAATAAAAAAAAAACAGATTTTTGTAACCATTGTAATCTGCCACTCAGGGACTTAATAAATTTAGAATTTGGAGTAGAAGAAATATCTGCTCTCTTCCAAATAACTTGGGTTTGAGTGGATTAGTTAAAAATGAATTTGATATCTTTGCCAAATTAATGAATATCCTTTATTAAAAATAGGAATTTTATGTCATAAACATCTATAAAGTTACTTCTAATGCACCACCCAATTCCATATAAACATAAAGGCAAAATGCAAGATATTTATTGATTAGCAATACGTCTTTTTAAATAAGAGGTTAGCAAAGGTTAAAAAAAAAAGCATATATTTGCAATATATGAATGTTTGAGATTAGACAATTTGTCCATTTATTTGGGATTTCTAAACATTAAACTTGGCTTTATTTAAAACCATGAGCAGAAAAGAGCTTATATAACACTAGGAGATATAACTTTTTTAATTGTTAAGGATATTTACTATGTACCTACTATTTATGTAAGATGGAAAATATTAGGAAAAAATATTTTACTTTAAGTGTGTTAAGAAATGTCATAAACAAATACTCAATATAAGCTAACAAGTATGTAAAATTCAAATCACATAAGCAATATTATCCCTGGGCTTCTAAGATGTGTTAAGAAGATACAGGTTATAGGGTATAAATTGGATTGAAATAGTCAAGGATGAGTTTCTCATTCCCTTCTCATTACTTTTGTTCTCACTCTTTCTCTCTCTTTCCCAGAAGAGAAATGTCTTTCATGTTCTTTACCCATTTCTCTGACTTCTGGGATACTAGGTCCACTGCCCCAACCCTACTCTATATTACTATTATCTTCCAATGGGACAACTGAGGTAGCTCCCTTTTTATTTTAGGATAAATGCAAAAATTCTTAACTTGGCCAAAAGCCCTGAAATATTTGACGCCTGTTTATCTCTCTAGCATCGTTTACCATTAGTCTCCCTAACTTTCTGCACTTCTTCCTTGCTTAGGAAATATCTATGCGTTTCTTCTGCATAGGTCTACCTCTTCTAGGTCACTCAAACTCATCTAATAGTGCTCATATCAAGCATCACTTCCTCTGGGAAGCTGGACCAAACCTAGGTCAAGTTCCTTAATATATACTTTCATAAAATAATGTCCCTCACTATGTAATGAGATGTTCATTAGAATGAACATTGGTTCATTTTAAAATGTGTAATTTACTCTCCCATTCTCCCAATAAGCAGAAATTTGATGTTTTAATGTTATTCCCTCGGGGTGTATGGGAGGTGTCAAATAGAATCCCCTTCCCATATAACCAGGACTCCAGTCTCAGGTTCCTTCTACCTGGCAGGCCTACATATTTATTAAAACCTCTACTTAAGTGAACAAGTCCATCCCTACAAGGAACTCTTATACTAGTACCAAGATGATGAAAATATGTCCATATTGTTTTATTTATAACTAAACAATGAAGTCACATTAAAAAACAGGACACTGATAAGGTTTGCATTTAACAGAGAAAGTATTGATCAAGCCTCATATTAAAATATTTCCAAAGCTTTTTCAAGCTGAGGAACATCTGCCAATGGACTGGATGACCAGACTTTTCCTATTTATGCATCAGATGCTTAATCCCAGAGATATAAGAGTTACAGAAATGTTAACCATCAAAATGGCATTTCCCCTACTGAATTCCATACTCAAAGTTTTGCCATTTTGTTAGTTCTTCATATTTCAATTACATAACTTTGTCAGCTAGTGCTAAGAACAAGAAAATAAGAACAAATTCAAGCTGGAAAGTCGTTTAGAAATATTGCAGCAATTTTACCACACATTCAGGATAAGAGAGAGTTCTATAGTCTATATGAATTGCCCTGAGACAACAAAAGTAAAGCCTTTTATTACTATTGTATAGATGGAAATGTAAAAATAAAAGAAAAATAGATGCTACCAGTATAATGAATATTTTTAACTTTTTCTCAGCTAATATTTTATAAAAATCATCTTCCTATCTTTACAGATATTATATATATATAAATTTACATGCTTAAGTTATATGTTTATATATCTATATCCATAGATAGATGAATAGAGAACAATAAAATTCACTGAGAATTAAGTAGTATTGTCTTTCTCAAATTAGAAGTTTTGTCTATAGTTTGGGCACTCAAATAGAATTATTTTGGACTGAAGGGTAAAATACATGGGAGTGATTTGAAAACATAAGTGAACTATACAAACTACAGGAATTAAGTTTTCAGATACTTTTAAGTTATTGAGAGTCAGAGTATGAAGAGAATGGCATTTTCATTCCAGAAATGAAAATATATATATATATATATTTCTCCATCAAATAGTTTTAACACTATCATTTATAATTTCCTGGTACTACGTTGAAGAAGATTACTTGTTGGTCACAATATATTTTTAATGTTTTGGATATTTATTTTACTCTCTAGGATCTGGAATCTTTAACTGCTGAAGCACATTCACTGGTGTGTACAAAATACCACAGCGATGAACTACTTATTGTGATAATTACATATTGAAGAAGCAATGGCCTACATTCAAGAGAACTTGCTTTGTGAGTATGCTTCTTAAAGAAAACAAACAATCTGAACACAGTTACAAATGAGTTAGTTGACAGATATCACCCTAGGAAGATATAATGATGCTATACACTGAAAAATAATCTCTCTTTGTCAAATACTGACCTGGAATTCTTAATTTTAAAGTGTTATTTTTTGCTCAGCTGGCTTGAGACATAACATGCATAGTAAAAGATAAATAAGGCTATGGTTTTTAATTACAGACTTGAATACACTGGGCTATGTATAGAACTCAGGAATAAAGTACCACTGCTTCCTGGGAGTTGAACTATGTAAATTAGATTGAATAGTAGGGCACAAAGCTATGAACAGGAGAAAATTCTCTCTGGGGAAATATAGGTGACAAATCTACAATGGTTTTTAGCAGCTGGTAGAGTCTATTTGAAAAGCTAATGTCATTTTATGTAATGGATTAGGAAGAACTGGATGCCCTCCACAATGCAAGCCAAGCATAAGTCCCATGATGACAGAGAATTCTAATGCAAGAGACACTGTACTTCCTTCATTCTCTAGTCTTATTTTCAGCCTTTGTGGTGAGGGATGGTAGGGAGAAGTCTACATTTTTTTCATATTCAGCTGAGGCTAAAGCTGCAGTGAAAGCCAGATCTGAGGGATAATTAACATACAGAATTCACAGAATTATGACCAGTTGAATGAGTAGAATGAGAATTAAGAAGGAATCAAGGATAGTTCCCATGTCTCTGATGTGAGTTGCTCAATTAATGGTGATTCCAGTCATGGAAATAATGAATATAGAAGATATGTTTGAGTGAATAAAATGATAAGTTTCAAAAGCCCCAGATTAAATTAGAATCAAAGCATTTCTGTGAACATATTTTTTTTTTTTGGAAAAAAGACAAATGAAATTTATAATATGGGTGGCTCATTTAGTTGTATGTGGTAGATCGTTTTTTTCTCTAATAGAAACTGTTTTACTTTTCAAATAACATGAGTGGTTTCTTCAGTTTGACAAATGGTTATAAAAACATTTGAGCTATCACTTCTGTATAAATTCTAGTTATTAAGTTAAATCATAGAAACTAAGGATCAACAATAGTAAGAGAGACTAGGATTGGGACCACAGTCACAAAGACCAGACCACGTCTTTGTGTCAGAGGGCATAGATTTCACTTACATTCAGGGTTCAATATTCTTGAATACAAAGGCAAGATTGGTGATAACATGCAACCCAGCCCACACAATCATCTTTTTTCATTAACTTTGGAAAATCCTCATTGAATTTAAGACTTTCCTTAATTTACCTATGTGAGGAAACTCAAGACAAACTTTTGTGGCCCCATTCATTTCCCTTTTCATAATGATTTAAGAATGAGGTCTTTTCTATGATGTTATTAAAATAAGCAAAAAGTGTTACTATTCTCAAAGCAGAAAAACAAAAGGAACACCGTGTTCTTAGGTCTCTAAGAGTCTTCACTGTACTGAAATGGCAAAAGATATGTCATTCCAGAGTATATCACAAAGTCACACCCCTCACATTCTCAATCATTGATATTTTCTTAACTTAGATAACACACTCTTTCTTACAGAGCGTTCCTTATGGGAAGGAGCACACCCATGGTTCCATTGCCTCAAGATAGTCAATTCCTTACTGGCTACCCTTTAGTGTTACAACATTTTTGGGTTTTTTGTTTCTTTTCCTTTTCATATATACTCTGTATAAAAGAGCATACTAAGGCAGTCTTAAGTTCAGTGATCAAAGAAATATCTTTGCCATAAATGTCAGCAGAAGCCCCAATTCTAGCACTTTCACGGTAGTGGCCTTAGAAATGTTAGGGTAATTGGCCTCTATGGAATTAGCATAGGCAGACTTGCTATTTCTGAGAAAGATATGTTTCGAGAGCTTAATATCTGCTATGTTTTGGAGCTGGTATATTTAGTGACTCTGGACCTATCAACTTTGAGCTTGAGCAGACCTTCCTGTGGCAAATTTAAGAATATGTTGCAGGCAACATAACCAAAAGGAAAGCGCCTGCTTTTCTGACAGCTCAGCCTGAGTGCATCGAGAACAGATACATGACTCTGCTAAAGCAGGCATCTGAGACTTTACTGATGAACCTTTTAAAATAATTATCAAAATGTCACTGGCATATGGCACCGCATAGACTAACCATTGAAAGCATGAAGAAAACTGCTGATGTTAAGCATCCTGTTAACAGTAGCTGTTGCGGATTTAAAGAAAAGATAAATGTTTTCTGTCATAGTACTGTCTTAATGTAAACAAAATTCATTATAGCTAGTATTTAACTGAGTAGGAAAGCAGCATTTTTAGAGATAGTTAATGCACTTTATTTTTCGTTTAAGCTATTTTCATTATTGTGTTTTTCCCCCTTAGTCTATTATTTTATTATCCCCCCAACTTATCAGTTTTATGTGTTTGCTCACTAAATCTACCAACCTCATAGAGTTGTGCAAAATCATGTGGCTTAAAGTGTCATAGACTGACTTGTACCATTAACATCACCTGTGAGCTTGATAGATATGCATCATCTCAGGTTCCATTCAGATCTACTTAATCAGAAATCTGCATTTTAACAAGATATCCAGGTTGTTCACATTAGGGCACATTAACTGTTTAAAAGTGCTAATCTAAAAGATTAAAATTACTTAACTAAAATACCTACAACAATTCCTGGTTGATGTTTAATAAATGTTCCCTTTCCTTATTAATTCAAAAAATGAATTAGCTTATTTTCTTTCTATCTTAGAAAACTACTCTTTTTTATTTTTATATGTTGTTATCACCAAAACAAATCACCCCAAACAACCAGTATCATCACAAATACCAAAAACAAAAATAGACATTAAATCCCTACTTTTTTAAACACAAGGGATACAAACACAAGCCATGATCCCTGAATTAGAAAGCATGATCAGTTTGGGATGACAGGACATTTACATAGAAAGCTTAAATATGAGGTACCTTTGTAAATAAAATTAAATTTTTGTCTTTGTGAATAATAGCGTCACAACAAAATGACTGAGTGCCTGGTATATTTGTAATGGTTTCACTCAACATACAGGTAATTTGTTGTGTATGAAAGTCCTTTGATAGTTTCTAGCTTAAAGGATATAATAGCCCAGAAAGTTAAATCATCATCTTCAAGATTAACAGAAACTGAGACACAATACAAGAAAGGACTGCTTGACTACTGATTGGGAAAGACATGCCACATGCTACTTTGAACAGAAAAAATAAAAATAGGTTTGGAAATAAGATCCAAATTGAAAGCCATTAGCATAGATGTTTTAAACTGCAGAAAAAGAAGTTAAACCATTTCTAAAATAAACTACTTAGGTGATATGAGTATCAATATCTTGTTTTGTTTTCCTTGAAAACAATTTGTAAAAGCACAATACCGAGACAAATATAAGGTTATCTGGAATTTGGAAGAGCCAGATTTGGATCCAGGTGGGAGCTGATTGATAAAGAGCTGCATTCCAAGTACTAGTCTATAATAACCATGTATTCACTTTTTATATACCTTTCAAAATTATATGAAATTAGAAATTATTCCCTCTCAGTCTTCATATGTTAAAATAAATGGTTCTTTTGATTATTTTCTTTAATTTTACCTGGGTCTTTTCTATATCTACTTTTTAAAAAATTAAAGTATAACAATTAAATCTACATGCAATATTTACGGCAGATGCTAATCAGTTCCAAAGTTCCTCTCAAACCAACCAACCAACCAATCTTGGCAATTACCAATGTTTTTTAATCCATTTATTTAAAAAAAACAATCCAATGATTTCAATGAAGAATGTTCAGGTTCCTCTTATTTGTTGCTATTCTGTGTCCAAATCTCAACTTACTAAAAGAGTCAGGCATAGAATTTTCTCTTTTCATAAATTTAAGAAACAGGTAGAACTATAGTGTTCAGAAATACGTATTTATACAGTAAAATTATAAAAAAAATATAAGGATATAGGGGGATGTGTAAGTCATGGCAATATTCTCCTTGTCAATTTGGGTGCTGGCTATGATGATCTTAAAGCTATACATTCATACATATACATATTCATATCATATATATATATATATATATATATATATATATACACATATATATAGCAAGACAAAAATATATAAATTTTCTTATTTTGCTATATAAAGGCTTAAAAGAAGAAAATATCCCAGCCATCATCTCTAATATTTTTTGCAATATTTAAGATTTATATCTAGATACATTTTGCTAAGTTATGATGCAAGAGGTCTACATCATACTATGATTAATTATAGGAACAACAGTCCTCATCTTTTATGCTTTCTATCTAGAAGATAATGTCTTGTTACATAAATCTTTTCCCAAACAAGTGGAAGGGCAATAGAACGCTGTGATTATTCCATCCTAGACATATTTAAAATAATAAAAAGTACAAGCTGTACTTTTTATTATATTCTTTCTTTACATAAAATGTAAGAAAGTTCTTAATATTATTTAAAAATGTAGCTTGAGTATTTTACTAAACTTTCTTCTGATAGCTTTGTGTTTACTAGATTGTAGACTTTAGATAAAAACAACATAAAACAAAATTATCCCACAGACAGGAACTGAGTGTTGATTTTATTTTCCCTAAGATGACAGCTCATTCACTCAAATGACATTGTCACAAAAGTTTAATACAGGCAGTATTCAAGAGATTTATTAGTTTGAACTAGAATATGGTACTAAAAATAAGAGAGATTTCTTATATTTTCTACAAAAGCGATCCCAATTTATATGTATTAAAATGCTCTTCTGGCTTGATTTTTGAGTTACGTACTTATAAAATTATTGAAATAGAAAATGTCCAAAAGTGACATTTGCAGTCTCAGCAACTCAAAATTGGCTCTTTAGGATTAGTTATCATTTCCCATGGCCCTGAGATAGGATCTTTTCAAGCTTTGGAAATCATTCAACATCAAATCTTCAGTAAAGATCTCCTACCTATATTAGATAAGAAGGGATTCTATAGGTTAATAAACTTCATAGTACAAAAGGGAAGAGAAAAATTTATGAGGAGGCTAGCCATTTGCTGGGGGTGGAATTGCTGGATAATAGAATGTACTTCACACTTTGGAAGACAATGCTAAACATGTCACCAAAGTGTTGCTACCAATTTAAACTCCCAGTACTATATGAGTGTTCTTGATATTCCACATCTTCACCAATGTCAGATTTGCTTTTATAATTTTCTTGAAATATTTTGGTATTAGGATTATGCTGACCTCACTTGAGCAGTAATCCCTTCTTCTCCATTTAAAAAAAAATGTTGTATATGATTTGTATTATTTCTTCCTTGAGTGTTTAATACAATTTACTAGTGAAACCATCTGTGCCTGTAAGATCTTTAGTAATAACTCCTCTTTTATTTCTAATATTATCAGTGTTCCCTCTTTTTACCTATATTAGGCTAGCTAGAGGTTTGTTAATTTTGTTTCTATTCAACAGCTTCAAATAATGAACTGTTAGCTTTATTTATCATGTTTTCTATTTCATTGATTTTCACTTTTATCTTAATTACTTTCTTTTACCTACTTACCTCTTATTTACTTTCTCTTTGTTAAGGCAGAATCTTAGGTTATTACTTTTAATTTTAGTTTTCTTTTTCTAATAAAATTATTTAAACATATAAATTCCCCTCTAAATATGATTTAGCTGCATTGCACAAATTGTAATATGCTATACTTTTACTATTATTTAGTTCAAAATGTTTTCTGATTATTTTGTAATTGTTTTGACCCATGAATTATTTCAAAGTATATGATTTAATTTTTAGATATTCAAATTCTTTCTTGATATCTTATTGTCATTGATTTCTAATGGTGTGTTAGAAGAATGTAATCTGCATTTTTTTTAATTTGAGATTTATTTATTGTCTGACATATGATCAATTTGCTGAATGCACATTATATATGTGTAAAGAATATGTATCCTCCAGTTGTATATAATATTCTATGATATTTATTAGGTAAAGGTTGTTGATAGCTCAGATCTTTTATTGATTTTTATCTAAATGTTCTATTAATTGCTGAAATAGTGGTATTAAAATTTACTATTATAATCATGAAATTTCCCATGTTCCCCTTAAGTTCTGCCAATTTTGTTTCATGTATTTGAGATTATTAAACACGCATATTTTTATAATTGTTATGCCTTCCTGATAATGAAACTTTCATCATTATAAAACACTTCTCTTTATCTCTGGTGATATGCTTTGTCTGAGAGTCCACTTTATCGATACTAAAACATCTCCTCAATTCTTTCTTATGTTTAAATATTTCATGGTTTATTACTTTCCATTTGCTTACATTCAATCTACCTGTGTTTGTATATTTGAAGAGAATATAGTAAGAGCATGCTTTATTTTATCAGCTCTACATTCTCTATCCTTTAATTGGAGTGTTTACATAAGAAGTCAGCAAACAATGGCCCACAGGCCAGCCACCTATTTTGTAAATATAATTTTAAATTGAACACAGCCATGACTTGTCATTTATGTTTTGTTTATGGCTGCTTTTATGCCAAACAGCAAAACTGAAGAGTTGAGACTTAGACCACATAGCTCTCAAGAATAAAATACTATTTGCCCCTTTAAGAGAAAGATTGCCAATCACTAGTTATACCATTAACATTAAATGTAATTATGATATAATTGTTTTAGGTATTCCATTTTATTAATTTGTGGTTGTGCCTCTGTTCTCACTTCCCTGCCCACTTTTGAATTATTTAAATATTTTTAGTATCTCATAATCTGTATACATTGGCTGATTTGTATCCATTGCTGTTTTGGCTTTTTCTTTTGGATTATTATTTTTTCACTAGTTATTCTAGGAATTAAAATATGCCTACCTTACCTTTCATGGTATACTAAAAGTTCATAATGTATCACTTCACATAAAACTTAAACACGTTGCTACTTTACGTCTCTTTTATCCACTGAATTTTAGGTTTTATTTATCATATTTATTGCATTTACATACATTGAAAACACAAGAAACAATATTTTTTTCTTTCTTAAATGAACTTAAGCAGAAAAAATAGTTATTTTTACATTTACCCTAATAATTACCACTTTGTTGTTCTATCCTCATTCTAAAGATCAAAGTATTAATTTAGTATCATTCCTTTCTTTAGCCTTTTATTTTCCTTTGTAGAGCAAGTATAGCTAGTGATTAATTTTTTAAATTTTTATTTTGCCTTCATTGAAAATATTAATGCATAATATTTTCAATGAATATAAAATTATGACTTGACAGTTCTATTCTTTAAAGACTTTAAAATGCTTAAAATGTTCTATTTTCTTCTAGCCCATTGTTTCTGATGATAAAGCCTCAAATATTAAAATAGTTTTGTCCTATTATAAATTGTATAATTTTTCTCTAGCTATTTTAAAGATTTTTAAAGGTTTTCTTTGAGGTTATACTGTTTGGGACTTGCTGAGCTTCTTGAATCTATAAACTATGACTTCCATCAATTTTTGTTTAAGTTTTTGGCCATTATTTCTGAACTGTTTTTCTGCTCAAGTCTCTGTTCTCCTTCTTGGATTACAATGGCCTATTTGTAATACCTTTTTATATCATCACATAAATCTTACAATTTTGAATTCTCTCCTATATATTATAGATATTGTTATGTGGATTTGGGTCTTATTATTATTCTCCAGGAGTATTAATATTTCTGTTCTACTACCATTCAACTCAGTTATTACATTCAGTCTATAAATCCTGTTTTACTTTTTGAAGATGGTACTTTAAATTTCAATTTAGTCTTCAATATGTATAGTTTACTCTTTTTGAGTTGTCCATATATGCATAGCTTGAGTGACCAGGGAGCCACACAGGTTCGTTAATAGGATAAGAGACTTCCTCAGACCTTCTCTACTCTGGGACTTCCCTCTCACTCTCCAGACTGTGGGTAGCACTCCTTCTCTTCATTTTCCTCCCCCTTACCCTCCCTCTCACTTTTTTTTTTTTTCTCTGGTAGGAAAAGTGAGGTGTGCCATCAGAGGTTTAGGCATACAGACCATTACAGCTGTCTCTTTGGTGCTTCATAAGAGGATTCACTCTTGGGGTAATCCAGAAGAGAAAATTTTCCATGCACGTGTGCACAGATGCATGCACATGCACACGCACATGCGTGCACACACACATAGTGTGTGCACGTGAAAGTCAATTCAGTGCAATTGCTCCTCCAAGTTTTTTCTTTATTTATGGTGACATTAGTTAACGAAATCCAAAAAGTTTCAGCTGTACACTTTAACAATAAGGCATATATATATTTATACTGTGTGTTCACCTCCCATAGTTAGATTTCTTTCTGTCACCACATATTTGATCCCCTTTACTCCATCTACCTCCCCCCTCCTCCCACCCCCTACCCTCTGTTTGTCCTGTTCATTTGTTGCTTTTAAGTTTATATCTCACATATAAGTGATATCATGTGATTTTCAACTTTTTCTGTCTGGCTTATCTCAAGGTCCATCCATGTTGTTGTAAATGGCAGTATTTCATCTCTTCCAATGGCTGAGTCATATTCCATTGCATATATGTACCACAGCTTCTTTAGCTAATCCTCTATCATAGGACACTTTGGTTGCTTCCATGTCCTAGCCACTTTGCATAATGCTGCTATGAACATCAGTGTGCAAATATCTTTTTGGATATGGGTTTTTAAATGTTTGGGGTAAATACCCAATAGAGGGATTGCTGGATCATATGGTAGATCAATTCTTAGTTATTTGTGGAACCTCATACTGCTTTCCATAGTGGCTGTACCAATTTGCAGTCCCACCAGCAGTATATGAGGGTTCCTTTTTCTCTGCATCTTCTCCAACATTTGTTATTAGTTGTCCTGTTGATTATAGCTATTCTAACAGGTGTGAGATGGTATTTCATTGTGGTTTTGATTTCCATCTCCCTATGACAGCGACGTTGAGCATCTTTTCATATATTTGTTGGCCATTTGTATGTCCTCTAGGGAAAAGTGTCTATTTGGGTCCTCTGCCCATTTTTTAATTGGATCGTTTGTTTTTTTGTTGTTATGGAGTCATATGACTTCTTTGTGTATTTTGAATATTAGGCCCTTACTGGAGACATTGCTTGCAAATATATTTTCTCCTTCACATGGTTGTCTCTTTACCTTCTTGATGATTTCTTTTGCTGAGCAGAAGCTTTTTAGTGTGATGTAGTCCCATTCATTTATTTCTGCTTTTACTTCCCTTGCCTTTGAGGTCCAATTCACAAAATCCTCTTAAGTCCAAGGTCCTTGAGTTTAGTTCCTATATTTTCTTCTATGCATCTTATTGTTTCAGGTCTTATATTCAAGTCCTTAATCCATTTTGAGTTAATTTTGGTGTTTGGTGACAGACAATAGTCTAGTTTCATTCTTTTACAGGTGGTTTTCCAGTTTTCCTAGCACTATTTATTGAAGAGGCTTTCTTTCTCCACTGGATGTTTTTGGCTTTTTGTTGAAAATTTTTGCCCATATAAATATGGGTTTACTTTCTGGACTCCCAATTCTGTTCCACCAGTCCTTGTGTCTATTTTTGCTGACAATACCATGCTTTTTTTATTATTGTCACTTTGTAGTATAATTTGAAGTTGGGCAGAGTGATGTGCTCTTCCAAACTTTGACTATTTTCTGACATCAACCTGCTTTTGTTTACTCTTCAAATTAAGATCAGGAGTTGTTTGTATACTTTCAGAATGTTTAATTGTTATCCATGAGAAGTGCTGAAGTGAAATTATAGCACCATGACAAAACCAAAATTGCTATTTTATGATTCTAAACCCAAATAGTTTCTAATTCATATACAGAATATTTATACAGAGATTGGCTTATAATTTTTCTTTTTGACATGACCCTGCCTATTTTCTGATCCTCATAGAACAAAATAAAGAGTCTTCCTTCTTGTTCTAATTTCTGGTTGATTTTTTGTAATATTTGTGTTTTATTATTCTCAAATGTTAGAAAGAAATCACCAGTGAAACCATCTGAGTCTGGAATTTTCATTGTTAAGAGTTCTAGTAATTGCAGATTCAATTTTGTTAATACTTACAGGACTTTTTATATTTTTATTGTTTGTGTGTGTGTGTGTCAGCCTTAAAAAGCTGTATTTTCCTGAAATATGTCTACATCATTTAAACTTTCAAGTTTATCAGTATGAAATTGTTCACAACATTCTCATTATTTTTTTAGTTTATAAGACCTATAATGATGTCTCTTTTATGTTCCTAACACATTTCTGAATTCTGTTATTCTGCATCTGTCTTATTGGAAGTTTATCAATTTTATCTGCCTTTTTCAAAAAGCAAATTTAGTTTTGTAGATTTCATGTTTGTCTACTTTATAATTTCTGCTCTTTATTATTTCTCCACTGCAAAAGGGTGTGTATTTCCTTTGCTGTTTTTTAACTTCTTAGATTGATGCCTTAATTATTAATTTTCTGTCATTTTTCTATGAATTAAAAAAATTTTATGCCTAGTTATTTTAAATTATTTTCCAAATTTCCCCATGTGATTTATTCTTTGACTCATGATTATTTCAAAATTAATTGATTAATTTTCCAATATATTAAAATATCTAGCATTTCAACATGTATTTAAACATATTGAACTTCCCGTTATATTTCTGTTGGTGATTTTTAGCTTAATTTCATTACAGGCATATAACCTATAGTACGCAATTTTAAACCATTGAAATTTGTTAAGACTCACTCTATGTCCAAGAATATAGTCAATCTTTGTATGTGTTTTGAGTGCACTTCAATAGGATATGTCTTTGGAAGTTGTTAGGGTACAGGGTTATATAACTGTCCATTAGCTCAAGTTTTTAAATTGTGTTTTTCAAACATTCCCTATCCTTGATAATTTTTTTTTTGGGGGGGCTGCTTGTGCTATCAGTTGCTGAGAGTGATGAGTTAAAATCTAACAATTCGATTGTAGTGTTTTTATTTTTCTATTTTTCTGAATAGTTTTATAAATTTTAATTTGTCTGTTTTGAAGACATAATTAAGTGCATAGATAGAGAAGAACATATATATATTTATCTATCTTTAAATTTATTGGACTTTTTAAATGTATTATCAGTTTGGGATAATTCTAAGCCAAAATCCTATTTTAAATATTCATTCTCTTCTCTCCTTCTGAGACTCCAAAGGTATGTATGCTAGACCTTCGCATTTTATTTTTAATGTTGTTACTTTCTTTTTCTTTTGCATTTAAATCTTTTATCTCTTTACATTTTTTCTGGGGGGTATTCTGTGGTCTATTTCCCAGCCCTTTGTTTACCCACATATAATGTGCTATTTAACACAGTCCCTGAGTTCACAGACTCAGCTATTCTCTTTTTCACTTCTAAAATTTCTATTTGAATCTTCAAAAAAATGTAGTATATCATTTTCTATAAATTACAGTTCCATGTATAACCTTGTTTCTCATTCCATTTTACAGAGAAAACATAAAAATATCCTTCTTTCCTTCTTTCCGTTCTCTTTTCCTTCCTTCCTTCCTTCCTTCCTTCCTTCCTTCCTTCCTTCCTTCCTTCCTTCCTTCCTTCCTCTCCTCCCTCACTCTCTATTTTTCTGGTGCTTTGTGTTTCTACTTCTTTATTTTTGCCCCATGCTACTTCTTGTTCATATAATTTTAGTCTTATGGCATGCTTGGTTCTTTAATTATGTGTCGGATGTTTTATTTAAACAATATTTATAGAGATACTTTGAGACCCAGTATAAAGATTCCATCTGAAGGATTTTCATGGCATCCTGGGCATTATCAATCCAGAATTGCTGTAGTGCGATCTCAGGATTGAAGATTTTTTTTTTTTTTTTTTTTATTTTTTTTTGGCACTCAAATGACTTCAAAAAGGCTCCAGTCTATGTGGAAGCTGGTTTAACTTTGATTTACTCTTATTCCTACATATAGACCTTCAAAGGCCCACTCTCAAATAGGTGGTGTTTCTCCTCCTTTTGGTAGTTTCTTATGCCAACTTTTGTTCCGTACTCTTAAGGTGCTATCACAAAATCTGTTCAACCTCTCAGATGCCTTTTCCAAAAACTGCCCCCAGCTTGGGGTTGCCATGCTTAGGAAGTAAAAACATTTATATTTCAAATTTATATTTCATTTATATTTACATTTATATTTCAAATAAACATTGAATACTTTTTAGTGTGAGTGTGCCCCCATGCAATATTTGGGAGATACTTACACTTAAAAAAAAAAATCACTTTATCTGAAATTCAAATGTAATTGGGCATCCAGTGTTTTCTGTAGTAACTCCACCCAGGTCAAAAGTGACCAAAATAATTGATTATTTCTCTGTATTTCAGTTTTTACCTAGATCTTAGCCCAGTCTATTCTCATTATTTTGTTAGCTCTCTAATGCTTTTAAGAAAATATTTTAGGCAACATTTTGTCCACCTGTTTTAGTTGTCTTTAGTGAAAAGTTTAGTCCAAATTACCTAGTCTTCCATTAGCAGAATTAGAACACTAATAGTTCATTTTCTAGGTGGAGTTAGCATCAAATATACCAAAGTTTGCATCAAGAAACTTTAACATTTGAAATAATGAACATCATACTTTACAGTAAATTTTAATTTTATAGTTATATCTTTTATTCCCACTGAGTACCTATTAAGTATTGCCTTTATGATTTGCTTTATGACTAAGCTTCTGAAAGAAAATGCATTCTCTAATTTCACTGGATTGGACAACATACATAGTGTATACATATGGAGGAGGATGTGCATGCTACAAAAATGACAGAAAACAATATGCATTATTATTTCTAGTAAATCAATTTTTCACGAGTTCTCTGAACTATAAAAGCAGTATAAATGGGGCCCAATAGAGTTGATGACTAAGTGACTCTTGTCATTATCAAACTTTCAGGCATTATTCACAAAGATGAAGACAATGGTGCTCATTGTTAGCTATTCTAGATATGATATGATGAGAACACAAAAATTGGTACATACTATGTTTAGTTTCTGGTCATCCAACACATGATGAATATATGAAACACATTTCACAATGAGGGTTTATTAAAATGATGATAAAGACAGAATGACAAGTAAGTGTTCTCCAGTAGAAGCGTTTTGTTTTTCTCAACATTCTATCTGATTGACAGAAATACCTACATGAAATAACAGACAGGACTTGGTTATTTCTGGCTAATGAATTTTCACATATGAAAGTTACTGCTTCAGTTGGAGTTCCTATATTTATCTCCTTCCTTGGCTTTTAAAATTGAGTTACTTCTTTTCATGATTATAAATAAAATATTCTTAGTTTTTTGTCTGTATAACACATTCATCTTTATAACATCCTGATTATAAGATTATGATTTTAAAATACTTCTTTATTTTTTTCCCATTACCAATTTTGAGTTAGTTCTATTTCAATCACTTACTTTTGGTGATTAAAGTCCTGGAGAAACAGTCTTTACTTATAACAATTGGTGAATAGTTGAGTCTATTCAAGTATTTTCACAATATATATTAAAAATAAATTCCTATGACCTTCAAGGACCACTTATTAGCCTTGAAAATGACATTATCAGAGAGACTGAAGACTTCCAGAGAGCTGAGAATAAAAGATGTAAAATAAGAAAATAAGCATTGAGAACCCTGAGATGTGGATAAGAAAATGCCATCACTTGCGTAAGGCTTGGGTACATTTTGCCAGAGCATTAGGTTTTGGCCCTGACCTCCCAGGCCCTGCTGTCAGACATGAAGCCTTCAGTTATGCTTGTAGCAGCCATCTGTCTGTTTGCCAACTCCGATCCTTTACAAAAAGCCAAAGTGCTTCCACTTATCTATATGAGTTACGCTTTTAATTTAACTGTCTTTCTTTTTACTCTTGCCAGAATTTTGTTCATATTATAATTTTCTTTTGGAGAAAGGGAAGAATAACTGCTTTACTGCTTAAAGAGGCATATTAGGTATTGGAAATCTTTGACACTTTTCCAAGACTCACTAATGGCCTACAGAATTTTGGGTGAACAATTTAGTCAATACTTCTACCTTGTGATGATAATTAGGTATTGTATATTGTATACATTTTTACATGGATATAAAGACCCAAATTCACTGATTTTGCTAGCTTCTACTTTTTCATTTTTCACATCCCAAATATATGTATGTGAGTGTGAGTATGTTCGCATACATATGGGCATGCACTGTGTTTTGTGTTATTATTCCATAATGGATAAATATAGATAAATATTTAAAATGTCTGACAATTCCATCAATATTATGTCTAACCTGACAGCGAGGGTCTGGAAAGAAATTTAAGCTATGGGAAAAGTTAACTTCTTTAAGGGTAAAGAAAATTTCTTATTCGATTTCACGTCCACAGTTTTAATTAATATATTAAAATCTCAGTAAAACATTTCTAACTCTGTTTCTCCTCTGAATGCTAGATCCATATCCAGATATCATCTTGATATTCTAACTTAAATTTTAGAAAAGTTATTCAAAAACAATATGGTCTTTATCCTTCACATATGTTTTCCTTTCTATATTCCACACATCAGCAAATGACCTCATTCTCTACCCATTTATGGAAAGCAAAACTAAGAATTTATCTTCAACACCTCTTTTTCCTTGACTCCTTATTCCTAGCCCAAATATCTCTCAAGTCTATCTTCAGTTTTGTATTTATACCTGTATCTCTCTACAAATACACAAATGTGTTCTTCTTGTTCCCTTTCTTAAAAACCTTTCATTAATTTTCCCTGGCTCTTAAAAGAAGAACAGAAATCGTTCCTTTGGCCTACAAGGCCATGTATGATCGTTCTACCTACCCCTTCAATCCAATCTTTTTCTTCAATGAGGAACAATTTGCCTCTCTCCAGGGGAAATTTAGCAAAGTATGGAGAGTTTTGTTTTGTTTTGTTTTGTTTTTTTATCGTAACAGCTATAGTGGGGAATTCAATACTGGGATCTAGAAATAGAAGCCAGGGATACTGCTAAATATCCTATAAGTCACAGGAAAGATTCTGGAAAAATTAGTAGTAGTAGTCATAGTAGTAGTAATAAAAATAATAATTAATAATAATAATAATAATAATAAATTCCCAAATATCATATGTACCATGATTGAGAAGCTTTGTTCTATGGGTTTTAGCCATAATGCTTGTGATAAATATGATGATGTTCTGTTTAGAACCTCTTGCAAAGGACTTGTTGGGAATGCTTACCAAATAGTTTCATCAGTCAGCCCCGTCAGGGATTGACTGACTCAGCTGAAGAATATCACCTCACATAAAATGGCACTCTTCTAAGAACAGCTGGCATCCAATGACTGATGATAGCAGTGGTTTTAAGATTTTAGCCATCCCAGCCTGACACATTCTCTGGTGGGCCTTTAAACTTGATAGTTCTCATAGGTTCAGCTTGGCTTCTCTTTTTGTCTAATTCTGCTTCTTTCCCATTCTCTTCCCAAGTGTTAATTCCAAGGCACTCCTTACTAAACATCCCACACTCTAATCTCAGATTCAGCATCTCAGATTCTGCTTCCTGGAGAACTTGGTCTGCTATGTAGACTTTCTTTTAGTTTCTTGTGCCAACATGCACTCCTATCTGGGGTCTAGGGACCTTTACACGCATTTATCTCTGTATGAAATGCTCTTTTCCCATTTGCCTGGTTAACAAGTACTCATCTTTTAGAGCACAACTTAAACTTCTATTCTTCCTGACTAGGTCAAAATCCCACACCCTGCCCCAGCTGCCAAGCTTTAATAACATCATACAGCACTGTATTTGTAGTCCTCTTATCCAAATTTACTTTTATTTGGATATTTGGATAATGTTTGTCTCTACCTCTATATCATAACCTCTTATTTTGTTCTCCATCGTCTCATGGTGCCTAAGATAGTGCTTGACACGTAGCAGGCAGAAAATAAAGAGTTGGAAAAAAGAGAAGAGTGGGAAAGAGATTTTGTAGATGACACACACTTCTCAGAAATGTCTGAATGAAAAAAGAAAGCCATAAGGAGCTTTTCATCTTTTTTAAAGATTAAACTAAACAAATAGGAATTACAGTTGACCCCTGAGCAACACAGGTTTGAAGTGTATGGATCCATCTATACACAATTTTTTTTTTCAACTAATGCTACTGGTCCTCTGAGTCCTTGGGTTTTGCATCTGTGGATTCAATCCACCACAGATGGCAGATAGAAAGTACTTTTGCACATCCAGCTCCAGTTTCCCAATAGTGGATTGAAAATACTATTTTTGATCCATGGTTGGTTGAATCCATGAATGCAAAGGACCAATGGCAGAATCAAAAGTTATACATAAATTTTTAACTGTACTGGGGTCAGTACCCCTAACCTGCTTGCTGTTCAAGGGTCAACTGTATTCCTTAACATTTTCACTTTTTACTAAAAAGATCATAATGAAAACTATCTCCCTGTGTTCCATTTTCTAAGCAAAGCATAGTGGCAAAATTTTAGGTTTCAGAGTCAGCTCTGGTTTTAAATTTTGAGATACAGGTTTGAGCAAATTTTCTTAACCCTTTGAGGCGTTTTCTTATCCCTTAAGCAGTAACCTACCTCATATAACTATTGCCATTAGTATTATCTGTAAGACACTTAACACATAATAGATGTATAATAGGCATTTTCTAACTATTATTATGACCTCAAAATTTTAAAAAATAAGAACATTGTCCCTATTTTTGCAATTCATGGTGATTACAGAAAATATTGCAGCACACATGTAAGAAATGCAATACTATACCACCGCTACAGTACTATGACATTTTCTGCTTTATCTTTTTGAAATCTATAGCTGCAATTCCTCAGCTATTTGTAAATCTAAATTTATAGAGCTTTATAAATTCATTCTTTCAATAAGACTATTATGTTCTCAGTCATCATCTATCATGGGATGACTATTTAAAAGACATTTAAATTCAAGAAGGTAAAAAATAATGCCATAGAGACATCATTATAAATTAAACATTAACATTAACAAGTTATAAAATAAACAGTTTTATGGGATTTTTATCTAAAACCAAGGGAATTAGAATCCTGAAATCTCTCAATGTTATTCAATTTTTAAGCTCCTTCTTTTCTTTTAACATAATGTGTGAATGGAAGCAAGATATGAAAAAAATTATGTTAGTGGTTTATGTTATATCTAGCAATCATTACTAAATATTTACAATATGCTAGGCACTATATCTAATACTTTACATAAATTGTCTTAATTAAGCATCACAGGAAAGACCTGTTATAAGAGTATCATTTACCACATTTTACTCAGATGCGTAAATAAACCTGTCCAATGTCACTTGGTTGGTGCACCGCAGAATCAAGTTTTCAACTCAGACTTTTAAAATCAAAAGCACATTTTAAAAATCACTTCAATAAAACTTCACTAATGTAATATAGCTAGGAGTAGAAGGAAAAAAGTCTCTCTGTCATAGCAAAGCTCTAATGGGGAATTAGAATAGATTTTCATAGTACCTTCTTTTAAAGGACAAACAAGAAATGGACTGTAGTTACTCTTGTCTTCTAAGGAAGATGGACTATATCTTAATAACAGAAAGAAAATGTTGTGTAAACCTTCCTTTTTTTAAAAGTGACTGGAAGAGACGGAGACAGGTTTAACCAGGGACAAAAGGGAGTGTCTGATAATGCAAAATAAAGGACCAGAGTTGGATGAGACTGCATAATACAGGAAGAGATTAAGAGAGAAGTCTGGGTAGAGGAAGCTTCTAACAAGAAAGCAAGAACATTTCATTGACCTGAATAATGGAACTAAAAATAAACAAACAGAAATGCTGCAGGGCTTTGATAATTTTACAGAAGATAACTCTTGAGAAATTTTCAGTGCTTGGGTGGCTGTAAGATTTATAAGAATAAATGTTTTTCACATCCAATTTTTAGTTGTTTGCATAATCCTACATTGTATATATTCCTGTATGGTTTGCATTGTTCTATGTTGTCTAAACACTTCAGTCAAATTAGCCAATTATATACCTGTGGGTTTCATTTAGGTAGAAGGAGGAGATTAAGGAAAAGGGACTGAGTACACAACATATGGGATGGGTAGAAGCAACGAGAAATGAACACAGGGAGGAGATAAGATCTAAGTGTGAGCAAGAGTTCAATCAACAGAGCCTGAAAGCCATCTACAGATTCAATGTAGTTCCCTACCAAAATTCCAATGGCATTTTTCAAAATTCTGATGCAATTTTTCACAGAAGTAGTCCTAAAATTGTCCTAAAATTGGTATGGAACCACCAAAGACCCCAATTAGCTAAAATAATCTTGAGAAAAAAAAAAAATGAAGTTAGAGGCATCGTGCTCACTGATTTCAAACCATATTACAAAGCTATAGTAATCAAAATAGTATGGTGCTGTTGAAAAAATGGCACATAGACCAAAATACCAAAATAAAGAGAACCAAATTTACACATATATGGTTAACTAATATTTGACAAGGAAGTCAATAATTCTCAATGGTGGAACGATAGTCTCTTCAATCAATGGTGTTGATAAAATTGAATATCCACATATGAAAGAATGAAATTGAACCCCTATTTTACATAGCTCACAAAAATTAGCTCAAAATGAATTAGAGACTTAAACATAAGATCTGAAAACATAAGAAGGAAACATAGTAAAAATCTCTTTGAATATGGTTTTGTCAATAAGTTTTTGGATATGATACCAAAAGCACAAGCGAAGAAACCAAAAATCAACAAGTGGGACTTCATCAAACTAAAGCTTCTGCCCAACAAAAGGAATAACCAAAATGAAAAGGCAACGCATGGAATGGGAGAAAATATTTGTAAACCATATATTATGTCTGATAATGCATTAATATCCAACAATATATAAGGTACACAAACATCTCAATAGCAAAACAAAACAAAAAGTTGTTTAAAAACTGAACAGAGGATCTGAATAAACATTTTTCCAGAAGACATACAAATGGGCAACATGTTCGTGAAAAGGTGCTCAGCATCACTGATCATCAGGGAAATGCAAATTTAAACCCGCATAAGACATCATCTCTCACCTGTTAGAATGGCTATTATCAACAAGATAAGATATGACAAATGCTGTCAAGGATTTGGAGAAAGGGAATGCTTGTGTACTGTTGATAGGAATATAAGTTGTAGAACCACTATGGAAAACGGAATGGAAGTTACTTAAAAAATTGAGTGAGAAATATCATACGATCCAGCAATCCTATTTTGAGTATATTTTCAAAAGATGAAATCGCTATCTCAAAGAGATATCTACACTTCTATGTTCATTGTTGCGGTAATCACAACAGCCAAGAGATGGACACAGATTAAGTGTTCATTGATGGATGAATGAATGAATGAAGTAACACACACACACACACACACACACACATATGTATATATATATGTGTGTGTCTTGTGTATGTATATATAACACATACACACATAATACAAACACACAGAAGGAACACACCATTTTCATTTCTATATATAAAACATGCCATACATATACATACAATAGATTATTTTTCAGCCATAAAAATGAAGAAAATCCTGCCATTTGTGACATGCAGATGGACCTTGAGGATATTATGCTTAGTTAGATAAATCATAGAGAGAAAGACAAAACTTGTATGATCTTATATGTGGAACCTAAAAACATCTAACTCATAGAAACAAAGAGTAGACTGGTGGTTTCCAGGGGATGAGGAAGCAGATGTAAGGAGATATTGGTCAAAGAGTACAAACATTCATTTATAAGAAAAAAGTTCCAGGGATCTAATGTATAGCATTGTGACTATAGTTAATATTGTATTGCACACTTGAAAGCTACTGTCTGTCTGTCTCTCTCTTTTTCTCTCTCTCTCTGTGTCTCTCTCTCCATATATATATTTTCTCAAATCATTACGTTGTACATCTTACACAATGTTATATACCAGTTACCCTCAATAAATTTAGGAAAAAAAAAAACAAACAGAACTCAGAGTCAGAAATTACTATGGAAACATAAAGCTTGGACTTTTGTAATAAATGAATGAACGAGTGAATGCATACATACATACCATACATACACGCATACAAATATACATATATCTTTGTGAGGACACAGGACAAAATGTTGCTGTTGGAAAGAAAACTGAGGTACTTTATTGAAAATTAATTGATCAAAAAGAACTTTAGCTATGTGACTGAAAATAAAAAAAGAAAAAAAGCTAAAAAAAGAACTTTAGCTAAAAGCTCAGTATTGCTGTCATATAAGGTGATTCACAGATTGTCTGCTCTTATACACATTGTTTTTAATCCTTACTACAATCTTATAATGTAGATATTATTATCTTCATTTTAAAGAGAGGAAACTGAGCTGGGATAAGGGTAAGCAACTGGCTGAAGTCACTCAGATAAGGTTGACAGCCCAGTTGGGATTTCTAGATTTCGAATTCCATATAACTTTCCCCATATATCTTTTTCACTTGCTTAAGAAAAAGTTAAGTCTTTCTGATAGTCTGTAATTATATTTATTTGAAGAAAATTTTAAAGGATAACAATCAATAGCACACTGTATTTTCTATACTCAATTACTTTATAATATTTAACACTATATTTCAAAAGATTTTTATTAAACTATAGCTAAATATAATATTGTATTAGTTTCAGGCGTACAACATAGTTATTCAACATTTATATACTTAAAGAAGTACTCACCATGGTAAGTCCGGCAACCATCTGACACCACAAACACTATCACAATATTATTGACTATATTTCCTATACTGTATACTACATCCCCAGGACGGATTTGTTTTTTTTTTTTTTTAATTTATTTTTAAAGTATTTTATTGTTTATTGGTGTGATATTGGTTAACAACCTTATATAAGTTTTTCGTGTATAATTCAAAAATATATCATCTATATATATTGCATTGTGTGTTTAGCACCCAAATTCAAATCTCCCTCACCATATATTTGACCCCCTTTACCCTTAGATACCTTTCCCCCTCCCCTCTTTCCCTGTGCTAACCATTAAACAGTTGTTTGTGTCTGAGTTTTTGTTCATCTGTCTTGTTTATTCATTTCTTTCAGTTTTATATCTTAGGCCTGGAATTCTGTATTAAATGAATGAGTGAAATCATATGGTTCTCAACTTTTTCTTACTTTTTTCACTTAGGATGATAATATCAAGATCTATCCATGTCATCACAAAAGCAGTATTTCATCTTTTCTTATGACTGAGTAATATTCCATTGTATATATGTACCATATCCTCTTTATCCAATCATCTATTGAAGGACACTTCAGTTGTTTTTGTGTCTTGGTCATTGTGAATAATGCTGCAATGAACATTGAGGTGCATATATTTTTAAAGATAAATGTTTTCAAAATTTTGGGGTAGATACCCAAGACTACATTAAATAATATCAGACATATAACAGCCCTGACTAATGATTAAAACATAGAAGATGTTCAGTCTTATTTGTGTTATTGTCATTGCATTATGTGAATACATATCAAATGGAGATCATTTTAGGCTATCTCTTTTAGTCTACTGATTATAAAATACTCTAATAGCTACTATTATTATTTTATTAAAATAGTACTTTTAAGTATAAAAAGTATTTTATTCTTCCAAAAAGCTTAAAGTATTTTATTGGAAATACTTTTATACTATTTAATAGACAATTTCATCTTTCATACTGTTACATTTCAGTCTAGCTCCAACATACTATACAGCTCTTATTTAATGAGAATTTTTACTGCATTTCTCAAGATTTAAAAGAACTTTTCTAAAAAAAATAGGTAAAATGAGCTTAAAACATATATATATACATGTTTTAAAGAAGGATGGGTCCATGAATACATCATTATTAGCTTTTGCTTTTTATGTGCTAGTACAGAACTGTCACTGCAATGAAACACAGCAGGTGACCTAAGAGCACTCAACTTCCCTTTGTGTTCTTTAAATTATAGGAGCTTTATAATTGCAAAGTTCATAATTTATTAAATAACACAGTATAGAATAACTACCACTCTTTTCTTCCAATTCTCTATCGTTAATAAACATCTCAGCCTTCCACGTCAGCCATAAATGCATTAGGCGTCACAGCTGTTTTAGACGAGAGCACAGTTTTACCAACACAGAGGAATGAATCAAATTAAATAACCATATCTCCTTTATTTTGCAAATTACAGAAGAATTAAAAGTAATTCTTCGTATCAAAGATTTATTTTTCTCTATGAATACAGGCATTCCAAATCCTGATTTGGTTTTCTATGCTGAAATATGCTGTCATTTTGCAATTCATTTAAAAAGATGAAGAAAGGAAAAATTATCACATTTCAGAAAGAAAAGATTTTGCAGAGACTTAATTACATAATAACTTTGCTAGTTGTTTCATACACTCCCTCATAGAAAGAACTGGTATCATTTTATCCAGACAGATAATGAAGGTCCTGTCTAATCATCCTCCTGTCTTTAGAGATGTTGCCAAAACTACTTTGCTGTGTTCAAGCATTCAGAGCTGCAAGGTTTGTACTGGCTCAGAGTTGAATGGTGAGAAAGGTCTTTTCTGCTGTGCCTGGGACATACCACAGGCAAGGCTATTAGTCAGAGTTCATAACTAGGAGGTGCACAATGGCCAGACTACAGAAAAAGGCCCTGGTGTCAACCAGATGTAAGCTGGGCTGTGGCCTCCACCACTACTCTTCTCTATTCACATTCATGGGCCTTCTTCATTCAGAATCAAATTATCTTCCCATAGCTTCTCTAAGGCCCTCAGGAAGTAGAAAGTGATGGTACCCTTAGGGAATGACTGTCCCACTGCTCAACTGCTAGTTGGCAAATAAAGAGTGCTGCTAGGTCAACATTTGTTAAGTGAGTCAATGAGTAGCTGTCACAATGTGAATGCTAAATTTTCTCTTCCTGATTTTTCAGGGGCCTGTAAAGCACAAAATCTCTCATTCTCAGTAACCTGCAAGTGCACTCATATCTTAAAATTGCCTAAAAGGTCAATGCAAAGAAGGATATAAGAGGAGAGAAGGGAGCAAGGATAAGAGCTATCATATAATAATGATCTTGCATTGTTTGAGCTAGGTAATTTACGTATATACATACATATATATATATATATATATATATATATATATGAATTGTATATATTACTTATTCAATTCTTGCAAAGAACAAGTAAAGAAAGAACTTGTACTTTATTTTCTCACATGAGAAAAATGAGTTGCTCTTGAGTGAAAACACTTGCTTAAATAATAAAGCTAGTAAAAGTTAGAAATAGTATTAGAATCTATGTATTTTTGGCTATTTACATTAGAAGCTCTGACTTTTCTATACATATCTGAGAACAAAATACATTATACCTTCTTTCTCTTTTAAGGAAATGCATTCTAAGTTTCAAACTACTGAGCCATAATACAATAATTGAAATATTTCACTTTCTTATTAATGGAAATTTTTATGCTAATGACATTGAAAAAAGAAAGAGATAATCTATAAATATTTATTATCTAAAGTCAATAAAATTGATAGCACTTCTAAAACAATTACTCTACCAATTTGTTTGATCCAATGGATACTATAAGTTCTTCCTGTTCTAAGTACCATTTTCAGTTCTGAGAATACAAAGGATATAACAAGAGATTTAAAGAGAATTATAGCCAAATGTGTATATGATAATGAGTTAATGCCAAGCAATAACTAATCCATACAAAATGATATGGGAGCTGAGAAATGAGAGCTATTCATTTTTCAAGGTCATGGGGTTCAAAAAGAGGAACTATAAGTAATATTAGAGATGACTGTCCTCAGAAATAATATTTGAGTTGAATTTTGAATGATGAATATCCCATTAAGCAAAATAAAAGGGGAAGATAACAAAACGAAAAGTTTTACTAAGTATCAAATGAAGTAGAGAAAGCCTGGGCAAAGGCCTAGGAAAACGCAGCAGGTTGAAGGATAGCAGGTTGCCCTATGTACCCACTTGGGCTCTCACCTGAAATCACTGAAAGTCATTCTTGAGATCTCTGCTTCAGTAATATAAATTTAGGAAGCTTTTACTCAGCCCCCAAATTAGGTCAGGTCCCTCAGGTATATATATGCTTTCTTAGCTCTGAGCTCCTTCCTCTCATAGCACTGATCTTTAATTGTAAATAAACATCTGTAGGTTTTGATTATATGACCCTGCCCACAATGGGCAGTAAATATTCTGAGAGAGAAGGGCCTCATTTGGTATTGTCCCTCATTTTATCCCCAGCACAGCATCTAGCAGGAATGTGAAAGAATTAAAAAAAAAAAAATCAAATAAACAACATCAAAAGAAATCACAAAGATGAGACAAGTAGATAAGGACCAGAATGCCAAGGGATTAATGGACCTTGTCCTGTGGACAGTGGAAATGACCAGATTTTACTTATTTATTTCTATCAGAAGAGAACATGATCAGGGTTTTTTTAAAGCTTAATTTTGGTTACAATATAGAGAACAGGTGGCTGGGAAAAGAGCCTAGGAGGCAAGACCAGTCAAACGAACTTTTCAGTATGCTCACTAAGGGATATTGATGTCCAAAACTTCAAAAATGATGGGACTTGGACAAAAGAAGAAAGACACAGTGACATATTCCAATCATTAGAATTCATGACTGATCAAGAAATGACAAAAAAAAAAAAAAAAGAAGTCAGTGAATATTATCACTAGCATCCTAGATCAGGCCAGTGAATATAAAACATGAAATTTAAAGAAAAGGACTCCCCCCCCCCAATGGGAACATTTCGATAATAAATGTGTACTCAGATTTGCAGGAAGCTTAGCTTAGAGAGTTGAAATCATCATATCTTAAATATTCAAACAATTCAAAATCAAATGCAAAAAAAAATTCTCATGAATTGAGTGGAATTACTTATTTTACTTTTGGGTTACGTTAAAAATGTTTTTGAATGGGTAATACATAGGAAAATATAGCAGAACAAAATGTATATAGTAAAAAGTGAATCTCCATCCTAGCTATGTCTCTTAAACCCCTCTCTGCTCTACCCAGAGTCAACTCCTGTTATTAGTTTATTGTGAATGTTGAGTCAAAATATCACCAATTATGCAAAAAATGTCGAAAGCAAAACCAATAAATTTTTTGATAAACAGTAATTTAAAGTGCTGAAAATAGATATTAGCAAATATTTTTAAACTATAATTACATCACATATTTTTGTTTTACCTCTCTTCTGAATCTGAAATAAATAAATAAATACAATTCTTGGGTCATTTTTAAACCTAAGGTTCATTTTTCAATGCTATGCTGAATCACATAAAGTAAACTCACTGGCAGTTAAGGGGCATGAACGAGGAATCTTACAAATAAAACAGATGGCATGGAGTTCTGTGGAAGAACACAGAGGAGATGATGCTACTGTGTAGTGCACATTCTCCAGAAACCAAGAGCTCCAATGGTTTGTTCTCCATTACTGGCATCAGAGTGAAATAACCCTGAGTGAAAGGGGATTTCAAGAACAGTGCCAGAAAACAATTGCAATGATGTCTCAGGTAAGACAGCATGTTTCTTAATTGCAAAAGGTATCTACTGTATACAAATTTGTCATCCTGACATTTTACTAAAATATTGTTTTCCACACCTCTCTTTTATGTCACTGCTACTCTAACATATTCAATTTTGCTATCTTCATCTTCATGCTCAATGATCTCAATGAGAACTTCAACAAAACAATGGAAAACATAAAAATAAAGACAGAAAACATAAAAAGAAACCAGTCAGAATTAAATACAATAAAAATAAAAATACATTAGAGGAAATCAATAGTAGGTTAGATAAAGCAGAAGATATAATCAGATATTTAGAAGAGAAGGTGTTCAGAAAACACTCGATCAAAAAAAGGGAATAGTTTAAGGGGCCTCCGGGAAAACATCAAACATACCAACATTCGCATTACAGGGGCACCAGAATAAAAAAGAGAGCAAAAAATTGAAAAATTATCTGAAAATATACTGACAGAAAACTTCTTTAACCTGCCGAAGGAAATAGACGTCTAAGCCCAGAAAGTGCAGAGTGTCCCAAACAAGATGAACCCAAAGAGGCCCACACCAAGATACATCACAATTAAAATTCCAGAAGTTAAGACAAAGATAGAATCTTAAAAGCAGCAAAAGAAAAGCAATTAGTTACCTACAAGGGAGCTCCCATTACACTGTCAGTTGATTTCTCAACAGAAACTTGGCAGGCCAGAGGGATTGGCACAAAATATTCAAAGTGATGAAAAGCCAAGATCTACAACCAAGATTACTCTAGAGAAGCTATCATTTAGAATTAAAGGACAGAAAAAGAGCTTCCCAGACAAGATAAAGCTAAAGGAGTTCATCAACACCAAACCAGTATTATAAGAATTATTTTAAAAACTTCTTTAAAGAGAAGAAAAGAAATGATCAAAAATATGAATAATGATATGGCAAGAAGTACATATCTATAAACAATTATTTTAAATGTAAATAGATTAAATGTTCTAATCAAAAGTCATGGGTTGGCTGAATGGATAAGAAAACAAAGCCCTTATATATGCTGCCTTACAAGAGACTCATTCCCAATCTTAAGACACACAGAGACTTTGAAAAATAAATGGAAAAAGATATTTTATGAAAATGGAAATGAAAAACAAAATCCAGGATAGCAATACTTATATCAGACAAAAGAGACTAAAACAAAAACTATACAAGAGACAAAGAAGGACCCAGTAATCCCATTTCTGGGTATTTATCCAAAGAAACCCAAACCCTACTTTGAAGAAACATATGGATTCATAATTCATTGAATCTTTATTTACAAAAGCCCAGATATGGAGGCAGCCTGGATGTCTATCAATGAATGAATGGATAAAGAAGTGGGCATATATACAATAATTCAATATTATTCAAGCATGAAAAAGAATGAAATCTTGCCATCTGCAACGACATGGATGGACCTACTGGGTATTGTGCTGAGTGGAGTAAGTCAGACAGAGAAAGGCAAATGCCATATGATTTCACTTATATGTGGAAGCTAGAGAAAAGGAAAAAAATGAACAAACAAAATAGTAACAAGCTCTTAGATACAGAAAGCATTTTGATGGTTATCAGATCAGGGGAGATCTGTGAAGTAGGTAGGGGATTAAGAAGTACAAATGAGTAGTTACAAAATAGTCGTGGGGATGTAGAGTATATCATGGGGAATATAGCCAATAGTGTTGTGATAACTGTGTATACTATGTGTGCCATCAGTACTAGATATCATGGTGATCACTTTGTAAGCTATATAAATGTCTAATCGCTGTGCCATACACCTAAAACCAATGTAATATTGTATGTTAACTCTAGTTAAAAAGTTAAAAAAATATTGAAGCTATAAAAAAAAGAAAACAAGAAAAATAAATGGTGACCCAAGCAAGACTGATGACAGGACAATTAACAGACATGGTGCAAAGGTAAGGGAAATCCACATGGAAGGTGAGTCTACCAGGGGCAGCAGTAGAGGAAGCCTTTGCTTCCTATTTCTACTACCTAAAAGAATAAGGAAAGGGGAACGATTACTGAAATACTGATAGAATTGTATCTAAAGCAAAGAGTCTAAAGGAAAAGAGCACATCCTTTAACAATCTGTGCCTATGTCAGGAAGGAGCTAGAGAAACCTAGACATCAATTTTCTCCTATCTTTCAATCTCTTACTAGTGACTCCGATTAACCTTGCCCAACCAGAAGCCAAATGGCAGGGGAATGCCACTGATGGTATCCTATGTCCACAGGAGGGAAGAGAAGGGCTACAGAGGGGCAAATGGAGAATATTTGGTATAACACTTCATAGTTGTACTAGCCTTTTGCTTTGCAAATTTGTTTCCTTACCACCTCCTACTTTCTTTCATTGAGACAAAAATTATCAATGGTAATGAATGATGCTGGTCCATGTAAAAATAGTCTATTTTGATAAACTTTATCTAAAATTTATTCAAATGCATTAGAACTCTGCCGATGTACTCCAATAAGCACCAGGCACACTTCGCAGTATTTAAAAATAATCTCAAAAGTAATCATCTCAGTACTATGACTCATTAACTTGAAGAAAACACAGTATAATGTTTTGTGCGCAAAACAATTTTAATTAATATGAAGCACATATTTATTCAAAAATTATAAGACATTATTCTCAGAAGATGAACTTTAGTGATAGGTGTCAGTATCCTGTTGAGTTTCAAAGAATGAACTTCTGGATATTAAATATGATTGCTTAGAGACCTCAAGATATCAGCCTTGTACAGTCAGCTATTATCTATACCAATAATTGTTTATGGCTGTGAATCATCCATGCTTATATGATGTACAAAAGTACTTCAGTAAGATATTATGAGCAATATCTGATGTGGGTGGTATAAAACTCATTTCAGTAATAAAATAGAGTTCAAAGAGTTGAGTCAATGCAGAGTCATTACTAATAAAATAATATAGATAGAAGTATTTTTAAGTGTTTCCTTTCTTTTTAAGGGCAATCTATGAAGGGATAGGTGAGGATAGGGAACTCGTCAGCAACCTCTGATACT
This sequence comes from Eonycteris spelaea, assembly GCA_003508835.1. Taxonomy (NCBI): domain Eukaryota; kingdom Metazoa; phylum Chordata; class Mammalia; order Chiroptera; family Pteropodidae; genus Eonycteris; species Eonycteris spelaea. The sequence goes on from PUFA01000252.1 coordinate 1,464,411, forward strand.
CACCTTTCTTTGGTTTAGCACAAATTCATGCAGATGTTAAGAGTGACTCTAATCTTTTCCCTTTCTAAAATAGGGTATGAGGGAATCACTCTGTTATAGATGGTAAAGATGTTTGACTCGAGACTGCACACTTTTAAGGATTTTTAAGTGAGAAGATTTAGCTCTGTGTGGGTTTAGTAACCTCCAAGTTACCAATGAGACCTGAATCTGGAGAAAAACCAGGATAGACTTAAATTGAAGGCAAGAGATACTATTTCTTCTTATAAGTTTTTTTTTCTATAATTTAGATTTAAGAAGCCAAACATGTCAGAATAGACTACCTAACTGATTTTTAAAACCTACCTGAATTATAAATAAGATTTATATTATCTGGTGGAAATATTTTCTAAACCACATGCTAGTGAAACATATTCTTTATTCTGTAAAATAAGAAAGAACCACATATTTCCTACATGAACAAAATGCCTTGAGCAAAGTCTCTGTGAACATACATTTTTAATTTCCTCAGATGGAAACAGTTTTGAGTCAGGGCTCTCAAAAAAGTACTCTGATGTTCTTCTAACACATCGAGAAATAAAATCTCTCCAAATGCTGAGATTCCTTTTGCTTTCAGTACATGCTCTCAATTGATCTGGCTCTAAATTAAACATAACTTAAAAATAATAATCAAGGTGACTGAGAATTTAAAAAATTTCTTCAGAACATGTACTAAGCTTGGTTGATGAATATTTATCACCTTTCCATTATTTTCAGTCAGAAATAATTCCTCCAGATTTTGAGTTTTATCAAAGCACTTGCTCTGGAACTTTATGACATTTTAGCATGTTCTACCTTTAATATAGTCACACATGTAGGTGTCTTATCACATCTACTAGACCATAAGAAGTGAACCTGAATCAGTCGACTCATTTGTTTTTGGAGGTAAACTATCTCCAAAGGTATTACAACTATCTTGTGTTTCAAACTAAACACATTCCTTCATATAATTATCTCATTTGGTCTACATAATAATCCAGTAAGGAAAACAGGGCCTCAATTATTGCCCCCATTTCATGGATGAGGAAACAGGCTTATGAGAATTAACCTGACTTATTCAAAGTCACAATATGGACCTCTGACTAATAATTAGGCCCAGTTCAGAAAGCACATATCTATGGAGTGCTTTAAAATTACAAACCTGTCTTTGGATACAAGATAGGGTATGGATGGTAGACTAACAGATAAAAATAAAGCTAACCCTTATATAGTACTTATTGTCTGAAAGGCCCTTTTATAAGAGCTTTATGGATTTATTTTATTTAATCCCTTAACAAGCCTATTAGGTAGCACTGTCATGTTACAGATGAGGAAGCTGAGCAGATGATTAACTTGTATAGGATCACAGAGACAAATTTAACTTCAGAGTCCATGTTCTTAATGATTATACATACTGCCTCTTCAGATTCCAATCCTGTGGACGACTTTTCATTATACAACATGGCTTGCCATGGCAGCGTATGAATTAAAAAATGAATATAAATCTAGCAAACATATATACACACGTAGGAATATAAATATCTACCTATATATGTGTACATATACATCTTAAACTAAGGGGCTTGAGCATGACTGTAGATTTCACTGTGTATGGCTATCACTCCATTTAGGCCAGGATTAAAAAAAAAAAAAGTCTAGATGAGTGAGACATTCTACTCTTGAACTTTAACTGGGAGGAAAAAAAGAAAGAAAGAATTCCCAGATTGGAGATATACCTTTCTACATTTAAGTTTCAAAATCATCCTCAAAATATCTTAGTATCTTTTAAAAGAATCCATCAGCCTTTGCAAAGAGAGAAGAGAAAATATACTTGAGGAAACATTTTTTTTCCGTGTGACTCAGGAGACATGTGTCTTCTATGCAATGCTTTGCCATCGTCTGCCAAAGATGTGTGTGCAAATATCAGTCTTGCAAATAGACAATGTTTGCACTACATTGAGGCTAACTTGCCATCTGGTTATCAGATGTCTGGAGTCCAAATGGTACAGTTTTCCATGTGTTTCCACTAATGAAGTGGAATGACAGTGTTCTGATAACAAACATCTATGTACTGGACTGGCATTATAGCCTCAGGTAGGGCAATAGAACAGTATATGTAAGAGAAACAAGTAGCTTTTGTCCTTCATAGGTTAAAGAAAAGAAGGAAGTATTTTTTAGGTTCAGATTCAATGAAATATAAATCTCTTAGTTTAGATTGCGATGTTATTTTTCTCAGAATTTAGAGACTCCACTGATGTTCTGTGCAATTGTATTTCAATGTTAGGTCTAGCAGAGTACATCAACTAAAAATGCAATCACAGTAATAAATTCTAATGATATGCATTATTTCTGGATAAGTAAATACCAAAAGCACAATCCCAACATAATATGAATGATGTGATTGACTACTAGGATTGCTTGCATCTCATACCTTCAGGTAAAGCATCTGTCTCCTACCATTAATGAGAAAAGAGACAGCATTTTCTGTTTAAAATTAATAACTGTAACGCCCCAGGATTATAAGAAAATTTCTAAATGTTTCACACAAAGTGCTCCACAAAATTTTATGGAAGTTTAACAAAATCATTATATAACAGATATACATGAGAAAATTCTTCTTTATGTCTTGGTCCAGTGAATTGTCTACTCATTTTTACCTGCCCAGAATCCACAATTTTCAGCAAGATGAATATTAGCAGAAATGAAAATATCTTTTCTATTTTAATATCCCCTAATCTCAAAAAAAAAGTTTATCATTTAAACTTAGAATTTCCTTAATTATAAAGGATCAGGTATTAATTATTTTCTATATAACCAAAACTCTTTTTTTTAGCATTAGGAGACATGATTAATTTCTAATTCAGGTTATACTTTTTTGAATGACTGAGCACTGGACCACCATTAGCAATACCAATAAATTAACAATATTCCTTGAAGAACTGTAATAGTAATGTACTTTACATTGATAAATAGTACAATGCTTGCCATGTTTTTAAAACATAATAGAAATAACCTTTCAGAAATTTCCAAATTTGGGGAGCCTATTAAGATTATTTATCACTCTTTTCAAACAGTGACAACTTCCTCAAAAAGCTATAACATCTTTTTTAAGATTGTGTAGACAGTTGAACACAGATAAATCCAGTGCCCATATATTCATTTTAATGATCTCTCCTATTGCTGTCCTACTGAGAGAAATTTAACTCAGAAATATCCCCATAGTATGGTGATAATCCGGGGTGCAGTGGTGCAGGGTGGTAAGCAAGAAAAAACAAAAAGGATAAACAATGACAATGAAGGAATGACACAGTCAAGAGGAAACTGGAAAATGTAATCATTACTATTTTGGTCAATGACTACTGAAAACTCCAGTAAGATTTAGAATGAGATCAAAGCTTCTGGTATGTTTGTGTAAAGACAGACTAGCCCACTGAAATATTTGAGAGAAATGGAGTCAAAGGTACCAATGAAATAAGTTAAATTAAAAGAAATAAAACAGAAAATGAAATAGAAAAAAAAATATGTTGCTCCTTACACCTGGATATATATTTTTTTTAAATTTATGACATGCAATCACAGATCTATTGTCCAAAAATATTTCTGATTCCTCTGAAAGCAGTATTCATCAATTAAAAGCAGGGCCATCCCACAAGTTTCAGTGGGAATAAAATAAGTGGATTTAATGTGCTATGTTACATGAATTGCTTTTGTGATTTTGTGATAAATGCTTCCCCAACTATGTAGTTTCTTTTCACAATAAAGTAGGAGAAAATGAAATATTCTCTCTTAAGGTATATAAAAAATACAAAAAGGAATTCTACTTTTGAAGAAAAATGTTTAGTAGTATATAAAATAATATTGAAGGTTATTAACAGATATTTCAAGGTATTGTTTCAATCAAATCATAATGCAAAATATTTATGTGTTTAAAATATGTTTTACTGCTACAAGTTTTTACTAATTTAAAGACCTCCTGAAATCATAGTTTTTAGATCTAGAAGAGATCTTAGAAAACTAATTTGAATCTACTCACTTACAAAGGAAGGATTAGAGAACCTGAGAATTTAAGGTTCAAATGATTTGCCTAAAGCCACATAGTTAACTAGTACAGAGAACTAGAGTGCCTAATTCCAGACTAGAAGTTCACTGCTGTTTTTACTCCTGGCGTATGTGAACTATGAAATCACCCATACAGGACATCAGCAAAAGACCTATCATCTATTTCATTTTAAGAAAAAATGGAATCTAGATTATTCTACTACTTATTAAGGCAAACACCTAAAGTTATATACATCCATCCAGAAGTAGACCTACTGATTATGATTCTGTAAAATTGGAAAGAAAAAATAGTAACTGTGGAAAATGCACAGAAATGAGAAAAATGAGAAAAATGAATTAGGAAGCCAGCCTTATATTTGATTTACTGAGACCAATTTCATTTATTAAAATTGCTATTGCATTTATTTTTTAACATAGTCATGGAACATATGGGGATAATGTTAAAATTAGATATAATTTGTCACATTTCAAAAGAGAGAAAAAACAGTATTAAGGAATAGTAATTATAAAGGCCATAAAATATACCATTGATTGATGATACATTTGATTAATAGAGAAAGGTAGAAAAAAGTCTTCGTTATGTGCAGAGATGGCATTCCTAATATATTTGAAGCACTTGTTTGTAGAAGCTAAAAAGACAGGGACTTAGTTCTGCATGCACAGTTTATAACTGAAAGGGAGTTTTAAATGAGAATTATTTTCCTGTCTTCTCTTATTAAGAAAATCAAAATAGCAGTTTTGTCCAATTTTGCTGACAGTGGTTTCTGCAGGGAGATTGCTACTCAAGCAGGAGAGAAGAGAACATCATCTGTGGCATTTTAAGAACTTGAGTTGGCTCCTAGAAATGTTTATAATTGCCCTTGCGAAAGAGAGCCGCCTCAGCAGGTTGGAAAATTACTGATCAGTCAACAAGTGTCTATTGAATCTCAGCTATGTGGTCAGAACAATACTAGGATATAAAATAATGATTTATTTTTTTGCCTCCTACTCAGGATTTTCAGTGGGAGGAGGGATGTTGGTGAATAATATCAATGCACTTGGAATGAAGAGTAATTAAGTGCTTTAATTATTAAATGTGGTCCATCAGAGCAATTACATATCAGAAGGGGGAAAGATCATTTTGAATAAGAGTGCCCTGAAGGTAAACAAAAGTGATAATAAAATCCCAGAATCTTTAAAAAAGAAAATGCTTTGCTTAATTACCTTCAACTATGACATATCACCTGTTTATTGAGGTTATCTCTTCCATAGTTGAGCCTCTTTGACTCCAAGAAAGTTTCTCTGTACAGTGAGCTAAAACCTACCCCTCTTTAATTTCTACCCATCTGCCTATCTTCAGTTCTTAGGGCAGTATTTCAGTGCAAGTAATATTACCACTCAGTATTCTCTCTTTATACTGTTGACTATGATAAAGTTACCATCTTGGTGTTTGTTATTTTACATGGTATAACTTGTCAAAATCCTCTTAAATATAATATCCCAAAATGACACAATACTCCTAATGAGTATTGGCTAGTGAGAATACACAGGAAAAAGTATTTTCCTTGATCTGGATGCCTTATTTCCATAATTGCAATATGTTAACTTTATTAACACCTACATCACCCTATCAGCTCATAATGAGTTTAGGGAGTTTTATTTGATCTCATCTATAAACTTCAGTCAAGTAAATTCTATAAGCACTTATAATATAAAGTATGTACTTAATTTTAATATAGATTTTATAGTTATTGCTGCTAAATGTGCTTTATTGATTTTTGACTCATTCTTCTAGCTTGGCAAGATATGGTGACTCATGATTCAACCTCCATAACATTAGCTTTGTCTCCCAGATGTATGTTGACCACAGATTTGATAAATTAGATTTCTGGCTTTTCAAGGGACCCAACCAATAATACCTCTTCACAGAGTTGCTGTAAAATGACAAATGAGATAATATAAGGAAAATGCTTATCACCGTGCTTAGAAAATAGTAGATGTTCAAAAAATGTTAGATCTTTTCTTGTCTTCAAAGTAAATATTTGAAAAGGACATACATAAATCGTATAGAACTTCCTTCAGGATAAAATTGATCTCTTTATTACTAAAACTCTTCATATTAACCTGCTGCCATTTTCTCTAATTACACTAACATGCAGCCTCCATTTTTCTGTCTTGGACATAAAGCTATAATTAGAGACCTTGTCAAATGCATGTTGGTAAAATATATCATTAAATTAGAATGATTAAGCCAGATAGAATGTAGATGGAGGATCAAGAGGAATGGAATGAAATAAATGCAGCTCAGGTCTCTATAGGGTTAAGAGCAAAAGCTGAGACATAAGAATAAAATAGGTGTATTAAAAAGATGAAGAAATAGATACATGTTGATGTGAGGTGGAAAACACCTGGTAATTAGTGCTGGGTTTTTAAGCAAGGAAAAGAGCTTAGAATTGATGCAGGAGGCAACAGCAAACATTGGATAACCTTATGTTTGAGGTGGAAGGAGAAAAAAGGGAGACACTAAAGAGTCTGCACAGAGTAACTATGTTAGACACATAAATAAGAGAAGACTATCATGGACATAAGCCATGGTAATAAGAGATCAAAAGTAATAACGATCTAGATTAAAATAACAGTAATGAAAATGAAATGGAAATTGTGACTTTCGAATTCTCTACTTATAGGGGATGAAGATGGAAATATATTGAAAGAATTTTGTGTATTGTCCAGTTGAGAAATGTAAAAAAAAAAAAAAAAAAAAAGGAAAGGGAGAACATTTGAGAAATATGACAGAATAAAACAAATTTGGTCTGAAGTATAGGCCCAGGACCAATAGCATCAGCATCACCTGAATACATGCTAGACAAGCAAATTCACAGGTTACACCCCAGACCTATTGAATTTACCAGTAGTGATAATAAAGAACTAAAGGAGGGAGAAGAGCCCTGATATGTAACATTTAAGGATTCCTGGTTTCTCTGAAATATGTTTCCACCATGGCCAATTTCAAACCACCAAGAACACAGGGTTGGTATGAAACACACACAATCAGCTCTCCAGACACTATACCAGGCCATTCTTGCATACCACTTTCCCAGGTGAATCTATAGCACACATCAAAATTACCTGGTGAACTTGTCAAAACACAGTCGGGCCACATCACCCAGGGCTTCTGATTTAGTAGATCATCCTTAGCACGGCCCTACAAGATCTAGTGCCTACCTTGTCCTCCCCTCTCTTCCCCTGATCTCATACATCTTCACTCAAATAGGTCGAATTCATTCCCATATGGGGACTTTTGCACTTGTCTCTTCTGCCTAGAAAGTTCTTTCTCCATAATTTTACATGGCTGGCTTCTTCTTCCTATAAAGCTATGAAATCAAATGTCACCTCTGCTCATAATCTCTTTCTAGCATACCATGCAGTATGGTAGGTGACAAAACCAGACTGCCCAAGTTGGAATCCTAGCTCCTTCCTAGCTCCTCAGCTTCTTCTCTCTCTGACTTGGCAAGTTCCGTGAATTTTTTGAACTTCGGTTTCCTCATTTTAAAAAATATGTAAATAAAAGTATCTGCCACTTAGGTTTATTATAGGGATTAAGTGAGTTAATATAAATTTTAAAGGATTTAGAACTGATGTGGCATATACAAGTGATTTTTACCCCAAATTATCTTGTTTATGTATTTGCTTCCATATTTATTATCTTTACCTCTCGTATAGAATGTAAGCTCCAAAGAACAGGCACTTTGCCTACTGTCATTGGTATATTATCCTTAGTGCCTAGAAAACAACCAGGAACTCAAGACACATTTTTGGAATAAACAGATGAATCTTCTGTGCTAAGTGGTCCAAAAAAACAGCACTCAGTGACCTACATACAATGTAAGTTAAAAAACCCGTGCCTCCCAGTGAGATCATTCTAGCAACTATTTGTTTATGAAAACTTTCTTGAAAAAGGCTACAAATAACTGCAACAAATGATCTCACCTCAATCATACTTTTGTTCAGAATGGCTTTCATGTTTTTGCCTTTGCATGTTATGATTTATAGGAAACATCTGGCAGAAACAGAAATCATAATTATTATTTATTGGCAGTTGACAATGTACTAAGCACAGAGAAACAAGAGCTTCAGTAAGGAGATGGCTGTCACCAATTTATTAACCTAACAGCAAATCTTGGCTAATAGTTACTTTCCTCTGAGGTCATAGAATAAGTATTGCTTAAGACACAACCATGAATCTTCCTGAAATGATGACAGGTAGATTTACAATCACAAGCTGAGATATACCTAGATTTCTGACTCATTTTCCCTAGGCGCCTCACATTACAGTCTGCTTTCCTATCTGAGGGCCCCTACTCTCAGACTAATGCTAGACCTATCTAGACGCCAATGTCTTTTTCCTTAAAATGGTTTACCTCACTATTATATTAACCATAAACATGTTTTTCTATATAAAAATACTGCTTGGAAAATGCAATATTACTTATATAAGACTACAAGTGTTGTTAAACAGAAGGTAAAAAAAAATAATATTTAAATAGAAATCAAATGTTCCACGACAAAAAGTCTAGAAACTGGCTATAGGTGTTTCTATTTTCTTAAGTACATGGTTACATAATTTCATTATCTGATAAAAGATCTAATGTTCTGGTGAGTGCTTTTTTGATAGCAAATTCTTTAAAAAAAAAAAAAAGAAAGAAAAAGTATATTGCCATGAATCCTAAGAAGGGAGATCTATTATAAAAATATTTTTTTAAGAAAATAAGAATACATAACTTGAAACAATTCAGTATTTTAAACTCAAATTGTTCTAGCATCATCCATGTATGGGCTTAAAAGAATCAAACATTGCTCTGTTATCTTAAATATGTGCTTTTACACCTAGCTACCTGCCATAAAATGACCATTTTATTTTTAACCGAAAGCTTTGACTACTAAATATTTGAAAATATTATATTAAAAAGATATGATTAACATTTTGATCCATCATCTTTTTTGCTCAATTTGTGAAGTAGACAAAGATATTAACTGAATAATTTTAGAGAGCAAGAATTATATTCCACCTCTTCTCCTGGTTTATAATGTAATCTTACAGAATCCATTCAACCTTTTCTGGCATTGAACCTTACTGAGTGTGATAGCTTCAAGAAATTGCAAAGCCCGTTTTAATAATAAAGTGATACATAAATGTCAAATAATATTGCTATCCTTTGTGAAGAACCCAAGACCTAGAATTTGAGATAGCAAGTCCTAAATACATGAGGGTCAAAAAGCATTACAGACTCAACATTGAAAAAAAAGGTTTCTGGGAGATTTTCTTTATCACCATTTTTACAACAAGGAGAAATAGAAAGAAAGAAAGAAAAAAAAACCTCTATGTTCTTTGTAGAATTATATAAATAAAAATAGGTAAAACTCTGACTTGAAATAATTCCTCCAAAACCAAAAAAGAATATTAGTATTCAAATCCTAAAGGATTTAGGTTTTGGTGCCATTACATTGGGCAATTCACTTAACATCTTTGAATTTCTTCTTATATGTAAAACAAGTCCAATAATTCTTATGTCACAAGGCTGTTACAAGAATTAAGTAAGATAGCACTGGTAAATCACCTGCCACATCATAGATGCATGACAGATGGCCATCTCTTCCTTGATGGACTTTGTTACTGAATGGAAGCAGTTTGACACCCAAAAATTGCCTTTAGGAATATTAATTTTAAGCGTTTTTAAAAATAAAAGATTCGGGGGTGGGGGGAACCTTTAAACTCCCTCCTAACTGCCTAAAAGGAATTTTGATGGAGGACCTACTCCAGGAAAGGTGATATTATCATAGACAACTATAGTTTAATATAAACTGGTATGTGATAGAAATCTAGCAAGGCCCGTTAGTAATTCAAAGTCCTTTCTGTGTCCCATTGTTAAAGATGGCCCAGCAAACATTTATTTACCAAATATTTGTTTTTTAGATCTTTTATATCAATTGCCTTCCTGCACTTTGAAGTCTCAAACTGCAACCAGCCACCACTTCTTCCTCTTAGCTCCATAATGGCATATAAACCTCAACTGCCAATATTAAGTCTCATACAGTATGGTACCCTTGCGTGTATATCTGAAAAATAAACTTTGGACATTTTTCCATGTTTGCCTCTGTTAAATTTGATTATTATCCCAGTTAGAAGAACTTAGAAGGTGGGAGGAAAGTTATATTTTCTGTGCCCCCACATTACCATGTACCCTGCTTAGAAGGCATGTACATATTCAGAAGGTGTGTATATGTTCAGAAGCAGATTCAAGCTTTTAAAGTAGTTTTCAAAGAGCAGGGATTAGGGAAAAAAAAAAAAGTATCTTTATTTTATAGGGTATTAAACAGTTCCATTAGGTGATGAGGCATTTCACTGTGGTATAATAATTTTATTCCTATAACAGGTATTAAATTTACTTTTAAAAATATAAACTATGCAATGCCATATCGATACCTTGCTGTTTACTAAAAACAATATTTTGACTCTCATAAATTCTCCAACCTAGCTCATTCTCTGTTATGGATCAATGATCTTACAGTTTCTATATCTCAACACAGTTCTGTTTTTCTCCCTTGATCTGGTTTCTGTACTCTGCCTTTTATACTGAGCACATGTAATAATGGTATGTCAGTTTAAACTGTTTCAAATTCTCCTTGTACTATTCTCCCTGGGTGACCCAAATTACACCTGTTTTATTTTATGAAGCCCTATCAGTAAATGCAGCTTTAGAACATCAACTATAACATCAAAAAATAATGATTCTTAAGTCTATTCCATTGCTCTTTTAATATTGACTTTCCCAAATCATTATCCTACCCAGTTTATAGTCCAAAATACTGGGGTCATTTGCCTGTCCCAGCCTCGGGGTTTAGCGTGAACATGGAATTGGAACACTTTCCTCTTGAAAACAATGCAGACATCTCTATGGATCTAAACCAAAATATAGGAATCAATGGCACCGTCAGTTATAACAGGGGTCCCCAGCCTCCGGACCATGGACCGATACTGGTCGATGACCTGCTAGGAACTGGGCAACACGGCAGCAGGTAAGCAGCAGTGATCTAGCAAAGCTATTTGCAGCCAGTCCCCAGCATTAGCAGCACGGCCTCAGCTCCACCTCATCAGGCATTAGATTCTCATAGGAACACCAGTCCCTGATGTCCAAAAGGTTGGGGACTACTGAGTTATAACATAAAATTAGAGCTCAGATGTTTTAATTTGTAGGACTATAATTTGGAAACTTAGTTATAGCACAAGAAAGAGAATTGGTTAGATTTGTATAAGGTACTTTAGGTCAGTGAGATTGTCATGACAGGGTACAGAAGTTTTCATAACATATGGTCACAGATAACTTTCATTTCATCCTCAAGGCAAAGTTCTTGGAAGAAATGGTCCCAGATATTCTTCATTTGGTTAAATATCCTGGTACTATACTAATATATATCTCATTTCAGACTCACATTAAAATAACATTTAAAGATATTATGGCCAAATATTACCTCTGGATTGCATAGAGTATCTAAAGTTCTATAGCTGTTTATTTTTTTAATCTACGTAGCTAGGATTTATTTAAGCATTAATCACCTCCAAATCCAGGATCTTTTACTTATTAGTTATCAAAAATTTTTGCTAGGTCCTATTAATAGTTAGCTCCACAAACCTGCACTCACTGAGTAAAAATATACTTAAAACTGCTAGAATTGCTTAAAAACATAAGGTGCTAAAAACAGATTGTGAAGAGGAAAAGCAACATTGAAAAATTTACTGGAAGTAAAAGGTATAGTAGGACTCTATATTAAAAGCTCGTAAAGTGTGGCTTCCAAAGATTTTCTTTTCCACAGTAGATTCATCTTTCAATTCGTAGAGGACAAAATCTAGAAATATACCTGTCTCCACTCTCTCCCGCTTTTTTTCCCACAATGTCACCTAAACTTCTTGTCTTGAGATCACTGCTGACTTTTTAATTTCCAGCTCCATCAGAACATGTCAGTACTCCTCCCTCTGGATCTTTCTGGAGCATGTGGCAGTGGTGTCCACTGTGTTCATGTGTCCCACTCATGGTGTTTCCACGGAGTCACACTTTTCTGACTTTCCTCTTACTTAGATGATTGTTTTTTCTTCTCTCGGGTTCTTTTTCTCTCCTAGATGTGTTTTTATGGTTCTGTTTTTCATCTTTTTATTTTTCTCTTGCTCTTTAGCAATCTTGTTCTCCAACCATTACGTCTACATGAATGGCTACCATATCTAGCTATGATATCTCAAGTTCTTATATGTGTCATTTGCAACAATCTCAGCTTTATGTTGAGGACACTAGTAATATATTCATTTCTATCCTAAAGTGACTCTGCCTTCATTATATTTCTAATTTCTCCTAATAGAACCACCTCCCAGGTGCCAGGCTAAGACCCATAAAATGTATCCTTTTTTGCCTCCATTATTACCATCATCTAATTTGTTTTCAATTTCTAGTCAGTTTATATAGTCCATTTATAATTTTTCCCATGTATCAATTTTTATTACTAAGTCCCTTATTCAAATTCTGAATTCTCATGTAACATTAAATAATCTCTTCACTAGTCCTGCCTATCTCTTTTTTTTTATCCAGTTGACACATAGTTTCCAGATTAATTCCCAGGAAGTACAGCTGTGATGATGTCATTTTCCTACTCAAAACCAGTCATAGTGACTTGCCATCCTCTTCTAAATTCTAAATATGAATTCTATTGCTTGGCAGTAAGTACAGCAACCTCTGTGTCAAGCGTGTATTCAGTCTCTCCATTTCCATAGCTATACCCTTCCAACTGTTCTCAAATGGGGCAGAATCTCCTAGGAGAGCCTTAGAAATGTATGGAGGCATTTTTGGTTATCACAAAGATTAGGCTGGGGGAGGTGGATGTGTAAATAGAGTCCTAGATTCTGGGTTTTCTATATGTAGAGACCTACCACTCTGCCTACCCCACACAACAAAGAATTGTTCCACCCAAAGAGCCAGCCTCCCACACCCCCACCCCATTAAGAAACAATATGGCTTAGGCAGATTCAATTACTCACTTTTTTTTCAATTCTGTTATATACTTTTCCATCTCCTCAGCCTAGAATGCCCTTTTCATATTTTCCAAAAATTACATATCTTGCTTATCCTTTAAGGCCAAAAGAAAATATGAAAGTCCTCCCTGAATCCCCTGACATGAATCTCTAACTCCCATGGCCTTTCAACCTATTACTCTCTAACACCATTTCATTTCTACCTGGATAATACATTTTCCTTTCTAGGAAACTTAATGAAAGTAAAGCTCCATCTTTGCCTACTTTTATGACTAGAACATTGTCAAGGCTGGCAAATTAAGTATGTATTAACATACTTAATATCATGGCACACACCATAAGCATAGACTCTCTGGTTTTTAATTAATTCTGAAATGTTTACCTCGGCCTGCATATTAAATCATACTTAGTTCTGTTTACTTATTTTTAAGTCATTATCTAATTTTTGGTTCCATGTCCCTACTGAAATGTAATGGCTACGACTTTTCTTCCACAACTTCTGTTTCATCTTCCAGATTTTTTTAGATAAAGCCCTTCCTAGTTAAACCAATAACCTTATTCCATAGAAACGCCCCATTTGGTACCCTATAAATCCTTATTCCCTGCCTTTGGCTCATTCTAGCTTCATGGATGTTCCCAGTAGGTGCTAAGCTAATAGTTGTTGCATGGAATGATCCTTGGAATGAGAGGAAAGGAGCTACTGACTGTGCAATTGAGACAGAATATAGAATAATAATAGTACAATAACACAGAGCCTAATGTCCAGGCTCAGCAAGCAACTGTGTTCATAGCTGTCTCAGTGCTTGAGGAAAGTCTGGAGCAACCTTGACTTTCCTCCCTACTTTTCAACACACCCAACATACAGCCCTTTTAGAAAGTAATTATTGATGTCCATAAATCTCACAGTATTATCACAGGGAAAAGACTAATCCTAGGCTTCTTTCTAGTCTTAAATCACCATAGACAGTTTTAAGGATCAACCAGTCAATCATAATCAGTTTTAAAAAATTATTACCTCATTTTAGCCTTTTCCTAGTCTTACACAACTTTTGGTTTCCAAAATTGTAGATTAATTTTTTTGCCATACTCAATGAAAAAAAGAAAGAAATTAGGTATTATTGTAAAAGGCCTGTCACAACTCTCATAGGTACACCAGGAATTCTTTAAAAATATGATTATTTCAAATTGATTATTTGAGTGCTATATTGTTTTGTTACAAATAAAACATTCATCATTATGGTCTACAGAAGATGAAAGAAAACATATCTGCTTCCCTAGAGCATGATGCTTAGGAAATTAAGTGCTTTCAATTCATAGATATGACAGCTTCTCAATCACAAAAACAAACAAACAAAAACCCCATACAAATCAGGACATGTTTTTCCATTTGAAAGAGATAGCCCAATGCCCTTACTGGAACGTGTGCTAAATACAGTAACACATCATAACTTAATCAGAGGAAGCTGCTGCTATGAGACAATCCTGTCCATGCAGAAAGAGATAATGCCAGTCACTTCATACGCCTTGCACTTCAATCAGACAACGTGTCATACTGAGACTTTTTATCACTTGGTTAGAAGTTGGGATTTTCTACACATCCTAAAGAACAAAGATGTATGAGAAATAGTACTGGCTTTCAGCCCCTACCTGTCAATGTCCACATGCAAAATCAGTTTGTACTGATATAATTGTTCTCTCCATAAATATGTACTGAGGCTTACTATTTTTAGAGTACATTAGGGGCCAAAAATCTCCTCATATAGGTTATATTTTTCTATATTTAAATATGAATACAGGTAATCTCCAGTGCACACTCTCCACCAGGTATGTTATTGTTTTCAGTTTTTTGGTTTTTAATGTTTTACAAGCTTCTGTGTCTGGAGCAATCTTGACTTTCCTCCCTACTTTTCAACACACCCAATATATAGCCCTTTTAGAAAGTAATTATTGATGTCCAATAAGCAACTTATAAAAATATATTTCCAAGCATATCACTGGAAATAAACTAGATGTCTCTGGAAGATGTTTTTAGCTCTGTCAGGTCATTGAATAACATTTGATGAAAGGGATAAATAAAGGAAGATATAACAAAGCTGTACTAGATATTGATTTAAATGTGACAGTGATTAGAAAACTTGATTTGACTTTGGAACATTTAAGCTCTTGTGAGAGTCTGTCCAATTGAATGTAACTATATTCAACAGAAGGAAAATATCCTAGGTTTCACCATGATTTTTATCAATTAAAAATCGTTATTTATGGAAAGGGCACAAGATCATAAACACTTTTACCACCCAATAATAAAATGCTCTTTCTATTATCTTTGACAAGGCATAGCCTATTTGCCTTTTGTTTAAACTCGTAAATAAAAGTGATTAGGAAATAGTTCACTCTGGCTTAAAACTACTCATTCTTTTCCTGCCTGGCCCTTAAGCACAAATTCTGAACACAGCATGGTATTCTAGACATAGTAATCCCGTGTCAGGTACATTAGGGATTTTCCCTTATTTCACAGGCTAAGCATATAATCATTTTAAAGCTGAGAATAATCTCTATATCATGCTACTGACTTATATAGTTGGGTCACCTAAATGAATAATTTTAAGTTCCTGAATTTTTGAGGCTGCAAGTATCTTTGAAAGAAGGAGGTAGAAGGAAAGGGAATTAACAAATAGGTTTGGGAAATTTTTATTTTGCTAAGTAAAAATAACAATATGAAAATGTATTATTTACTTTCACTATTATTTCATAAATCAAATATTTTAGATGAATATCAAACAAGTAGAAAGTACATAGATTTCTAATAAAAAGTTGAATAAATTTTATTTTATGAAAAAAGCTACCTATATTGACCTGATTTTATTATAGAATAGTATATTATTTGGAATTCATTGAACTAGATAACAAATGTCTCTCCGAACTCCTGGTGCCCCACGTACTTTTGATAAACAATAATTTTTCTATCCACTTGGGCAAGAGATTTTATTTAACCTAAAGCCCTGACTTTATATTTACCCTTATTAAATTTCAGCTTATGAGTTTTCAAACATTAGTCCAAATTATAAACATATTAGAACCTTGAATCTCTATCTTTCTCACTTTTGTGCCATATGCAGATGTAAAATGTTTACCTTCCAAGTCACTTGTTAAAATGTAACAAGGATTAATCCCTATCAATAGTTTTAGGTTTCCACCAGGAAGAGTTCTAACAGCTAGAGTATTTCACAGTGCTATCATCAGATCACAATTATCTCCTTTACATCAAAGACAGATTCATTAGAAAAGATCTCAGAATTGGACATTAAAAAGCCTGTAGGCCAATTTCTCACCTAAGCTATTGTGCCTCCTATACAATAGCTTGGTCTAATTGTCGCCCTCCTTGTGTTTAAAGGCGTTGGGAAACTACAAACCCTTCCTTCTCAACACAATCCCCTCTCTTTCAAGATAGCTCTGTTAGAAAACTAATTCTATTTTGAGATGAAATTTGTATCCTTCTAGCTTCTGTTCATAGGTGGTAGTTCTGTCCCTCAGGGTCCTTCAGAACAAAGTCTTTCACATCATAGCCCTTTAAAGATTTAATGACAGAGATCATGTTTCTCCAAGTCTTACCTTTTCCTGGCTAAAAATTCCCTGTTGCTTTTATAAATTTTTCATATGACACTGACTCAAATCATGTCACTATTTCAGATAGCCTCTGCTAAATATGCTCCAAGTGACAATTCTATTTGAAGTGTGACATCTGTAACTGGACAAACCATTATAGCTATATTCCGTTAGGCACAGTATGAACCAAGATGATCCAATTCACTGAAACCTAGGTGAAGACAATATATTTAACAAAAAAAGGAATTAAGTGCCACCCTATCCGCTCCTCCTGACCTTGTGTTTTCTCGACCTTATTCACTCCAGAATCAATAGAGAATTTTTTTTAATTGGTTGGGTTTTGTTCAGAATTCCATAAAGTATCGATTTCTGGTTAAATTAAGAGTCTTAAAAAAATAAAATGGAATATAAAAGTACTCCTTCTTGTTCTTTATCTACCACCTCATTTCCTGGAGGTAACCACTATTACAACTTTCATGAAGGCCTTTTAAAAACCTTTCTATGACTACATAAACATATGGCTCTGTTCCTTTTTTTCACAATAAATGGAATAATATACCTATTCATCTGAAATATTACTTTTTCACTTATCTTGGGCATCTTCCACACAAAAACTGAGCCAACTTATCACCTACAATTGAGGTTGACTCTAAATTGGGTTTTGCCATTACAGATAAAGCTGCATAAAAACCTTCCTAATAGACTGTTGTGTATGTGCACATATATATCTGTACCATAAATTGCTGGAAGTAGAATTAGTGGACCTAAATACATGTGTATATTTTATGTCAATATATACTGCAAATATGGAACTTATACACATGTACATGCACACAGACAAGGGGGGTACTACAGACATAATAATTTGAAATTCAAGAAACTATAAAATTAACACCATTATTAAAAATAATTTTGACATGTAAAGAAGATTAAAATAAGTTTTAGAACTATTCTTTGATGAAAAAATGTTAAATTATACTAGTTTTTCTGACAGCTATACCTTTCTGCTAATTCACATGAGGTTTCAATCAACTAAAACTACTAAGCTTTGCAGAGGCTAAGTTTTAGTTAAGCCATATTAATTCCATTCTCTATCTTAGCAATTTGTTTTAGAGTGCTCCGTATATATGGTTTACTATTTATATGTGTTATATTTTATCTGGATACTGAGATTTAGTTCATATTCTAGAATATCCAAATTCTTTATGACAATTATTTCACCTATTTCTTTTATTCTATTAATTTTAACTAAAGGAGGAGGAGGAGGAGGAGGAGGAGGAGGAGGAGGAGGAGGAGGAGGAGGAGGGAGGAGGAGGAGGAGAGAGAGAGAGAAGAAGATTTATTCTATAATTTTATCCAAATCACTAGTAAAACATTGAAATATGCTAGGTCAAGAGGATCACTGTTGCCCACCAGTACAGGCCTCAGCCTTGGTTGGCAACTATATACTAATCAGCCATTTTAAAGATATTTTTTAACAGATGCAATTAAAACTAATTACACTATGTTTTTTATGTTGTCAGAAAGAAGACACACCATTTTAGAAAAAAGTATTATAAGAGATTTTTCCAAAAAGCCTCGCTGCCCTTTATGAATGTCAAACGATTTATCATTCTAGAAACCCTATGATTCATTTATATATTGGACAAAAATTTGTTGAATATTCAATATAGCTACGTTCTTGTTAGGTGCAGGATATATAAGTAGTGAATAAGGATGACTAAATTATTGCCTTTGTGAACTTTATGTTTGAATGCAAAAATGTACAATAAAAATAACAAAATAATATAAAATATAATTTCAGGTTGTGATAGACTCTAAAGAAATAAATATGATGACATAGTAGGATATGCCTGCAGGAGTGAATTAAGGAATTGAGAAGATGATGTTTGAGCTGAGTCCTCACAAATTGAATATAACAGGAGCTGTCTACATGGCTATATGGGAAAAGAGCAAAGGGAAATTGCCAAGTGCAAACTCCCTCAGGTAGGAAGGAGCCTGCTGTGTTCTAGAAACAGAAATCTTGTGATTGGAAAGGAAAATAACATAGGATGGGGCCAGAAGTTAAGCCATAAGAAGTTCACATAAGTCTGATTAAACCATACAATTTTTTTTTTTTTTTTTGCATTTCACTGTAAAAAGCTAAGGAAAGTAATTGCTACCAAAAAAAAAAATGTTTACAATTTTACTTTGGCTTTTATATAGAAAGTAGAAAGTAGATTAATAAAGATGATAATGGCATAAGCTAACATGTTGACAGACAGAATGGAGAAAAGCGTATAGATTCAAAATCAATATTTTTTGGTGAAAATGATAGGATTTGTTAATAGAAAAAAACAACCCATAGAAATCATTAGACTATAAGCTTCACAAAGGTAAGGATTTTTGTTTGCTTTTTTTTTTTTTTTTTTACTATTTTTCTCCAGATGCATAAAGAGTGCCTACCACATACTATGTGTCCAATAAACATTTACTGAATGAATTTACAGGCTTTTCCCCAGAGCAACTAGAAGAACGACCATGCCATTAATGAAAAGTACTAAGACTGAAGAAGAAGCAGAATGAGTGGAGACAGACAAATTTAGAGTTCCATTTTGGCTATTTTAAGTCTTAGATGTCTTCTAGATATTGAAGTGGAAGTGTCAAGGGGAAAACTAGATGTTTAAATCTGGTCATTAGATAAGAGTTCTAGCTTGGAGAGAAAAATTTGGAAGCCAGCAGTATGTAGCCATGGGATTTATAATAAATAATTAAAAAATTAAGGAATTCCTGAAGGACATAAAAAAGAGTTCCAATTATAGAGATACATAAAACATGTTTATTAATGAAAATATTCAATATCTTAAAAAAGTGATTTTTCCCTAAAATAATCTAAAATTTAAAACATTTAAAAATGTTCAATAAATATTCTAACACGTATTTTCATCAAACTTGACAAGTTGTTACTAAAAAAGCAAAATAAGATAGCAATAATTTAAAGAAAAAAATGAGGTGAGCCAATTTGCCTAGAAGATATTAAGATTTAGTATAAAACCATAATTAAGACATTGTAATACTGTAGCAGGGATAAAGACATAGATCAATGGAACACAAGAGAGAATCTAGAAACATAAATATTTGAAACATATTTCAATTTATCTATCAATCTATATTTACATATGGAATAGGAAAATATTATACATATTTGATATACATGTGTTATATATGTATGTGCATATTATATATGTGTATAAGTATATACATATATGTGTATACAAATATATATATATATATATATATATATATATATAAACCAATGGAAACATTTATAGTGTATATGTGTATGTGTGTAACAAATGGTAGCATTTCACGTTAACTGGGAAAGGATCAACTACTTAATGTGTGATATTGCCCAATGGTTAGCACTAGAAAAAAAATGAAGTAGATCTCTAGCTCATGTTATGCATAAAAACAAATTTCAGATCAAATAAAGATCTATAAGTTTCAAGCTTTTTAAAAGATAGTATGGCACTTTATAATACTTTTATTGGAATAATTCCTTAACAAAGCACAAAACAACAGATGTGTGGCACAGGGTAGGTGCTCTGTAAATATCTATTGAAGGCATTAAAAGATAGAACATATATTTACATTAAAGTTCTTAAAATCCTCAGTGATTAAAATATTGTTTTAAAAATTTTTTAAAGCCATAGACAACAGAAGATATTTTTTGAAAACCCCAGCATTATAAATAATTTTTCAAAAAGGTTTAGGCAATTCACAAAATTAGAAAGCCAAATGGTTAATAAATATCTGAAAAAAAGTTTCTTTTTAATCAGAAAATTGTAAAGCCAGTGAGATTTACTTAATACTCTTCAGATTTAAAAAGTCATTTTTTTAAAAATGACAGCATCAAGTAGTATTCCCAATGTGGAGAAATGAGAATCCTCATAGACTATTGAGGGGAGTAGAAGTGATTCAACCACTTCAGAGACCTCATTGGGGGATTCTGTCTCCTGTAGTATCTCACGGAAAATGGACATAAGTTGTGAGGTTTCAGTTGCAGATCCTCCAGACTCCACTTCTCTAGCCAGTTTTTACTAGTTAATTAACATCAAGTCCAAAGAAGCATTCTCCCTTACTAGTTCCCTGTGATGAAATCATCAGCAAGGCAAATCAAAAATTTAACACATACTCACTTTTAGTAAAATAAAAATCTTGGCAAGTGTCCAAAGACTTAAAATTTCTAATCATTGCCACATTTCACATTCTTACATTTGTGGTCTTTATTAGGAAGCAATTATTTATTGCTTATTTTAGACAAGGTGACTAAGATTGCCCTTCTGTGTATCCTGATTCATGGCTTCAAGGTTCCTAGTCATCTAGATATAACTCCCTGAAAATGTGTTGCTCTTCAGATTTCAGGAAATTAAAGACAATAAAACAACAACAACAACAAACATTTCTTGGCTTTTTTCAAAGCCATGCCTTCTTTTGATAAAAGGAAAGAAAATGTTTCTTTCATTCTATTGGAGGTTTCAAAATAAATAATCACTAAAAATAAATGAAATCTGTTGAGACAAAGTACCACTTTGATTTCAAATTATATTTTTCTCTCACAAGATTCTGATATGGGCCCTCAGGGAATGTTACAAAAACCAGGTGCTAAGTAAAGAAATAGGTGATTAGTAAAAAATAAATCATAATCTTAGGATGAGTCAACTTCTGTGTTTAAAATAAATATTTTAATATCTTTCCATGTGTATAAGAGTCTGAAGTATTATATATAATTTTTATAGCCAGCTTTGTAGAAGAGTATCTGAGTTATCATACCTGTGGACATAAGGTTTCCAAGTGATTGGCTGCAATTTTGACAATTTTAATCCCATCTTCATTTGTTGACATGGAACAAGCAAGGTTTGCCACCTTAAATACAATAAAAAATAATGAAAATTATTTCAGATTTTCAAGGAAATGCAGAAACATTTATTGTCCTGGGCAAGTAGGTACATGTATACCTACATTGAAAATCTCAGTAATAAAAAGCAGCATTCTCATAAATGTTACTAGTATCTGTTTTATGAAAGCATTCAGAGAATCTATTAAAACAAAAAAACAACAAAGGATCCTATATAATTGTTTAGAACAAAAGGAAAGACTGGTGAGTGAATCAGTAAACTCCATACAATCTCTTGGTATCAACATCTAATCGTTAATATGATGCTATTATGATTTCCTATGGGACTGAAAAAAAATTGGATCTATGGATTGAATGCTAATAGGTTCTTGGAATCTCATATGATTGTGGTTTACTTTACTTTTGTAATTGGTTTATTATTTCCCAGAGGTTTATTATGCCTACTTAAGTTACATTAAGAATGACTATATCTTTATTCATGTTTACTCAGCATCAAATATACTGCAAAGCTAGACAAATAGAAGATAATTAAATTCTTCTTCCTGTTCTTGATATTCTACTACAACTTCATGGGCACTGTTTAACATTCCAGCAATCTATTTGATTCAAGCATTAGTGACAACCAAATTCCTTTATATTTTGCTTTTGAAACTTACACTCTCTTCCAGTGAAATGGATGCTCTTTTAAATAACTGCCATTATGTCCATTACCTAAGCCTAATATTTACAAATACTTTTTTTACCATGAGCCATGAGAAAGAGCATGGATTCTTTTCCTTTCCTTTGAACCTCACTCTTACTCAACATTCCTCTTGCTAGCAAGTGAGTATTTGTGTACAGAGGTAGTGTTTACTCTGATCTCTGGAATACATAATTGTCTTCATCGCTGCAAAGAGTCTGCTGTTTTAAAAATCATTTTCTATCATACCTAATGCTTCTGTTGATTATTATATGGTTTAACACAACGTAGTTTTTACTGTTCAAATCTAAAATGCATTCAGTTGAGGAGAAACCACACGTTGCTGCATGTAATGAAAGCAAATAACAAAAATATATAAAAAGATCACAAAATGTTACTGAAATGGATTTATAGTCTTTGTTTGTTTAGCATTACTTTTAATACATCAACAGTGAAACAACTCCTTGATTTGCATTTACATATAATGGAATAATAGCCATACATTATTCAACTGTGGAAGGGCATTGTTCACTATATTAATGTACATGGAAATGGCTCCCTCGAAAAGGTCTTTTGTTGGCTTGAAGGTCACAGTGCCTCAACTTTCATAACTGACACATAATTAGCACATTTGTGAATTATTTGAAAAGGACAGCGGTTTCTGTGCCCCTCCCCCAACTCTTCAAGCCCCACTGACAGAAGGTTGAATTCAGCAGTCTAATTGTTTTAATAACCTTATAATAATTTGCACTACACCTGCAAAAAAAAAAAAAAACTGCCCATAAATTCGAATACTGTTTAAGTAAAAAATAAAATAATATAAAATAAAAATTATAGGTTCAATCTTTTGGTCAAATCAGAAGAATGCTGGTTAATCCTAAATTTAAAAAATTACAAAAAGGTGCCCATAAAGCCACTGTTTTATTTTTTCTATTTATTTTTAATGTATCATTATTCTCTTTTTCTCCATTTAAAAATAGGCATTTTTGTTCTGGACATTTGTTAGCCACCATGTTTACTGCAAGCCAATTCAATGACTAACATAACATGGAAATCATCTTGGATGCAGATGATTTCTATTATATTAGTGGACTTAAGTTTTACAACATTCCTAATTGAAATACAACACAGCTAAAAGATTTCAACTCAATTAATTATCATATTAATACTCTTTCTGTTTTCTTTTATTCAGACATAACAGAATTTCTCTTTCCTAGAACTGTTCTATATCAGATAAACTTTCTAGATAATCAAGTACTATTATTTCCAGATTAAGGCATGTGAAGTTCTAGTGATACTTTATACGAATTCAAATTTATAAGATAGCTAATATTCTGTGACAAAAAAGATAAATTTACATTACAGAAATATCTTCATATTTCTAATATGAGTGACTCATGACATATTTTCTAAAGTCACATCACTGTGTAAATAGAAGACAAATTTCCACTAATAATAATTATTCCTAAATTCTGTGGGGGCTCTTTTGACAGTCAAGTACGTTGCCAAGCACAGCATGAAGGCAAATCCTTCATAGTTAAAGAAAGCAGCATGCAAATAAAATATTCTGTAAAATAGTTTGAGATATTTGGACATCTGATATCTTTTGTACATCTAACATTAACAGTGTTTCAAAAGTCTGTGTAAAGCTTCAGTATTCAAGAGAGCCTTGTGGAAAGTTTGTGCCCACTAAGAGAAATTAGGGCTCATGGAGGTTTGAACCTAATTCTCAGAGTTAATAAGCTCTCTGATCATGGGCAATTTGTCAACTTCTCTAAGCCTGTTTGTTAACTGTAAAATGGGTATTATAAATACATACCTCACTAGAGTGCTTTGGGGATTAAATGACAGTGTATGGAGATGGCCTGATACCTGGTAGCCCTGACCATGTATGAATTTCCTCTCAGCTCATCTATCTCTTTACTAATTGGGGTGGAAAAGAACATTCACTTTCTCAAATGATTTTACAGAATTACAGTCTTAGAAGTCTACAGAAATGTAATGAAATATCCAATCCAAGAGCCACAAACTCAAATATTTTCACGAGTCATGCAAGGAATACCAACATAGAGTCTAAATATAACTCAGTGGTTGGGGTGGGTGATAACTTCTTCAGGCAAACATGAGGGTGCATGGCCCACCTAAAGGCATTGAAGTCATTAAAACAAGATGACATAAAAGGTACTGCCTTGACCAAACTAAGAATCTGTTGGCTTACTTTATTTAGTTCATAAATTACCAGTTTGTGACCTCTGACCCCATTCCCTAATCTTATATTATATAGGTAGGAAAAAAAAGTCAAACAGGGAAAAGAAACATATTCAAACCAACCAGCAACAAGGAGACGATTAACCAGGGAGATGTGTGTGCTTTTTATGCCACCCTGAATTAAAGTATTCACAAACGTGAATACAATTGAAATGACTGACCAGACTTTTTACTGATATTGTGCTAGATCCTTAGCTAAATCGAAGAAAAGTAGAGTCTAAATTATCTTGACAAATGGGGCCAAAGGCATTCAGGTATATCCACAAATTTATTAGAAAGAAAATACCAGAACATAACGTTCTTTCATTTTTAGAAGAGATTAAACTATGTTATTAAAGTAATTACTGTACTGTATTTAATAA
This sequence comes from Eonycteris spelaea, assembly GCA_003508835.1. NCBI lineage: Eukaryota > Metazoa > Chordata > Mammalia > Chiroptera > Pteropodidae > Eonycteris > Eonycteris spelaea. The sequence continues at coordinate 1,489,349 of PUFA01000252.1, forward strand.
TTACAAAAACCAAACAAAAAAAAATCTTCGAACAGTGATATGTTGTTATGTTACGAAGAGCAAAGTGACTTTTTTTCATCAGCTCCCATCTCATAAGCCTCTCTCCTTCTTACTAGTCCCTCTACCATCTCAGATGTATGTCCCATTCTAGACTCTTAACGATTAGATTTATTGCCCTATTTGGTCTGTTAAAAAAAAAAAAAAAAAAGTTGTTTGTAAATAACAAACCCTGGCCAGACAATTGAATGAATTAACATATATTATCATCCTATTGATGTTTGTTCTCCTCTTCTTGGTTCCTGTATACTAATTTTGTATGTGCCTGTCATCTTTTAGCTTGGCATGGTACCCTTCCTTCCCTAAGCCATGGTCTCATGTGAGAAATTCCTTGCTCTGGAACCTAGCTTTGTAGAATCCTGCAAGCTAGACTAACTTTGTCCATCACTCTCTATCGAGGTCAGGAAGATGACCATAACCAACCCAAAACAATGACTAGCTAATGGAAGAGGACAACTATAAAAAAGATATTTGGGAATTGGGAATTTTCTCAGTCACATTTAAATCAGTCTACCATGCTATAGGTTAATTCTGCTTTTCATCATTACTTTGTTCTGGTCTGGAAAAGAGATTACATTTTAAAAGTATTGAATACCAGAGGATGCTATATTTCAACATTCTAATATCAAGTTTGATTTGAAATCTCAAGAGAGCACTAGTTGTCCTCACAGTCATCTGAGACAACTGAATGGTATCGTTTCTAGGAAGGAGCTTACCATTTGGACAGCTACTCATCACCTGTCAGTCAGTTTGTCACTAAGGAGTTCTCACACAGAAATTCATCTGTGATACGATTTCTTAAGAATGTGAGGAAAACTCTGATGTTTGGTGAGATTTCCATTGTTGTGAATTTATTGTTTATATATAGTTAACTGTAATATCATGTCACAGTGTATCAATGGGGGAGAAATGTCACTGTCTCATTTTCATTTTATATTCCTCTCAGGCAGATGGTCATGCAACTCCTGTGTAAACACTTTCAGAGACAGAGAATGTACTATTTTGCAAGTCAGCCTATTCCCTTTGTGGGTAGTCCAAAGTTACACATGCTAAAAACTTCTTTGTTATCATGAGGTGAAATCTCTCAATGATTTTCTCATAGTAGTCATAGAATCTAGAATGTCAAATATCCTCAGTAATAGAAATACAGTTGGGCCCATAGAAAGTCTATATTATCAGTTCTCAATATTTGTAGGATAAATTAGATGGTGAGTGTAATAGAATCACCAGTAAATAGCTATTAAAACGGAACATTCCAGGTTTTGTTTTGTTTTGTTTTGATTTGTTTTGCCAAATTATTCTGATATAGTATGTCTATGGATGGAAGTTAAGGTAGTAGAAGTTATGTTTAATTTGATTTTTAAAAGTTCTCCAAGTGATTCTGATATCTCACCTCTCTACACACAAACACAAAAACAAAGAGAGAAAACAAACAGATGTATATTCAGACATTGGGCTGATTTCCATTTGTTTGGGTAGACACTCCTTCCAGAGGGTTAATGTAAAGAGGAAATAATCTATAAAAAGTACGACTTGAATACATGTGGAAAAGGCTAGGAAGTCAAAGAAAAGGCTTAACAAATTAGGGACAAGAAAAAAAAAAAGAAAAAAAAACTTATACTACTACTTGAGAAATAGTGCTTGGTCTGTTCAGGCAACCATAACAAAAATACCATACTGGTTAGCTTATAAACAACAGAATTTACTTCTCACTGTTCCAGAGGCTAGGAAGTCCAGGACCAAGGTTCTGGCAGATTTGGTGTCTGGTAAGTACCTGCTTCCTCTGTCACAGAGATAGCTGTACCTCTAGCTGTAACCTCACATGACAAAAGAGGTGAAGGATCTAAGGTCTCTTTTGCAAGGGCACTAATCCTATTCATGAGGGTTCTGCCCTTATAACCTAATCACCTCCTAAAAGCCCCACCTCCTAATACTGTGTGTTTATGATTTCAACATGTTAATTTTTGAGACACAAACATTTAGTCTATAGCAAAAAGAAAAAAGTTAAAAAATCAAAATATATAGGAAACAAGAAAATCAAGTGCAGGAAAAATTTCTGATCTTTTACCCAGAACCCATTCCTCCTTCTGTCATTAATACTCTGATTTCGCTTTGGAGAACTACTCTCTCTTCCTCTAACCCAGTGGTGTGAACTCTTGGTACAACTGTTAATGAAGTCTCCTAGTCTTTCCCCATATTAACCTCATCCTGGGCATATTCAACACCTTACTGCCTAAAGCCCTAATGCACTCTTTGTTCCTGCCCAATCTGAGCTGCTTTTTTTTTCATTTTGCCTTTACTTACGTGCCCTACCTTGTGTCTTTGAGTGAAGTCTCTTTTGTTTTCTTAGTTAAGTAAACAAATTTATTTTATCTTCTGTGCTACCATAATTAAAGTATTGAACCAGAAATTTACACAACAATTATGTACTAATTTCAGAGGGTTACTTTCAGCAAGGCTAAATGTTGGCAATGTAGAATCATAATCATTTAATGGAAAGCACCTCCTAATCAAATGTCTCCCTCTTGACTTAGGCCACCTGAATCTCCTACTATCAGGGGCCACTGTAGGGAAGAAGTGTTCATTTCAGATCCTGCACATGTAGATAAATTGCTTATACTTGTCTTTTCTTGAATATCTATTTCTTCAATGTCTATTAGAATATTTTATATACCAGGTACAAGAGAACATCCAATTCCTGAAGAAAACAATTTCTCATTTTTGGGTTAATCATTTGCAAGTTGTTCATTCCATCTGAAAACCATCCTTTCATACGCTCTTTCACATTCAAACTGATACATGAAGGCCTGGATTTAAATATCTCCTCCACATACCCTTTTCTGATGCCCCAACAGAATTCATCCTTCTACCGTCCATAATCCACAATTATAGCACAAACTTCATTCTTCCTAAATTCACTATGTAAACAATGAGCTACTGGAAGGGAAAGATAGTAATTGTATTCTTTTAAAATTATGTTTAATCAAGCAAAGTATCCTAAATATAGTATGTAGTCCATGTAATAAATAAAAATAACGATTTTATCTTGGTCCAGCCAAAAAGTGAATTATTACGACTAGAAATGATTTTCTATTGTGTCTTAAACTAATACATTCAATGAATAATATTTCATAGAGGCCTTATTAATTACTTTATTCATTTTCATTGAAGTTGTGTTCTTTTTCTCATAAAAAAAAAGTTTCTAATTATCTATAATATGAGCACAAAGGTAAGTATCGTTACTAAGTTTTGGAGAAAAGAAAATCATTGGGTCATTACACTTATTCATCCAGAGTTGATTTCAATCTGACTTTACATGTTTATTGGGAACATCGAAATCTGAAAAATCTGTAGGAAAGATACAAATGAACACGGGCAGACTCTGCTAGGGCTACAGAAACAATATAGCTGACATCAGTTCTTCATTTTTAATTTTGTATTTGAAAAGGAGATTTGATTTATTTCTTGAATTTGAAAAGAACAAGAGGTCACAAAACCTTAAAATAAAAAGAGAGGTCCGTGACCTTTGGACATGCTACAAAATAGTAAAATTAGAAGTCACTGGCCAAAACACTGATAGAGGGAACACTAGAAGTTCTTCAGGTACATGAGAGATATCCAGATTTTGACTAGATACTTTGCGTTTCAGTTGCCATTGAGAAATATAAGTAGACATATCCAATAAGTAGTTAGATATGTAGTTAGGATGAGTCTACAGTGGATATTAATTAGGAAGTCACTATTTGTGTAGGGAGCAAATATTTTTAGAAAATTATCTAAGGCACAATATTTATTAAGCAGATAGAAAAAGATAACCCTATGATGAGTCTTAGCAAAGGTGGCCAGAGATAAAGCAGGTTACCACAATACTCTGATGTCATAGAAGCTGAGAGAACAGAAAGTTTCAAAAAGGGAAGTCTTCCTTCACCTTTTTTACCCATCCCCCCTCCCATTCGGCAACCATCAGTTTATTCTCTGTATCTATGAGTCTGTTTCTGTTTGGTTTGTTTACTATGTTTCTTAGGTTCTACATATAAGTGAAATCATATGTTATTTGTCTCTCACTGTTTGATTTATTTTGGTTTGTATAATGTCTTCCAGGTCCATCTATGTTGTTGTAAATGGGAAGATTTCATTATTTTTTATGGCTGAGTAATATTCCATTGTATATTTGTATCACCCCTTCTTTATTCAATCATCTGTTGATGGGCACTTAGGTTGCTTCCATATTTTGGCTATTGCAAATAATGCTGCAATGAACATTAGCATGCATATATCTTTTCAAATTCATGTTTTGAATTTCTTTGGATAAATACCCAGAAGGGAATTCCTGAGTCATAAGGTAGCTCTATTTTTAATTTTTTGAGGAACTTCTAAATTTTTCCATAGTGGCTCCAATTTACAATCCCACCAACAGTGCATGAGGGTTCCTTTTCTTCATATCCTCATTAGTACTCGTGTGTTGATTTATTGATGACAGTCACTGTGACAGATGTGAAGTGTATGTCATTGTAGTTTTAATTTGCATTTCTCTGATGATTAGTGACGTTTAGTATCATTTCACATGTCTGTTGGCCATCTGTATGGACTCTTTGGGAAAATGTCCTCTTCCCATTCTAATTGGATTGTTAGTTTTCTGGGTGTTAAGTTGCATGAGTTCTTTATAAATTTTGGATATTAACCTCTTATTGGATGCATCGGTGGTGAATATCTTCTTCTATTCAGTAAGTTGTCCTTTTTTATTTTCTTGATGATTTCTTTTGTTGTGCAAAAATGTTTTAGTTTGATGTAGTACAAATTGGTAATTATGAAATAGTCAAAGGGATACAAAGTACAGTATAGGAAATAAAGTTAATAATATTGTAATAAATCTGTATAGTGTCAGGTGGGACTAGACGGATTGAGGGAGATCACTTTGTAAATGATAAAACTGTTTAACCACTATGCTGTACACCTAAAACTAATTTAAAACAATATCAAATGTCAACTGTAATTGAAAATAAATTTAAAATTAATTTTAAAAAGATAGTCTTAAAAATCAAACACTGAGAAGTCAAATAAATAATCCCTGAAATTATCCATTGATTCAGCCCCACAGAGGGTCATTCTTAGAGAGTTTGGCTGGAATGATGATGGTCAAACTGGACAAATGTGGACTCTGGACTGTGTAGGTGGTGATATAACCTGTGCCTTGTGACCCAAAGCAGAGAGCTAGGGTTGTCTGCACAAGATTCACTTTCCCATTCCCATATCTATCTATACCTTTTGATTTCACTTCTCAGACATCTCTTGTATCTATTTTTTGCTCCCCACTCTAGTCATTTACTGTCATCTTATTTTTTATTATTGTGTCCAGTCTTAGCTTTTATTCCCAGTCACTGTGCCTCCTCTACAATATATTCACTATACTATAACTGACAACTTTTTCAAACACAAATTTGATCCTCCTATTATCATCTCCCCAACCCCATACCATGTCACCTCCCCTATATAGTCCTGTGTAGTCTGGTCCAAACTCATCTTTGCTTCAGATATATCAATCTGCTTTTAGATGCTTCCTTCTGTCATAGGATCTTTGCAGATGATATTTTCTTTAGCTTGGAATGTGCCCCTCTGCCTTCTACCTTGCCATTCTTATACCACTTAGACATGTTTAACTGACACATGCCAGATCTCTGTCAAAAGTAATTCTTTAGAAAAATTTTCACCAACACTGCACTGCCCCACCTGCCCGAGACCTTCTTCTAATCCAATTAGGTTTTTTCTTCAGAGCACGATTCTCAGTTTGTAATTAAACATTCACTGAGTAGGTTATTTGATTAGTGACCATTTCCTCTCTTTGTTAACAGCAGGGGTTTTACCTGTGTTTCCTTATCATTGGGATCTCAGTTTGTACCACCTGGTAGCCAAGCAATAAACAGTTTTTCAGTGAATGAACAAATACATGAATGCATGAATTAGTATGCTTAAGAATGTATCATCCCCAAAGAAAGAAAGAAAAATGGAGTTTAGAGGGAAGAGACAGCAGCAGAAATCCAGGACGAGCGAGAAAGACAGATGAAATGTCCCTTTGAAATTCATTTGCAATATTCCACAAAGGCTGAGAAAGCTGGACTTCAAAGCAAAGTAACACACTTTTCTTCTTGTCTGGTCATTGTACTTAACAAAGCCTGGGGGCAGCTTCTTTTAAGTTTTACTTTCACTTAAGATATCAAATTGGGAATAACTGAATAGTTCCTACTTTAGATTTGAGTTAATTTATTTTTAATCAAGTAGAATAACTCTTCAAAGGGCCCAAGCTGGCTGCCAAATGTTGGTAAGTACGGCAGATGGAAAGAAGTGCAGTTAACTCTCGTCAAAACTCAGGATTTTTAACACCTACAGAACATAATGTAATGCATACTTTGTTTCCAGGGAAGTTTAGCTCAGAGTCCTGGGACTGAGTCTGGGAAGCAGAGGGGCTGTGGTCTCCGAATGTAGGCACCCAAGTGACGTTTGGCTAACCAAGCCACCTCTTCATTTCTCCTGGTGAAACAGTGCTGCTCTGCTACTCCTTGTAGTAACAAGAAATGACCATGAATAATAAGTTTTGAAAAATATTTAACTAATAGAATTGCACTGTAAAAGTGCAGGGCAAGGTGCAGGGAAACAGTTTCATCAAGTAATAGATATTGATTTTCCACCTATTATGTGGTCTGGGAACGCCAGAGAAATCAAAGATTTGCAAGCAAATCTCAAGAAACACAATCTATTTAGAGGGACACATGAGGGAATCAAAGAATAAAACTGTAAGTTTTTAAGTACAATAGGAAACTAGAGGCAACTGTAGTCAGGGTGCTCCAAGGGAACAAATTATTACCAAGGAACTTCATATATTCTAGAATTTTGCATCTCAGGCTGCCTCCCAAACTTTATGAACCTTAAATCACACAACCTGTCTCCGATATTAGTTTTGCTAACAAAATCATTTGCCTCTGTCTGTGGTTATCCACCTATAAGATGAAGAGCTGATTATTTGATTTCTAGGCCCCCTTCTTTTTAAATTTTGTTTTACTGTTATGTAACCTGATAACAAAATTATACAGGAATTAGATAGGGAATAGAGCTATCAGGCAATTCAGTTGTTAATTTAAACATTAAATATCTAAATCAAAAAATTAGCAAATTAAATATAACTATGTAATAAAGGAATAATGATACAGCAAGACAATGTAGTATATTCCAGAAATAAACCCATGGCTCATGATTGGGAAATCTAGCAATGAAATTCCTTGTTTTACTGTATTTCAACAGGTTTCAGAAAAGCATTTGATAATAGTTTTATGCCTATAGTTATTAAAGCAAAGTTAAACAAACAAACAAAAAAAGCAAAACAAAACAAAAACAAAATTAGTGAATGAAAATACAAAAATCATTCATAACCTGAAAGAGGTCAAATTCCAGAAACAGCAAACATCCTGCTCAAAAGTTAGGATCAAGATAAGCATTCCTGGTCCTCCTCACGGCCTCCCCGCCCACCCCCCACCTAAAAATAGCATAGATGATAGAAGCTCTGTTCATCCCTCTGGTGACCAAATCAAAGTTGTGACAGAAACAAGAAACTAACAGCAAGAAAAAATCACCTTGGATTTAGATGAATAAGCCATACAACTAAGGAGAAAGCCAAGAAAGCACCCTGCAACGGCAGAAGGTAGGACAGGGTGAGGACGTGGGACTGCCCGGTCTCCAGAGGCCAAGTGAGACTGAGGCTGCGGCGGCAGCAGCGGCAGCCTCTTTTTAAAGGGGCCACATCTGCGAGCTGACTTCCGTGGTGACGGACTTACTCTGAGCACCAGTACCTTTTCGGCTGTGAGAGACTTACAGGGGGACACTCAGTTGTCCAAGTGAGGGCCGAAGAGAGACCTGTTCTGTACAGAAGTGCCGGCTGTACCCATTTTCCTCTGTAGAGCCCTCCTTGCTTCCAGGGCATGCACACAGCGCCGCCATAGCCTTGACGTCATCAAACAGGATAACGGAGCTTGCTCCACCCAGAGGATTCCCGGAAACTCCACCTCTCCCAGCTCCCAGCCCTAACCAAGCCACATCCAGGTGTAGCCTTAGCAAGTCAGGTGCACCTTGCTGAGCAGCACCTAGACTCACCCTGGTGGCACCTGGCCTCAGTTTCTGGTGTGGCCTTTTGATGCAACTATAAGCACAGCATCTGTGGTTTACTTGCTAAATCTTTACAGGTGGCACTGGAGGGGTACAGGCTTGGGCTAAATTTAGCCTGCAGCTGAACCCCTCTCAGGACTGTGCCACTGGACATCTATTACACAAAGCCACACTAATAAGACCAGGAGACTTAGGAGCTTTGCTTAGTACATAGAAACAGACACAGAAAGGCAGCCAAAATGGGAAGACAAAGAAACAGAAACCATATGAGAGAACAGAACAGAGATTCAGGAATAATAGAGTCAAGCAATCAAACAGATGTAGAGTTCAAAACACTAGTTATAAAGATGCTCAATGAACTTATGGAAAGTGTAGATGAATTCAGTGAGAATTTCAACAGTGATAAAAAACATAAAAATGGAAATGGAAATTATAAAAGGGAACCAGTCAGAAATGAAGAACACATTATCGGAGATGAGAAGTATATTAAATGGAATAAACAAAGTGAATAAAGAAGAGGATCAAATGACATATATAGAGGATGGGAAAGCCAAGGGCACTCAATAAGAATGGCAAGAAAAAAGAAGTCAAGACTATAATAATAATTTAAGGAGCTTATGGGACACTATTAAAGGTAAAAATATCCATGTCATCGTGGTACCTGAAAGAAAACAAGATGTTGAAGAGCTATTGGAAGAAATAATGATGGAAAACTTCACTAATCTGGTGAAGGAAATAACCATAAAACCCCAAGAAGCTCAGAGAATTCCAAAAATCAGGGATCCAAAGAGGCCCACACCAAGACACATCATAGTTAAAATGCCAAATGTTAAATACAAAGAGAAAAATCTCTTGGCACAAAAAAAAAAGAGCTTGGCACAAAATATTCGACGTAATGAAGACCCAGGATCTACAAACAAGAATACTTTATCCAGCAAAGGTATCATTTAGTGTTGAAGGGCAGATAAGAGCTTCCCAGACAAAAATAAGCTAAAGGAATTTATCATCACCAAGCCAGTATTACAGGAAATGTTGGAGGGACTTCTATAGGAAGAAAAAACGTGTGTTAAAAATAGGAAGAAAGAATGGTAACAACTACATTCCTATCAACAAATATTGCAAATGGAAAAGAATTAAGTGCTCCAACCAAAGAATAGAGTGGCTGAATGGATAAGAAAACAAGACCCCTATATGCTGCCTATAAGAGACTCACTTCAGGTTAAAAGCACACGGAGACTAAAAGGAAGGGGATGGAAAACAATATTGCCTTGATGGACCTAGAGGGTATTGCACTGAATGAAATGGATCAGATAAAGACAAATATCGCATGATTTCTCATACATGTGGAATCTAAAGCTCAAAATCAACAACAAGAACAACAAACAACAAAAACAGAAAAAACTCATATATACAGAGGATATTTAGAGGGATACTAGATGGGAGGAGAGTTGGGGGCAAAAAAAGGCAAAGGGATTAAGAGGTACAAATGGATAGCTGCAGAATAGAAATGGAGATGTAGAGTACAGCATGGGGAAGATGGTTAATAATGTTGTAATAAATATGTAAAGAAAGAGAGGGGTACTGGATTTAGTGGGGTGATCGCTTTGTGAGTTATGTGGATCTCTGATCACTATGCTATACAACTGAAATTGGTATATTACTGTATGCCAACTATAATTGAAAAAAAACTCATTGAATTATACAATGTAAATTCAAAAAACTGATTGTCTATTATATTTCAATAAAGACCAAAAAAAGGTAAGTATTCCCACTGTCACTAAGGTTAGTCAATATTTTATTCAAAGTGCTAGTCAATGTAAATGAACCTAAAAAATAAATAATAGCTACAAATATTGTAAAGAAAGAAGAAATATTTATATTCTCAGGTAACAAAATTGTCCACCTAGAGAATGCAAGGCAATTATCTGAAAAGCTGTTATCATTACTGAGTATTAACAGCTTAATACAAGATAAATATGTATTACTTTCCTATGCATCAGCTAGCATCAAAAAAAGTTTCAGTGATACAGTATCTCTGTCATAATATCAACTAAATTTGTAAATTTTGGAGTGTATATGTGTATTAAGTAATAGGTAGAACTATATTTTATATATGCATATCTTTGCATCTGTGTATATGTATTAAATTTTACTTCTTGACATCAATGAATAACTGAATGAATGAAGAGAAATATCATATTCCTAGAAGGGAATACTCAATATTATAAAATATAATGTCAACTCTCATTAAATTTGTCTATTAATTTAATGGATCTAAATTAAACTTAGCTTATTTTAATGTATGTATGAAAGACAAGCAAAGATAATTCATAAAAAAAGAAAAATGAAATAGAGTGTGAGTAATTAAAACACAGAAATTTAGTGCTTTCAGAGAAATGAGAAAAAATAATGGTGATGAACCAATTAAATATGACTTGGTAGGAGGAGAGAGAAGTTCAATGTATGTTAAAAGATCCATAAATGTTTTTTAAATTTCAAAATAATGAAAATCTAAGAAGAAAAAATTCAAGACAGGCAAAATATTTGTTATATATAATAATCCAAAAAAGGTTATTATCTATAAGGTATAAATAGCTTCTACATATCAATAAGGAAAAGAAACCATCAAAAAATGAGCAAAATATTTCGATACTTTACATAAGAAATACAATGACTGATAAATATATGAAAAGACTCCCTATTTACTTCTTGATCTATTAAGCAGGAAAATGCACCTAAAATAAGACAATTACATATTTTTATTTTTGTAATAATTAAAATGTTTGATATTATCCAGTACTGCTGAGGGTATGGAGAACAAAGTAGAAAGCAAATGGCAAACTTTTCAGAGAGCAATTTAGCCTCATCTATGATAATTTAAAATTCGCAAAAACTGCAGCAATTCATTTTCAAGCAGTCTGTCCTCCGGAAATACTTGCATATGTGAAGAAACATATAGTCACAGGGAGGTTCACTTCAACTTTATTTGTAAAAGTTAAAAGGAATCTAAATATATCTCAATGGAGAATAAACTATGATTCTGTGAAAAAATATTTTTTCTGCTGACATAAAAAATCTCAAATGCATCATATTAAGAGAAACGTTTCAGAATATATGTAAAGCATATTCCTATTTAAAGAAATGTATGTATGTACGATTATTTATAATGCAAAGTATAAAGTCTACAATGATAAATCCCAATTGTTAACATGAGCTATACATGGGACAGAAAGCATGGTTACTATTGCCATGAAGAGAAGCATCCATTTTAACTGTGTGTTTATACATTAACAGAAAATTTTCCAAGTACCTTTTTTCACTATATAGCTATCTAATTTTAAAAAGTAATTAATGACATAGTTTTATATATAGTGATTTGAAAACATGCCAATGAGAGATAAAAAGAATGTATAACATGATCTTATTTATTAAAGATGAGTGTGTACAAGCACACATGTATATGAAGGTGTGATAGCTAAAATGTTGTTCACCAAAATAGTGAACTGTGGTTATCTCTGAGGAGTAAGATTCAAGATTCAACTTTCTTTTTCATACTTTAAAAATTTTATTGTTTGAGTTTGAGCTATTATAATGAGAATGAGTCATTTTTCAAACAAGGAAAAACAATAAAGTAATTTTCATTTTGAAGAGATAAAAAACTTTCTATACCAGTATTTGAACTTTTAATACCAATCAGAAATATCATATTAATTGTGAACTGCAGAATCTGAGAATCCAGAACCATTTAAAAATAGGGTTGCCAGAAATACAGATGTACAATGATTAAGTGTGGCTCAGCAGAAAATAGTGTTTATTATCTCATGTGATGCATATTTAAAATAATTAATAATAGGAGAACCAGGCTTTGGTTTTATCTAATGTTTAGTATAATGGCAAATATCAAATGAATCAAAGTCCATTGGCAATGATAAAATCAAACCACTCAAAAGTGACCTTAATAACAACTAAAAAATCAACTGGTTTGAAATTCTAAAGATATCCACCCATGGTGTGTGTGTGGTGTGTGATGTGTGGTGTGTGTGTGTCTGTGTGTGTTATCCATCTGTCAGTCTGTCTGTCTGTGTCTGTGTGTCTGTCTACAGTAGGTACAGGGTGACGATTCTCATGATTAAGAGATAATATAATCCCACATTTCTTTCTTTTTCACATTTTACCCATGCCCTCCAACTCTATTCAAATTTGCATCTGAACTTCTTGTTCCTTTCCAGTGAGTCATTAAAGATGAAAATATTCATTTATCTAAGTGGACATATGTCAATGTTGTTCTAAAAAAAGCATTAGTATGCTCTGTCAGTATGTGTCATCAGAAAAGAAACAAATGAGATGAAAACACACACATACAGAAGATGTAAACACAATTTTGGCTGTTACAATGGTGCTTCCAATTAATTAAATAAGTATATATTCTATAGCTCTAATTGAGGTCTGCAATGTATATTACTCTAAGAGCCCTATTTTACCAAAAACTTGCTTTATCTTTTATTTTGGAACAATATAAATGAATACACATATGCAGCTTTGATATACAATGTAAATTATAATAGTAAAACCAGGAAGACAGTTTTTTCAAGGTCCCTCTCTAAATTAAGCTATTATTCACCTCAGAATCATGACCCAAAGGATAAAAGTAGGAGCTACTTGCCAATGTAGTATAATAAACAGCATCAAATAAAATCTATTTCTCTATGAAAGAGACACATCTAAATTATAAATTAAAGATGAAATCAAGCATTGTTTCCTGAAGTAGTGTACACTTTGTTGTCTGCTTAGGGTCAAGCATACATATAATGCATGCAGCTCCAATACGTCCTTTTTAATAGGATTAATGGGTAAAGGGCATATGTCAAAAACTTCTATAATTGACCTTCATTATCATTAAAATTGACATCAAATTTCAAAACAATTTTATGATCAGTGACCTGACCTCTCAAGTGGCAGAATGAGAATTTATTTTCTTAAAGAGATCCAGAATGTGCTAAAGCCAATATAAAGTTTTCAGTTAGTTTAATTTTGAACCAACATTTTTTGTACATATCACACTATTAAATTGCTATTATGGAAACAGAAGCTGTCATACACTGCAGAGTTAATTGAATCATATCGTACAAACTCGGATATGGATGAGACAACCAACACCATCAGATTCTCTATTCACTAAAACATCCACACCCAGATACGTTCCTTAACTTCATTAAAAAAAGAAAAAGTGTCTCATAGAGTGACAGTCGACAATTAATTGTCTGATAGCTTTTATTCTGGAAGATATCAGAATATCTTCCTGTGCAACTATTTTTTTTTTGAAGTCACCTATTTATGATTAATTCTAACTTTGAGGGAAATAAGCAAAAAAGCTTTAAAAATACGATGGTTATAATCCTGGAAAAAGACTGGTCCCTCAGCATAAATGGTCCACACAGCAAGACAAATTGAAAGAACACAGTGCATGTGTGAGAGAGTATATGGGTACATGCCTATGGAGAAGTGGGAGTAGGTAAGCATGGATTTAAATTACATGATAAATAGTGGGGGTTGCTAAACAATGTGATATACAACAGAAAAAAATCAAGAATTCTGGTGCCTCTTAGTTTGGCAAAGATAGGGGTGATATGTTTGATCTTAACTATGCTTGGTACCTCTATAGCACATTGTAACAACAGGTCCATAAATTTGAGAAGTGGCTCTCATCAGAAAATATGATAGTGATGAGACACTAGCCATGTAGTCTTGAATGTTTCTCTATATTATCAATGGTTCTAGAAAGGAAGATAAAAGCAAAAGCAGAGAGAGACCTTATTTCACAAACCTTCCTTAATTAAAGAAAACTAAAATATTAATTCTATCCACACAAGGTTAAATGGTGACATCCCTGATGACAGAAACCATCTTACTCTTTTTTGTAGTTCTAAGATGTTCCAAGCAGAAGTGCTCATAAAGCCTCTGTCAAATTGAATGAAATGAAGTCAACAATGCAAATAAAATAGTTTCCACATTGTCTCGTCTGTAAATATTTTATGACTAAGCTGTTTGCAGAGGACTAAAGACAATAACAAATTCCACAAATATTTATTATGTATTAGGTCTATTTTAGACACTCAAGAAGAAGAGAGAATGGGGGGGGGAAAGTTCTCAAATTTTAAGAAATGAGAGATTTACATGTGAATACATAAAACAAGATATTAAATGAATAAAACACTGATTGCTGATGGGCTTCAGAGTAAGGAAATAATGCAATGAAGCATTAAAAATTAGCTGAATTATTTTAAATAATCTTAAAGTTTCCGTATTTCAAAAGAATTGTTTTTTAAACTATGAATATGACTACCTTATTAAAAGATACGTGTTAATGGGAAACATAAAAGTTCTAATAAATGCCAGTATTGGAAGATTTCTAGATAAGAAAAGTTAGAAATGTCTTGATAAAATAAAAAATTCTATTTAATAAACAGTGACTTATCTAATGATCTAACGTTATTTCCAAAACCCAAATTTAAGTGTTATGTTATTCTATCTTTAGAACAATATTTCTTATATATTTAGTAATTTTCAATTCTCATTCCAAGCAATGCAAAACTTGAGACAAATTTGAGAAAGCAGGTCATTAAAGGGAGCTCCATGCACAACTGCCACATAGCCCCACATGGCTGGATTCTCATTATAGCATGGGAGTTTTGCATCATCTAGTCCAGTCCTTAAATCTACTTCAGGAAGCTGGCTTGCTTGTACTGCACCTGGAACCTTTCGAAATGTTTTCAGTCTCAGCATTTGAGGAAAGAAACCCCCACAGCATTCTGGCCTTGCTCAGTGTGTGCAGTTTTGTTCCAGAAGTCAGGAGACAAGGTTTCTGACTTTTCTGGCTTTTGCGGTCAGAGGGTGGGCTTCCTCACCTCTGAAATGGTAACCTTAATGAGTGCCTGCCTCTTGGGACTCAAAGTAAAGTACAAAGGGCCCTGAATGCTTAGTAGCCAGGAACAGAGAATGCCAAATAAAAAGCCCAGTCCATTTTTCACTGCTGCAGTTAGAATCCTACTTCACCTTGAGCCTCTGACTGCTGTGGATTCCTCCTGCCTTAGGCTTCCAGGCTTTGGAGAGCACACCCACACCTGTATCCCTCTCGCCTGTTGGTTAATTAACACTAGTGGGCAGCTGTTGTCCCTGCATAAAGCCACAGCCATCACTGGATTACTTGAGGGCTAATTATACTGTTTGTCCAGGCACGGGTGTTTCTCTTCCTTCCAGCAGCCTACCCTTTAGACCTTTATTGCTCATTATCACCTCCACCAGTGGAAAAACAAGACAAGACTGTCAGCTGCACCACTTCTTACATTTCCAAGAAAAAGCTTAAATCTAAGAAATGCCATTCTAGGCTTGCTCTGCAAGAGTTTTTAGCTAGGCAAAATCCCTCCTGTAATCTTTGTTCACAATTTCTTTCTAAATGTTGTATTATGTTATTAAGAACTAGAAATCTTTTCTGCAAATGACTTACTTTTAAATTTGCTTTTTAGACATCTCTAAGGGTCACTGCAACTCAAGTGTAATTCTTTATCTCCTTTCTCTTGGAACTTTCTGTTCAACCTATTTATTTCAGTTGGATGTATTTTCCCTCTCTTCCTCCAGCTAAGGACTTCACAATGTATTGCTCTTTCTTTTCCCAAAGTAGACTAATGCCAGTTCATACTGTCTTTCTCCATTCATCTTCCACATTTAGTCCTCCTTTTTCAAGGCCCCACCCTATCACTTCCTACAAACTCAAACCAAACAAACAAAACAAAAACTCATCCCTTTCTACATAATCAACATCTGCCACAATCAGAAATGGTCCTTTTTGGAATCTCCAGGTACCATATTTGAGCCACCTTCATTGGTTTCTGGACTCTGAACTATCATTCTTTTTTTTTTTTTCCCTCTCACTCATTCTCATCACAAAATTTTCCCCTCTCACCAATTCTTTCATTTTCTAGACTCTAAGTTCCCTTCATTTTTCTCTCATTCTGTTCTCTTCACTTTCTCCATAGTAAGTGAAACATAAAATATGAATTCTTTTCTCTTTGTACTTAAAAAAAATTATCTGTTTTCTCTTTTTGGTTAATAATTCATTTCTTGTTGTTTCGCGAATAGAGTCTGTGAGCCAGGGGCTAGTTTTGTGTTTAGTAAAATCAATAGTAGACTATTTTGTCATAATGCCATAAGTGTATCAGAAATCACTCTTTTGAGGGCCATAAAGTCCTGAAGGGCAAGATTCAAATGCTGTGGTAGATTAGCTAAATTATATAGAAAGTAATTAATTATAATTACTTATCCAGTTAAGTAGTATGAGTTGCAGTGTGTTTAAGCTAGTTTTGAAAAAATTTCTTTTATTATTTCAAAATTTGCATCCTAATGACAGTGTCCATTTTTTAAAAAAATAGGGCCAGTAAAGTACTCAGCTTTATATATTCTGTTGATAGATACAGATGAAATGGAGATTTCTCTATAAAAAACATGAAGCAGATAATTTGAAAAAGCAACGAATGGAAGTATGGATATCAGGATCCAGAGACTGAACTTTTTCTGCCATTATTTTGTATTTTACTTATAACATCTACCATGCAGATGATTAATCTCAAATGTCTCATTATCAACCTAAAGTAGTATCCTCCAATGTGTCAGGCTAGTAGTAACACATTGTATCTCTTAGAGTAGTACTTAATAATACAAATTCAAATCCTTATCATTCTCCACTCTTTCAAAATACCCAAGAAAAAAGTTTGAAGCTACTGTTTAGATGTCATTGTGCATATACTCCCTTTTGAGAGTTCATAACAAGTTTAAAAAGATATAATTCAGAACAAGAATCATTCTAATGCTATGTGTTACTTTATAGTTAAATAAGTGTGCATGTGAAAGCAAAATGATCTTAACAAATTTACCAAGTCAAATCGTTTACTTCATATATGTCACTTTTAATTCATCACTGGAATCATGAAAACTCATGTATAACTCAAAGAAAGCCTTCTCTACAGTGTCTATCATAATGTGGATGAACTCTGTGTGTGTGTCTTACTTTAAGTGTTCAAAAATTCAATGATTTTAAAATGAATGTGTGCTTTATGTAAAATATTTGGGAAATAGTTAAATATGAAAGAGTAAACACACATTATCAGTGTGGATAAATTGGTTCACACAATGCTTACTCTTACTTCCATTTCCCTTTTACCTTTTCTACCACTCTAGTGAATTCTGTGTAGCTCTAGCCAGATCCCCTCCTCAGAATGGATGTACCCATCTCCCACAGTGATATCTGCTATTAGCCCTCATTATAAACTGCCTTTGGCTGTAGGAAACTACCTTCCCCAAGGTAATGCCCCTTCCTTGGAGGCACTCACAATAACAGCCTGGACAATGATACAGAGGTCCCCTGGGCTCAATTTGTTACAATTCTCAAGGCCATCTGAGTTCCAGAACCCAGGAATGATCGAATGATTGGATGAGATCTCAGTTGCAACCGCATTGTAAACTAGCTTCTCCCTCTATCCAGTCCTGCCTTTCTCACTTTTTTGCAGGTTTATCTCCCAATATCACACCCCAGTAAACTTTCTGCATGCAATTTTCTGTGTCACAGTCTGTTTCCGGGGTACCTAATTTAAGAAAACAAAATACCTAGAAAACAATACTTTTTCTGTCTCTCTTGTTGATGAGCTTGGCCATGTGCCAATGAGATTAGGCAAAATTCCCCAGGGAAGTATTTTTTTTCCTCATTTGTAACCGAGATTCACTAGGATATGTTCCTTTGACATTTTTCCTTTTTGTCTTCCTCCCATCCTGCATATAGACAAGATACCTGGAGGGCAGAAGTATCAAAGCTAACATAGCAAGCATCCAAAAAGAACCCAAACCCTTAAAAACATACCTGAGCATATAAACTTATGCCAGCAATCAACTCCTAAACTTTTGGATAAGTGGGAAAAGAACAAAAAAAAAATTTTTAAAGTTGATTATTACTTGCAGCCAAATGCAATTCCTGAATGATATAATTAAGAAATAACTATCTAGAAATATATGTATGTGTGTAGTTGAATGTTACCTATAACAAAAAAGGAATGAAACAATTTTCTAAGTGGTAAATTGTAGCTTATCCTTAAAAAAGAAAAATAAAGTCATTAAAATAATTCCTTTGAAGACTTGACTGTTGAGTATTCTTGATGTTATATGAAATTTAAAGATATAAATACCATTACACACACACACACACACACACACACACACACACACACACACACACACATATATATATATACACACACATGTATAGTTTGATAAAGCCATAAATCTAGTGAAGCTTCTTTATAGGAATATAAATTTGCCTGCCTTGGCATATTTTATTTTCTAAAGATGGCCATAGTAATATATATTTCATCTTAAATGCTCTTCTAAAAATGATTCTAACATTTTTTTTCACTGAGGCTTGAGTCTATGTTCCCTCACCTTACATCTGAGCAAGAGCTCATGACTGCTCCCAATCTGCAGAAAATAATAATAATAAAAAATCATTGTTGTTTTAAGTCATTATGTTTTGAAGTGACTTGTTATGCACCATGAATTAAATAGGAACATATGTAGATTATCTCAGTTATTATCTGATCTCTCAAAATACATTTAACTTGAAAATTGCATAAAATTTATAGGCCTACTTAAAATATATTTAATATGGAGCCATAGCTTTTTTTAATTGTGAAGAAAAATATCTTAAGATCAGTTTGTTAGGTGATGGAATCCAGGACCCTCATGCTAGAGTTATTAATGAGTCTTAGCAGTTAAAACCGTATCTGGCAAAAGAGTAACAGTCAGCATTATTGTCCCTTTGTTAAAAATACATCAAAATGCATGCCACACATATTATCTCTTCTAACTAGCAGTTTTCTCATTCCTTGTAAGGATGGTAAACCAAGGGAAACTATAGCAGAACACATTTGGATTTAAGAGTAAAACTGTGAAAATGCCAATTCTAGGCTAAGGTTTGAGAATGCAGAATTTAATTGAACCTGTTGCCTCCTTTTGAGCCAAAGCACCTTGGTAGGTAAATACAATGTAGATATCTCATATTTCAATAGCATGATATGCATATAAAATGTAACAAAGATCAAGAAAACAGCTTCTAGATGCTTTTTGGGTCATGCTCATCTATCCCCTAACTCCCCACATATATTTTGAACTACTACAGTGTGAGACAAAGATAACTGAAATTCTCATTTCCCTCAGAAAGTCTCCAATAAAAATGGCAACATTTTTTTAAGCATACTCATACACTCTTAAAATCAAATCTTATACTTTCTTCACCTAGAAAATATGACTAGGCCATTTAAGCAATATGGAATCTATTCACAGTAAACCAGCAGGTCAGGTAGAAAATTACTCGCCCTATACACTGGTTGTGTGGAATATTGAAGGATGTGAATTGCTGCCAAGATATTTGGCTTTGGCATATCTCCACACTTCAATTTGCTGCAATGCACTTAACCTACCACTGTTATTCGGTGTATTATAACTGTATACAAGTGCCTGTGTATTCATTTGAGCGCAACTATTCCCTGGCTAGAAATATTTCTAAACAAGATGATAAATATAAATGCCTGCCATTTTCGAAAGAACATATAATAAATATTTCTAAAATACTTTAAAAGCCTGCATTTAACAATAAGGTTTTGTGTACATGGATTAGAGAATAAGAAGCAAGGAAAACTTTATTAGCATATTCTTAAGTACTTGATTTATTATTTCCACAGTGACATCCTGGCCAGTTTCGTCAATAACATGAAAAAGTCAATAACTCAGCTGTTGATGGCTCTGCTTTACAATCCCAGGGGCATACCTAGACAAATTCTACTGATTATTTATGGAATAATTTGTGCCTACACTCAACTCATTAAGCAGAGTATTGAGGTAAAAATGAAGATTAGAAAATAACAAAACTAAACCACAAGTGTTCCAGTCAGATAATGGAGAATAACAAATAGTCCCAAAATTTAGTGATTGAAAATAACATTCATTATATAATTTACAAGATAGACTTGTAATTTTTACCAATAACAGTTGGGAGGCCACCTTATCTTCATATTCAAATAAAATTTTATTTCCAAGTAGAAAATATTTTCTTTCTTAACTCTTTGTTGATCTGAATGTAATATGTCTAGTCTCAGACATGAAAATAGCAACTTAGCTCCTCTGGGTAATCAATGACCTTGTTTGCGACTTAGAAGCATGTTTTTAATGTGCTTCAAATCCTCATTCCTTAAATGAATCTACTCCCCATCAACATTTGCTTTAGAACTTAAAAATTTTGTAAGCACAGCTGTACTAGTACCATAAGTTATAAATGGGAGACGATTTATGGGCATATTCTTTATTTCTGGTAGATTCGATATCATTATTATCAAACCATGTACATGGAATAGAAATCTAGTCTAAACCATCTCCTTTTATAGTTAGTTGACAATTTCTCATGGTCTATGCTCTACTTTTTATCTGTTGCAACATATAAAAGGGTCTAATAAATACTTTATGGGTCTCTGTTGTAAATCAATGTTTATTAATTCACTTCATCAACAATTACAAGTATTTCTACCTGTCCTCACAAATTCAAAATTGACCACTGTAAAAAAAGATTCATTTCCATTGCCTTTATTCCACACTGGTTATACCTATTTTTCTACTTTCAAATATTTCTTTTATTCTCAAATCATAATACATTTAAGTAAACTGCATACAAAGAATGAAATACAAGATATATATTATCCTTGAAGAGTACATTTCAACTGCTCCACAAAAGGAGAATGACAGAAATATGGTGTGTTCACACATTATAATACTATAAACTATTTAAAATAAATTTTAGTTGGAATCTTGAGCTAATTGTAAATTCACCTGCAGTTGTAAGAACTATACAGAGATGCTCCTTGAATGCTTAGCCAAATTTCCTCCATAGTAACATTTGGCAAAACTATACTACCAGTGTGTTGACAATGATATAATAAACTAATTTTACTCAGATCTCCCCAGTTTTACTTTTATTCTGTGTGTGGCAGTAGGTGGATGTGGATTAAATTCTTTACTATTGTGTTACCTGTATAGTTTCATATATTTACCACTACAGTCAAAATACTGAGCAGTAATTCAAACAAATATTTTCTACCATTCTGTACCTTGTATTTTTATCTTTTTCTCATGGGCTTTCAGAGAGTAATAGTTTTTAATTTTCGTTAGGTCCAATTTACCATATTCCCTGTAAGGTTCATAATTGTGGCAGCAGTCTAAGAACTCTTTCCCAAGCCCCAGGTCCCAAAGGTTGTCTACTAATTTTTTCTAATAATTTTATTTACATTTGACTATGATCCATGTTGAATTCATTTTTGTGTATGGTGTGAGACTTAGTTTGAGGAGTTTTTTGAGGGGATCTATGGATGTTAAATTGCTACAGTGCCATTTATCAAAAAGGCTATTCTTCCTCCATAGAATTGGTTTTCCATCTTGTGAAAAATCAAGTGAGCATATGTGTATGTGTCTATTTCTGAATCCTACATTATGTTCTATTGGCCTATGTATCCATCTCTCTGCCAATGCCGCACTGTCTTGATTGCTGTAGTTATATGGTAATAATTTAATATCAGATAAGTAATTCTTCCCACTTTATCCTCCTTTGCTTAGAATCTTTTAGCTATTTTAAAACTTGCCTTTCCATATTAATTTAGAGTAATCATATCTATGTCTACAAAAAACTTGCTGGGATTCCTAAGCAATTGCATTAAACCTATGAATCCATACAGGGACTATAAATTAGAATTGGAGAAGGAAACAGAAATGTTCTAACCTAACAAGGCAAACAGATAATGGCATTGGAAGAAAAATAATAAACTAATTGAGGATAAAAAAATTGATATGAGAAAATAGGATATCTATTTAAACCATATGTGTGTGTCATGTGTGTACACCAAAATGCAATTGATGAGACAGTAACAAACAATAAATGAGATTATGGCACAGTTATGTTTAAATATATAGTCATCACAGAGTGTTGTTAGAATGAAACTGATAACCCAAATACAGTAATTTGAAGGTTTGGATTTTTATAAAAGTACTTACTGTATGTGATTGGGGAGTAAGGGAAGGTAGGAGGTTATCAATAACTACATACCTGTATGGAAATACTTACATCTGGGGTTATTAATGCAAAAGCTTCTACTTTTTATACCTCTACTTAAGTGTATAAAACAATATCATTTTTAAAAACAGATTTATTGAGGTATAATTGAAATACAAAAAGCTGCACATATTTAATGTATACGATTTGATGAGTATGGACATATGCATATACCCATAAAACCATCACCACAATCAAGGTAACAAACATCCATCACCTCCAAAGTTTCCTTGGTTTCCCTTTTCTTGTGTATGTGGTAAGGACATGTAACATGAGATCTACCTGCCTGACAAATTTTTAAGTGCACAGTACAGTATTGTGCCTATAGGCATTATGCTGTATAGCAGATCTTTAGAATTAATTTATCTTTCATATCTAGGAGGGGAAATAGAGAGCTGCTGTTCAATTGGTATAAACTCATCTATTTTTAAAGGGAAAGGAGGGAGAAAAATAAGTGATCTTATTGGAGTGTACTCTAAACTGCCAGGCCAGAATGAGGAAAGGGATGTGGCTTTCCTGATTAAGACTGCAACTGAAACACAGGCAGCTCAGAGTAGTGACTTGAGCTTCAATCACCAGCTTCCCATTGGCATAAAGTGTCCTTGACAAGTTGGCTCAGATGGAAAGGCTGTAAGAAGGGAAAAGCTTTTTTAATAGCATGCTAACCAATCAGAAAGAGTTTGTGTCGAAGCAGTGGAAACCCGAGCAAAGTTACCTTAGTACTTTAGAGTTTGCAGAAATATGAAAATAGTAGATTCCAAAAAGTTCAGAATAAGGTAGGTATAACTCCATGGCCTCAAATTCTATAAAAGATAATCTTTTGAGGGGATTTGAAGGTTTTCAAAATGTGTGTGTGTGTGTGTGTGTGTGTGTGTGTGTTCATAAGTGGGAAAAGTAAAGAAAATATATGTCACACCTTAAACTCCATAGGAAGTTTATATACAAAATGGAAAAAAAAAATGAGATAGAAGTAAGTGCCAAACATAGGACCTCACACATAAGATGTGCTCATTTCATGTTTTGGTAAAATAATAAATGAGTCTTGCAAAACCAAAGATAAACATGTTAAAGTTGTGTATACTGTAAGCCAGGAGAGTTGAAGCATATATGATATGTTCACTTAATCATTCAGTCCACAAATCTTTACTAAGTATTTGTTATGTACCAGGCACTTTCTGATTTTAAGGCCATCACAGTCCAGAGTGACAAACTGATATGCAAATGAACAAAAAATCAAAACACAGGAAAGTAAGTACAAACAAATAATTGTTTAAAGTGCTTTAAGAATAGGCAGGATAAAGTTCTTAACTAACTAAGCGTGAGTAATGGAAAATTATAAAAGACTTCACTTTAAAAGAACTCTTATGTATGTTTAAAAAATGAGAAAAAAGTATATGCTGTTTAAAACCCAATGTTGAAATGTAAATGAGCTCAGAGAGATGGCAAACAGATAAACTATCTGATGTAGAGAGCTAAATTGCACCCTCCCTGCCCAGTTCTAAAGATGCAAGCAACCTACAGAAAATCTGGGGCAGCAAACACTATAAAGGTTGAAAAAGTTTTACCTTTGATGTGATGCTTCCTTGTCCCCTTAAATCCCATGTTTCCATCCCACTCAATGCTACTTTTATGTTCCCCCGCCTTCAGCTTAGCAATTCTCAACCAGTGGTTTTTATACCCTGGCAGCTCATTAGAATCAACAGAAGAACTTTTACAAAAGATTTCTGCCTGGGTCCATTCCCCAGGATTGCGATTCAATTGATGTGGGGTTGGGACCCCTGTGCTGCCATCAACGACTGATGCTCTTCAAAAGCTCTGTGGGAAACCACTCTGGCCTGCCATGGGAATGAGTGTCTAACAGAAGAGGATAAAATAAACATCAGAAAGAAAGAATTAATGTCATGGAGTTCTACACGAGTTCAGAATTTAATGACTCATATGCCATCATACAGAAATAATTTGCCCAAAATAGCTCTGTATATTGTAGCCAGGATCTTTAGGAAAGAGTTGTACATGTGAATGCCACCTAAAGATTGGAGACAAGTGACTCTTCTTCAAAACTTATCCCAGGTGCAATGAGGAACCACTGAAAAGTTTTCTGGAACACACTAACAATTTAAGATTTGTACGTTATGAGAATTAGTCTAGCTGTATACATGAAAATTAGAGAAAGGCAGAAATGGTCTCCAGTCTTGTTTGGGATACCAGCTCAATATAGATACCATTCACTGAGAGGTAAGAGAAGAGAAAGTACAGGCTTGTCAGTGAGATTAGAAGGAAATATGACAACTTCTGCCATGGACATATTGACTTATGAGTAATTCAAGAGAAAAAAAAAAACAGATGGGAGATGTGTACTTGATATCTATTTGCAGATAGCTGTGTTTTTAAGTCCTAGGAATGGATGAGCTTAACCTGGGAGGGTGTATAAACCTCTTTTTGGTGAAAGAGAGTCTAGGATAAAATTTAAAGAACATTAAAACTGATAAGAGAAAAACATCCACCAAGCAGATTAGTGGGAAATGACCAGAGAGGTAGAGGGAACATCAGGATAGTGTGGCATAATGAGTGTCAAGAGAAAAGAATGATTTTAGAAGGTATGATTGAATAATAGTTGTCAAATATTGCAACAGTTTTAATAGAGGCTATGGCAGAAATCTGACTATAGTAGATTAAGAAGTGGATGGGTAAAGTAAAAAGTAAAAACAAGTTCAGTTACTTCTTTATAGATATTTGCAAGGTTGATTTAAAAGATTTTCCTCCTTTTTTTGAAGCATAACATATATATATAATATAGTACTAAACCTTAACATATATATTTTTAAGAAGAAAGATATGTGAATATTTTAGTTCTGATGAAGAGAATCTAGAAGAGGGAAAGATGATGAAGCTAAAGAAAAGAGAAATAAAAATTATTGAAATATAGCAAGTTACCTAGGATAGAAACAGGGAATGTGGAAGAATTAACATGAGCTTTGCTCTGTGCAAAGGGAAAATTCTATAGTAATGGGCAGAATGAAAGATGGCCCAAACATGGATGCAGTATAATTGGAGCATTAGTGACAGAACAAGGAGGCAGCTCTTGTTGAATGGCTTCAAATATCTTATTGAATGAAATGAGACAGGAAGAGTAGGGTTCAAGGTTTGCGGGAGTAGGATAGTTTTTGAAAGAACAACTACAGGAAATCTAAGAGAGAGAACTGATTGGGAATTGTGAAAAAAAAAAAATGCCAAAGAGCATGAAAGCCCCGATATTCTTCTTGAATTAGAAAGATAAGTGTACAATTTTAGAAGTAGTAACAGGTACATGGCAGAAAGCATGTAAAAGCCATTTAGATATTGACTAACTTTAGGCTCAATTCCATCCAACAGAGTGGAGCGACTCAGAGAAGCCAATCCAATCATTAATAGAAGTATACTCACAAAAGCGAAGGTGTGGTCTATATCTGCCATAAGAATAATAGTAGTAGTAAATATTTATTGAGTGCTTGTCATTTGTTTGTTTTAATTATTTTACATGAGTTATGCTACACAGTGGTCAGTATTATTGTTATTTGCAATGTTCGATAAGGAAGCAAAGGCAAAGAGAAGTTAATTTTCTCAAGGTCAGGCAACTACAAAGTGGCAGAGTTTTTGAACAGCAAACATGAGTCACGTCCAGAGGAAAGTACAAAGTAGAGACGAGTCCAGAATCTCTGAATGATGAGGAGGATTTTGATAATTGAGGATATTTTGCCTAAATAAGACAAGCAGCAGCAAATAACTACTGCTTTGATACTTTCATAGTTGCCATTGGAAAAGAATTAGACTTTAACATTGTGTAGCATTGGGGAGAACTAAACTCAGCAGAAGCTACAAGGAGGAAGATTTCAGTTGGAAAGAATGAAGATTTTTCAGCCACAAGGGATGCAGGTGGAGTAGAATGAGAAGCTTGTGAAGTGAAGTTACTCATGACTGAGGAGTTTGAGCCAAGGACAGTGGGGCTTGGGGAGGAGTTCAAACCTAGGAACAGAGAGGACAGTCTAGCCTAAATGAATTCCAACACCATTTCTAATACTGAAAGTCAGCTTCTTGTGTACATTTTATTAACTCACAATAAACATTTATCTTATTTTCTCCCCAGAGTAAGACCGTTTGGTAGATATATAAAGCATGTGGTCACAGTTATGGTGATATTTGGATATAATAGATAAGAAATCATGCTGTGCCAAGTCTGCTAGATCTGGGCTTTTAAATGCTTCAGACGTTCTAATAATTCAGATGAGAAAGAGAAAAAGGTTGGGAGAAATGAGTAGAGGGTGGGAAGGAGGGAGAAGAAAGAGAAGGAAGGAAAGTAGAAATAAAGGAATGGGAAAAATCCTTTTAGCTTGCAATTTAGCCTCTTCCCAAGAGCAAGCAAATATTCTACAGACAATTGTAAAATTTCCTGACAAAATTATCTTTTATTGAAGCTTTTAAAAAATAATCCATATTTTTTCTCACACTTCTTCATACTCTTGCACATTGATGCAAAAAACTCAAAAGAATTTTGAAGGTCTTTTCTGAGCAGGGGTCAGTGTTTCTGGCAGCAGCACTAGTTTTAATGAGATTTTTTCTCTCTCTTAAGAAAAAGCATCAAGAAATTGCATGCTAAGAAGTAAATGGTCTTTGCCTAGATCTAATGCCAAGAAAGTTTCCACACTATATTGCATTTAAAATTTTTAGCCTTGATTTGGCTGCCAGCTTTACTGATGAGATTAATATTCTGTATAGGTTTTAGAGCTCAAATTTTAAGTTTTGATCTTGGCCTTCCTTGGAGAACCTTTCCTTGAAGGTCTTCTTTCTCAATCTTACAGCAACTTTACTGTATTTTTCTGCTATTCTTCAATCAGAGGGCTTTTGTTTGTTTATCTGTTTGTTTGGGACTTAGGATGCTAAAGTAAAATACAGCTATCACACCAATCCATCTTGATCCATAGGATTCATATGCAGCCATTAATAGGAACAGTAAATTTTGCAAAATGGCCAGCGTATTTTGAAGCAAATGACAAATTTTTAACTATTTTAGCATCTCTATTTTTACATTTGTCTTTCCAAAGACTGCAATCTCTGTAATTCCTCTCAAATCTGGCCTTACATTATTAAGCAATATATTTGATATTTTAGTTTTATGAACTACTGCTTGCCCGTTTCTTTATAAACTTTAACTTAATAATTGAACATAGACTTCCACACATTTATCAATAACATAACATAGGCAATCTTACTCAGAAAATAAAGTTAAAAAATATTCACACAATTTTGTTACCTGGAAATCAGATTATTGTTTTAGTCTATCCTCCAAATCATTATAAAACTATTCTATGGTAGAGATAGTCATGCAATTAAGCTCTCATATATATTAATGTTGAGAAGGAAATTGCCCATGGCAATATCACAGCTGAAATATTTACATTTGGATCCTCTTTTTTTTTCCTATTGGAAGAAAATTCAATCAGGAATTTTGGCAGTGAATAGCTGTAATATATACAAAGATGGAGATGTGTATACCCATCACAGAGATTTGTATCCCTTTCAATTTACCTTAATTTATCTGATGAATAAAAAGAGATGGATTACTATTTTTGTTCTTGTTTTGTTTTGTTTGCAACTTTCACCTTATTCTGGGTAACTTGACAGAAGACCTAGGCTTGAGTCCTGTTTCTGTCACTTGTCAGCATGTGACTAATAAACCATTCTCTCTTTCTCTCTCTCTCTCTCTCTCTCTCTCTCTCTTTTTCTCTCTCTCTCTCTCTCTCTCTCTCTCTCTCTCTCTCTCTCTCTCTCTCTCTCACACACACACACACACACACACACACACACACACACTCGTTTCCATTTATTTATTCGTAAAATTGGGGGCTGAATTAGATAATCACTAAAATCCCACCCAGTTCTAAAATTCTCTTTATATGAGACACTATTTCTGGGTAAACAATTAGGGCACAAACAAACAAACAAATATTTAAGTGATATAATCAAGAATATGTAACTAAAAATGTGTGGAAGAATAAATTATCTTTTTAAATTCCTGAACGATTCATTGGAAAAATTATTCTCCTTCAATGAAAATATGTGAAAGAGTGTAACTATTTTCTGTGTTATAATATATTTTTGGCGAACGCAGTCCATGGAACCATAGTCAAGTATTTGAAAGTTAACATATCAACCCAAATGGGTAAAAAGCTGGGGAAAGAATAAGTGTGACAAATGGAGGGCAGCCTGAACATCTGAAACTTGACCATCTCTGTCCTTATTTTCTTTTGCAGTCCCTACCCTCCCCCTCCCCGCCTCTTCCTTCCACTTCCTCTCTCTCTTCTCTTCTCCTTCCTTTCCCCTTTCCCCTTTCCCTTTTTTTTTTAAAATTGTTTCCTTCTTTAATTTATTCAACATGTATTCATTGAACAAATATTTATTAAATACCTACAATGTAAATGAAACTTCTGGGAACTGGAACTGTGATATTGAAAAAGAAAATGTCCCAGCTCCCCATAGAACTTATATTTTAGGTAGGTAGACAAAAAGTAATAAAGAAAATAATAACTTAAAGTTCAATTCAGATAGTCATACACTGAAAAAAAAAATGAAGGAGGATAATGAGAAAGGAACTGACTAGCAGAGAGGCTATTTAGAATGAGACAAAGAAGGTCTCTCATAGGTGATAACTATTCAGAGACCCATATGAAAAGAGGTAGGGAACTGTACAAAGATTTCTAGAAGAAGCTCAAGTTTTGTCAACTTATTAACTAAAATATTTTCTTCCATTATACTTTTAACTCATTGTTGTTAGAAAAACTTAGGAGGACTTATTAAGTATGTACTTTCAAGGTATATTTAAATGCATGGAGTCTAGGGGACTTAAGAAAAAAAGAGTAATTCTAGGAATCAAAATATCATTATGGCAATATTCTTTATTCCAAGAGAAAAGAGAGAATCAGCCTATCCACTAGGGTTCTAGGATCTCCCTTGCCCAGTGGCCCACACAGCTGGTGATGGAATATTGGCTAAAGGACTAGAAAAGCTGTTCCTCTCCACACAGTATACTTCAAGCTACCAGTGTGGTTCTTCTTTGAGATCCCTAAAATACCATTTAATAATCTTTTCACTGAGTATATCTTGATTCATGAGGCAATCGGGATACACTACCTTGTGATGTGCTCCAAACCTCTAGTGTGAATTCTAAGGGTCACTGGAGCCTTCATAATTCCTTGGGGGCAACCTTCAAAGTGCTATAGTTCTCAGATCTGTGCTAGTGAGGTAAGATTATGAGATGGAGCCTGGAAAAGATCAGTGACCAACCAGCTCATCACCTTAGATATAGATCATTGATTACAAAGGGGCTCTGACAAGAAAATGTGAAGGCATAGAAAATTTATTCTAAATTTTATCCAAACATACTTTATATATGATGTGAGCTATAATCTAGTTTTATAATGTTGGATTTAGGATGATATAAGAATCAGCCACATGAAGAATTTGCCTCTTCTATAAAACAGTACAAGTATCTATTATACTTTTCAACACTGCTTGTTGCAGCAATAACTTTTTCTCAGAATCAGATAGTATCGATGATTAAATGCAGGATAGTAGAAAATATCAAACAGAATTGGTAGAAAATCCAACTCTGATACTTAAACATTGAATAACTTGAAAAGTTGTTAAACTCTGCTAGCCTCAAATCCTTCTTCTGCAAAGTGGAGAACATAATACCTAAAATGAGGATTAAATGAGATCGTTATCTATAATGGACCAGGCATAGTGCTTGATATACAAAATAAAGCTCTTAATATCCATTAATTATCTTTTATCTTTTTAGTTTTTTGTTTTGTTTTTGTTTTTGTTTTGTTTGAAGAGCGTTAACTCATTTACAAACCTTGGATACTAATTAGCATTTTTCTTTCTAGAAATGGAATACAGCTTTAAAACAATACAGATTAATAGTCATAATAACAAAATGTAGCCATGTAGAATAGTGTTTAAAGTCATAGTAATTAGAGACACCCACATCCTAGATTCAAATCTAGTTAGTGCTGTCATTTGCTGGCTTCTCTCCAGTCTCATTTGTTTATTCCTCTTCATCTTCCTACTCAGCACTGGATTGCTTCAGGGTTCAGTTCTTAAATCTAAACTTTTGTCTGTCTACTCTCACTAACTCCTTGATGATAACCAATATCATAGTTTTAAATAAAACTCCCAAATTTCTATCTGTAGCTCAAATCCAGATTTATGTGTTCAGCTGCATACTGGACATCTCTATTTGGTTGGCTAGTAGGAACTTAAATTTATCTTTTTCAAAACCTAATTCATGGTTTTTCCTGATAAGCACGTTGCTCCTGCAGTCTTTATCATTTCAGGAAATGGCAACTCCTGGTCCTCCAGTTGCTCAAGTTGAAACTTTGGAATCAACCTTACTTCCTCAATATCCCTCACTCTAAACCCAGCAATCCTGACAGTTCTACTTTCAAAATATATCCTGCATCTTACTACTTCTCACTATCTCTCTTTCCTGTTTCCACCCTGGGTTATTGCATCTCTCACCAGATTGTTAATGCAACCTTCAACTTGGCCTTTCTGCCTCCTCTCCTGTTCCCCAGGAGACTATTCTTAAATTTTAAACTTTAAAATGAAAGTTGAGTCAGGTCACTCATCTATTCAAAACCTCCAGTGTTTTCCTACTTTATTCAGGGTAAAATCTAAGATTATTACAATAGTCTGTAAAGCCCCAAATAGTACCACACCCTCTATTTTACATAATCTTTTTCTTATCTACTCTTTGTTCACTTTACTCCAAATACCTTGGTTATTGCTTCAACTTGCCAGGTATTCCCCCCCCCCCCTTAGGGCCATTTATTTATTTATTTATTTAGTCAGGGTGGAGGGTTCAATTTTCTTTTTTTTTCTTTTTAATTTTGTTTTCCAATTATAGTTGGCATTTGATATTATTTTATATTAGTTTCAGGTGTACAACATTGTGGTTAGACAATTATATATAAAATGATAGCTCCGATAAGTCTTGTACTCACCTGGCACTATGATATCTTGTAACTACCAATGTGAACTTCTTCATCCCTTTACATTTTTCAGCCAGCCCCCCAACACCCCCTCCTATCTGGCAATCACCTGTATCTATGAGTATGTTTTATTTGTTGTTTGTTCATTTATTTTGTTCCTTAGATTCCACATATAAGTGAAATCATATGCTATTTGTCTTTCTGTTTGACTTATTTCACTTAGCATGTCATTGAAATGGTAAGATTTCATATTTTAGGGTTCAGTAATAGTCCATTGTGTGTGTGTGGTGTGTGTGTGCGTGTGTGTGTGTGTGTGATTTCTTCTTTATTTGTCTATTGATGGGCACATAGGTTGCTTCCATATCTTGGCTATTGTAAATAATGAAGCAGTGAACATAGGGTTGCATATACCTTTTCGAATTAGTGTTTTGGTTAACCAGAAATGCAATCACTGGGTCATACGCTAGTTCTATTTGGAGTTTTCTGAGGGGTCTTCAAACTGTTTAAACCTCCAACTGTTTTCCATAGTGGGTGTACCAATTTCTAATGCCACCAACAATGCACAAGGGTTCTCTTTTCTCCACACCCTCCCTTTAGCGCCTTCATACGTTCTGTTCCCTCTGCCTTAAATGCTTTTTCATCAAATAACCACATGTATCACTTTTTATCTCCTTTAGGGTTTTACTCATCTGTCAATTAAGTCTTCTTCGACCTTTTTAAAACTGACTTTATTCTCATTAGCCCATATCCCCATTCCCTGATTTATTTTTTTCCTAAAGTAATTCTCACCACATAATATCTTATTTACTTATTTATGTTCATTGCCTCAGCCCATTAAAAATCTAAGCTCAATGGGGTCAGGGATTTTAGTATCTTTTATTCACTACTATTTTCAAGGCCTGGTGCAACCAATATTTTCTGAATGGACTCCTGAGTCCCTATGATGTTTTTGTTAGAACTTAATATGTTAAATGGTCAGCATACTGTTTAGTACATAGTAAATATGGGATAAATTATAGCTATAATTATTGTTATTTAAGAATCGGCTGAACAAGTATACTACTCAATAGTGAACAATTGAATTGGTCCCATTAGCCATTCATATTACTAGTTTCAATCCCCCTAATTTAAGACTCTAATGCCATTTTTATTTTTAATTCTGTTAAAACATTTATATTGGTCAAAAATAACTTCAAAAGGCAGAAAAAGTAAGCCTTTAAGGATAAAAGGATACTGCTTTTCTCCAGGGTTTTGATAAATTCGCCAAAAGAAAAACTATGTACACCTTGGCCACCATTGCTAGAGGGCTAACTTTTATTAGCCTGGAGGTTGTTAATGCAACTTTTATTACTGAAAGGATTAATATAAAGTCACTGAGAGTCTGCCAGTAGAGTAGATGAGAGATGGCAAGAGCAGCAAGGTAAGATGTTAAAGTGTATTAAGATATTTTTAATTATTTCCTAGCAAAATATGTTAAATAGTTAAATTAACATTTGGAAGATTTACAGTTCAGTCTAGAAATTACTTTGTGAAAATCACACAATTCCAAAAAGTCTTTGTTCAAAAAGGGGTGCATTGCCCACCATACATACACAGATATGAATATGATATGACTATGTGTCTGGCCACTACAAATGACCATACATTTGCACATGGGACGCTCATGAACTTTACCAAGTAGGAAACACATACTAAAAATTATTCATTCTTATCTCAAATTCAAATTTAACAGGGTGTCCTAAATTTTATCTGATAAACTTATTCATGAGAAAAATGTCCATAAATTCTGCTGTTAAACTATTGCTTTCTTAATTTAAGTTTTTTTAGAACAACAGAATTACTGGTATATATAACTACATTAATTAATCAATTAAAATATGCATTTCTTACAATAATAAAACACACAAAAAATTTGCTGACTGGTCTCTCTAAACTCATGACCACCAAATTCAAAAGGACACCTAGTGAAGACCTGCAATTCTACCCCATCTCTGGAACTTTCCTGCTCACCTAGATGACTACACCCTAACTTTTCTTCTCTCAAATGTGTAATACCCTACCATTGTCCTATGTCTTTGCAGGTAAATGCGCTTCCTCTTTCACCAAGAAATAAAAGCAACTGAAAGGATTTTTCATATACTATATTCACATCTATTCACACACACACACACACACACACACACACACACACACACGTTTATGTCATGTACTGTCTTCTTTCTGTCTCAGTCCTATTTAAGGCCAATTCTCCTTTTTTGAACTAGATCTCATTTTGCCTCTCAGGGGTATTTTTCCTACAATTGTTTCCTGCCCTCCTTCAAAATCTTTCTCCAATAGATTATCTCCATCAGCATTCAATCATGTGGTAATATTTTGAGAGAGAGAGCGAGACACGAGAGAGGGAGAGAGGGGGAGGAGAAGGAGGGGAGGAAAAAATAGGGGAAGAGAGGAAGAGAAAGGACAGGAGAGAGGAGGGGAGGAAAGGAAGGAAAGTAGGGAAGAAGGGGAAGAAGAAAGGAAGAAAATGCTTCTTTTGATCTAATTTCTCCCTGTAGCTATGATCTCATAGACTTACTTCCACATTCACAGAAATATCCCTTAAAAGATTTACTTATACTTACTGCTTCAATTTATTCCATCTTCTCTCTTCCCTTGGACACACTCCATCAGGATTTTTACCCTTATGTCCCACTAAAACTTCTCCTGTCTAGTTCACCAATAATTCCACCTAGCTGTAGCCAATGGCAAACTCTCAGTATTCACCTTAATTTCTATATTAATTTCCTAGGGCTACATACAAAGTACCACAAAGTATGTGACCTAAAACAACACATAATGTATTATCTCACAGTTCTGAAGGCTATAAGTCCACAAGCAAGGTGTTGCCAGGGTCATGTTCCCTCTGAAACTGGTTGGGAAATCCTCCCTTACCTACTCCTAGCTTCTGGTGCTTTGCCAGCAATCTTTGGCATTCTTGGCTTGCAGTTACAAACTCCAGTCTTTACCTTCAGCATCACACAGTGTTCTCCTTGTAGGTTTCTGTCTTCACATGATTATATTATTATGGTGACATCAGTCACACTGAATTAAGGGCCCGCCTTACTCCAATATTTTTTCATTTTAACAAATTATATCTGCAAAGACTTTATTTCCAAATAATGTTGCATTCTGAGTACTGGAAATTAGAACTTCAACTTATCTTTTAGGAGGAACACACGATATGTAAATGTTGGACAGTCATCTCAAATTTAGCATATCCAAATCCAAATACCCAATAAAGTCCCCAAATATATTGCTTCTACAGCTTCCACATCTCCATTTTTCAGATGCAAATATCTATGGAGTAATGATTTCTTCTTTTCTCTCTTCACCTCACATCAGATCCATTAGAAAATCCTTTCAGCTCATCACTTCTCACCACTTCCACTGCCACCACTCTGGTCCAGGCCCATAGCGTATATCTCCTAAACCATTACAATAGCCTCGAGATAGGTTTCTATGCATCCAGTCTTACCTTACTGCAATCTATTCCCAACACAGAAGCCACACCATCCTGTGAAAAGCCAGATCATGTTACTTCTCAGTCTAAAACCCTCTAGCCCTTCCCTTTCTTTCAGAGTAATTGACAAATTTCTTTCAGAGTAATTGACAAAGCAAGCCCCTAGCTCCACCGACCTCCAAAACAATACACTATTCTTACATAACTCATAATTTACTCTTCCCATTTAAGGGACCCTCCTCCTCCAGATTTGTCTTAGGTACTTTCATGGTGTTCTCTTTCATTCTCTCTCTCTTACTTCTTTAGTTCCCTGCAAAAATACCACATAGCAGTTAGACCTTCTCTGATAAAACTTTTTTTTTCCTTACAAAAGCAACTCCTTTCCAGTATCTTTATCACTCTTCTGTTTTATTTTTCACAGTAGCCTTAATACCGTCTGAAACACTACTAATTAATAAAATTATCTTTCTAGTTTTCCCTCTCTGGTTTATCGTCTTTCTCTCTACTGGAAACTAAGTTCCAAGAAAATTAAAATTTGTGTCTGTTTTTTTTTTTTTTGTTCCCCCCACTACTAGTGTTGAAAGAAGAAATCAGTCAATCATAGAGAAAACTATCAAAAATTAAATAGACTTCAATTCTGTATGCTAAGTTCAATGCCTTCTGATCAGTGAATGCTTAAGTTGAGCAAAATAAATGAAAAAGTCATAATCTAGAAGCCAGAAAGCTATCAATACTTATGTAGACTTATAAAAATTAAGGGTTGTTATACTAGGTAAATTAAACATAGTTTTCTTTTTTAAAAATTATCATTAGTCTCCAATGAATCTTTTCTGGTTGGACAAAGACTCCTATTACCTTTATATTCCCTCCTCTGTCACCTTAAGAAGTGACATTCTTTGCTGGCTAATCTTTTGTTCCCCTTAATAGATGAATAGAACTTATAGAGTCACTTCAACATAGAAATTCAGCCTATATCACTTCTGCCAAATGTCTTTGGTACTAATTTTATATTTTATGTTAATTTTTTATCATATACAAAAGGTTAATCTTTTATATAAAAGGTTAATCTTTATTCTTTGTCCTGTTGAATAGTTATCAGAAGTTTAATCTCCTCCACACACTTTTCTATGAATATTTATGGGGTTGATATTGAATAATAAAATGAAATCCCACAATACTATCACCCTATCACATCTCAAATAGTTTTTTTTTTTTATGTCAATCAGCTTTATAGCACTAACCAAGTCACATATTTGAACATAGCCTGAGGACCCTAAATTTACCAACCACAAAAGAATAATTTGAGAGAATATTTGGAGCTTGGTATAAAACTAGTGGAGGTCTTTGTGGATATCGGCCCTATCCTACAGAGAGGAGCAGCCCTTGATTCTGATCTAGTTGTGAGGTCAGAGGAGGCTGGGTTGGTAGTTGAGCTTTGCCAGGCCCTTTGGGAAACTACAGGTGCAGGCTGGTCATCATTGAAGCCATGACTACGACAGGCTTAGAATTGGAGAGCATGACTCTTAACTTAGTTGAATCATCTAAGCATGTTATCTCTCCTGACTCCCCTGGTAGGAGACAGAACATAGCAATCAGCCAGGATACTGCTGTTACTAAGAAGAAAAGTCTATGGCAAAAATTTCTTTGGGGAAATGATTAGGAAAAAAAAATTCTAAAAGGACTTCTTAGAGGGACAATAATGAGAAAATGTTGAGAAACAGTGACATAGCCCAAGATCACACTGTTTTATCAGCACTCTTATACTATTAACTCCTACTGAGGTTATATTCAAACAAATCCTTAAGACTTCACTTGTGCTGCTGCAAATGGTACCTTTTTTTATTCTGTGGTTTCTAGTTTGGTCGTTTGGAAGCTTTTGGTTTTTAGAGAGTGGCAGGTTTTTTTTTGTTTTGTTACTACAGGAACACAAGTTTAAATTTATTCCTAATAAAATTGTTCTTGTTAAGTTTTGTTTATTCTTGCCTATCTAGATATTTTGGAACCTAATTCAGCCATCTAATACATTCATGATTCTTCCAAGCTCTGAATATTTACAAATTTTATCTCCTATCATCTACAGTGCTCACAGCGGTAATTTGCGCAACACTGTTGAAGAGAGCAGGGCTGAGAATATTGTCCTGCACACATTCGTCCATTTTGTGTTCAAGTATTAATCACTATGTTTTGTCTAACACCTATTCAATTGCTAATTATTGTGATTAGCTGTACATTTCTATGAATAAAACACATAGTTTTCATTTGTTCATTTATATACTATGAGAAACCTTCTCAAATATCTCATAGAAATCTAGATATTCCGGCTTTATTACACTTTTTAACAGTCTAGTAACCCAAGCAAAAAAAAAAAAAAAAAAAAGGAAAAAAAAAAAGAAAAGGAAGAAAAAATGTCTTACTCTTATTTTTAAATAAATCTATGGTAGCTTACTGATTACTTCTTCATTTTCTCTATACTTAAAAGACATTTTTTAATAATCTGCAAAGCCACATCTATGAATTATAGTCTATTGATCATATTTCTTCTTATAATCATATTGCTAGTTATATTCAGTTGATTCCTGTTCATTTATGTTTTCATGGATATGTCTTAAGTTTCTAAAAGTCTTCTAAATGCCCAGGGTTGAAGCTTAGATCCTACATAGCTGGCTATCAAAATGTCATAAAATATAATAAAAACAACTGTTTGATTGACTAATTAATAATATTGCCTGGTTTGTACTCTCTAGCAAAATGGATGAATGACAGGATCATGTCACACTCATACTTTAGACCATGTTTACAAATTATTTTAATGTCTTTTATTCATAATAGTATATAAAAAATCCTCTCATATTCAACTCTCAATTTACTATTTTCTCACTAAGAAACAGTGTTTTCACTAAGTAATAAAGAAATTAAAAAGTGATGATGGTAAAGGAAAAGGGAACTATACAAACCATATATGCAAAAATATAATGTTTCTTTAGGATGGAGAGCCTCCTTGCTTTTTCACAAATGAAAATCATTTAAAAATAGACATATCAGAATGGGCTTCTAAGACTTTTTTCTAACTAAAATTAAGCATATATGCATAATTTATTTAAATTATCATGCAGCTCTGTGGGTGAGGTTCTCAAATTAGACATCTGACTATATTAAAAATACATTGAATGCTTGGTTGAAACTAGCTTACCGAGTTATCTAAATGAGCCATTTGTTTGCCATTTGATGGTGGTGCATTTTAATGTCTTAGATATTGCATATATTCTGCATGTATTTGTTCTGATATTCTAAATCTGTAATTCGATTCAATTATTTGAAAGAAAATATTAAAAGATTAGGGAGGTAGTCTTTAAAGATAGTGAATAGGAAGATCCTAAACTTCTCTCCTCTAATGGACTCACTAAATAAACAGGTATACATAGGGCAATTACCTTTGAAAGAAATCTAGAGACTAGCTGAGTGTCTCATACACATTGGATGAACAAGAAAATGCCCGTCAAAATGGGTAGGAATACTCAACATAAACCATACCCCTAATTGCCATACAACTCACAGCTTCATTCTGGAGAGTGAAGGGTTTGGACCCCACATCTAGTCTCTCAACTTAGAAGACTCCAGCCCAAGGGATGCAGCCTCAAAATACCCAAAATAGAGCCTACGCTCCTGAGACCCATAAGACTAGCACCAACAGAAAGCAGTTATTAATGGCATAGCACTCCCTGCATCTATCTCCCAAACACCCAGCACAGGGGAACAGGCAAAAAAAAAAAAAAAAAAAAAAAAAAGTCACCAGTATTTCCCTGAAAGAGGTCTATTTACATTCCTCAAGAGTTATTGCCTTAGGACCAGGCCTCCAATGTGACACACATCTAGGCATTGACTGCAATTCTCCTCAGAGAGCAGAGAAGCCTGCAGACATTTCCCTCCTGTCTCACCCAAGTTACCAGTATCTCGCTGGAAGAAGCATGTGCAGACATCTACACCCCAGCTTTTGTGGCAGCCCCTGGAGGGATAGATCCCCATATCACCTGGTTTTGACAGCCAATGATACTTACATTCAGAAGCCCCACAGGACTGAAGCAAACAAACGAGGAAGTCTTGACAGGCTCAGAAACACAACCTCATTACCCACATCACAGCTATACATCCATGCCCAGTGCAGAGGGGCCAGGCAAAAACACCCACCTCCCAGTTCCTCTTTGGAAGGGACTTAATTACATACATTCTCAGCTGTTGCCTGAGAGTCCAGCTTCCAATTGGACTGCATCTAATGTTGACTGTGATTCTCCCCTTTGGGGAGTTGCCATACCATCAAGTATCAGAGCCACTAAGAATGAGAATGGCAGCTTAGACAATTACAAAAGATTAAGTGACAGTGAGGAGTATGGGCTGGGCACATTGACCAGTCCATTTCCTACATGAGACCACTCTGCCAAGACTGGGAGAAATAGCTTTTTTATTTAATGTACAGAAACCAACACAGAGAGTCAAGTACAATGAAAAAACACAAAAATATGTTCCAAAAAGAACAAAATAAAAATTCCAGAAACAGATCTTAATGAAACAGAGACAAGCGATTTATCAGATAGAGAGCTCAAAATAACAGTTATAACAATGATCACCAAGATTAGGAGAACAGTCCATGTACAAAGTGAGAATTTCAACAAAGAGATAGAAAATATAAGAAAGTACCAAAAGAAATCACATAGCTAAAGAATACAATAGCTGAGCTAAAGAATACAATAGCTGAACTAAAGAATTCAATAGAGGGGTTAAACATCAGACTAGAAGTGGAACAAAGATCAGATTTCTTGAAGACAGAGAAATGGAATTCTTCCAACTGGAAGAGCAAACAACAAAACAAAATGTAAGAGTGAAGACAGCTTAAGGGCTTATGGGACACCACCATCAAACAGACCAATATATACTTTATAAGAGTCCCAGAAGGCGAAGAGAAAGAAAGAGGGAGAAGAAAGCTTATTAAAAGAAATAATGACAGCAAACTTTCTTAACCTAAGGGGGAGGGGGGGGGGAACTGATAGATATCCAGACCAACTCTGAGATATATCATAATTAATGGTCAAAAGTAAAAGACAAAGAGAGAAATTTAAAAGCAATAATAACCAAATTTTAAAAAATGACCTCTTATCGACAAGGGAACCCTAATAAGACTGTCAGTAGATTTTTCAGCAGAAACTTTGTGGATCAGAGGGAGTAGAGGTTCCTTTTTCCCTTCATACACTGATGGTGGGAATGTAAATTGGTACAACCACTACAGAGAACAGTATGAAGGTACTTCAAAACTTTAAGGATAGAATTACCATATGACCCATCAATCCCCGCACCCTTTTTTTATCCCCATTACACCAGCTTTAAAAGAAATGTTAAAGGGACTTCTTCAAGTTTAAATGAAAGGATGCTAAGCAGTAATAGAAAAACACACAAAAATATGAATCTCACTGGTTCAGGTAAATATATAGTTAAAGTCAGAATATTCTAAGGTAATGGTGGTAGGTAAATCATTTATAAATCTAGAATAAATGTTGAGATAAAAGTAGTGAAAATAACTATAACTACAATAATCTGTTAATAAATACACAATATAAAAAGATACAAACTGTAACATCAAAAATATAAAATATGGTATAAGGACTATAAAAAATGTAGAACACAAAGTTAAAAATGTTAAAAGAGGCTGTTAAGAATTTAAGGTTTTATGTAAGCCTAGTGTTAACCACAGGCAAAAACAAATAATAGATACACAAAGGTAAAGAGAAAAAAAAAATCAAAGTATACCATTATAGAAAAAATCAAATCATGAAAGAAGAGAGCTAGAGAGGAAAAAAGGAAAATAGTAATTACAAAAAGATCAGAAATTAATAAAAAAATGTCAATAGTAAGTTCATACCTATCAATAATACTTTAAAAATAAATACAATAAATTCTTCAATCGAAAGATATAGAGTCGCTGAAAGAACTAAAAGAAAAAAAACAAGCCCACTATGTGTTGCCTATAAGAGATTCACTTCAGCCATAGCACACACAGACTGAAGTGAAGGGGTGAAAAATATATTCCATGCAAATGGAAACCTACAGAAAGTAGGAATAATTATACTTATAGTAGACAAATAGACATTAAGCCAAAGACTGTAAAAAAAAAATAAAGGTTGGAATATAATGATAAAAAGAAAAATTCATCAAGTAGTAATACTCATATTATTTATTCATCCAACAAAAAAAAAACACCCAAATACATAAATCGAATATCAACAGATCTGAAGGGAGAAATAGATAGCATTACAGTAAATGTAGGGGACATCAATACCCCACTTTCAGCAATAGATAAATCACCAGACAGAAAATCAATAAGGAAATGTTGGACTTGAGCTAACATTAAACCAGATGTATCTATAGACATTTAGAGAACATCTCATCCAACTGCAACAGAATACATACTTTTTTTAAAGGCACATGGAACATTCTCAAAAATAGATCCTATCTTAAA
Source organism: Eonycteris spelaea (assembly GCA_003508835.1). Taxonomy (NCBI): domain Eukaryota; kingdom Metazoa; phylum Chordata; class Mammalia; order Chiroptera; family Pteropodidae; genus Eonycteris; species Eonycteris spelaea. The sequence goes on from PUFA01000252.1 coordinate 1,530,781, forward strand.
TCACAAAACAAGTCTTAATAAAATTAAGAAGACTGAATTCATATGAAACATCTTTTTTGGCCACATGGTATGAAACTAGAAATTAATTACAAAAAACAAAACTGGAAAATTGACACATATGTACAGATTTAATACCATGCTATCGAACAATCAATAGGTCAAAGAAAGAATCAATAGAGAAATATATATATATATATATATATATATATATATATATATATATATATATACTTGAGACAAATGAAAATGCAAACACAACATACAAACGTTTTGGGATGCAGCTAAAAAAAATTCGAGGAGGAAAGTTTATAGTGATAAGCATTTTCATTAAAAAAAGAAAGATCTCAAATGAACAGCTAACTTCACCTGAAGGAACTAAAAAAATAACAAACTAAATCTAAAGTTAGTAGAAGGGAGGAAATCACAAAAAAATTAGAGTGAAAATAGGTAACATAAAGACTAAAAGGACAAGAGGAAAAATGATAAAACTAAGATCAGTTTTTATTAAAAGTTACAAAAAAAAGAAAAAGATAAACCCTTAGCTAGACTTACCATGAAAGAAAAAAGGAGAGAGTAGACTCAAAAAATAAATTAGAAATGAATAGAAGTTATTACAACTCATATCACAGAAATACAATGATTATAAGAAACTACTACAATTATATGTCAACAAATTAAACAACCTGGAAGACATGGATAAATTCCTAGAAACAGACAAGTTATCAAAATTTAATCATGATAAATAGAAAATCGGAACATATCGATAATGAGTAAGAGCAGAGAATCAGTAATCAAAAACTTCCCACTGAAGAATAGTCCAGGACTAGATGATTTCACTGGTAAATTCTACCAAATATTGAAAAACAAACGAACAAAAAACTAATACTAATCTTTCCCAAACTTTTACAGAAAATAAAAATAAAAGAGTAAGAAACATGTGCAAAACTCATTTTACAAGGCCAGCACTACCCTGATACCAAAACCAAACAAGGACACTATAAGGAAAGGAAAGAACAGGCCAATATCTCCAATGAACATAGATGCAAAAATCCTCAACAAAACATTAGCAAACTGAATTAAAGAATACACTAACTGGATCATATGCCATAATTAAGTGGGATTTATTCCAGTGATGTAAAGATGATTAGACATCTGCAAATCAGTAAATGTTATATACCACATTAACAATTGAAGAATAAATATCATATAATCATATTCATTTCAATAGATTTAGAAAAAAAGCATTTGACAAAGTTCAGCATCCTTTTATGATAAAAGCTTTCAATTAACTTGGTATACGAAGAATGTACCTAAACATAATAAAGGCCATTTATAACAATCTCATATCTAACATCATACTCAATGATAAAAAGCTGGAAGTTTTTCCTCTAAGATAAAGATGCTCACTTTTCTACTTTTATTCAGCATAGTAGTAGAAGTCCTAGCCAGAGCAATTAGGCAAAAAAAGAAATAAAAGGCATTGACTTTTTGGCAATGATTTTTTGGACATGACACAAAAAGCAAAGGTAACAAAAACAATAATAAAATGGGACTGTCATATTAAAAAGCTTCTTCACAGCAAATAAAACTATTAGCAAAATGAACTGGCAAACTATGGAATGAGAGAAAATATTTACAGATAAAGCATTAATATCCAAAGCATAAAAGAAACTTATTCAACTCAATAGTAAAATAAACAAACAAACTTGATTGTGAAATGGGCGAAGGAACTGAGTAGACATTTTCAAAAAATTACATAAATGGCCAACAGGTACACAAAAAGGTACACAATATCACTATCATCAGGGAAATGAAAATTAAAATCACAATGAGATATCACCTCACACCTCTTAGAATGGCTTTCATCCAAAAGTCAAGAGATAAAGATAATAAGTGTTGGCAAGGATACGGAGAAATGGGAACCTTGTGCACTGTTGGTCAATGTGCAGTATGGAGGTTCCTCAAAAACTATGAGAGAACTACCATGTGATTTGGCAATCTCATTTCTGGGTATATATCCAAAAAAAAAATGAAATCAGAATCTCAGGGATAAACTGCACTTCGTATTAATCGCAGCATTATTCACAGCTAAGATATGGAAACAATCTAAGTATCATCAACAGTTGAATGCATATATATGGTATATGTTTACACTGAAATATTATTCAGTCATGAGAAAAAGGACATCCTTCCATTTGTAACAATGTTGGATGAACATTGAGGGCATTATATTAAATGAAATGTCAGAGAAAGACAAATCCTGTGTAATATCACTTACATGTAGAATCTGAAAAATCCTAACTCAGAGAAACTGAGAGTAGAGGGGTGGTTACCAGGGATGGTGGGATGGAAGAAATGAGGAGATATTGGTCAAATAATATAAACTTCCAGTTATAAATAAATTTGGGGGATCTAATTATGCCATATGATTATACTTAATAATACTATATTATATATTTGAAAATTACTAACAGAGTAAATCAAATGTTTTCATTAAAAAAAAAGTATGGTAATTAGGTAACGTGATAGAAGGGTTAGCGAATGCTCTGGTGGCAATCATTTTCCACTATTACTTGTATCGAATGAACACTCTGTACACCTTAAATGTAAAAAATGTTATATTTAATTATATCTTAATAAAGCCAAAAAAATTAAAAGAATTAAAAAATAATTTGGGAGAACAAATGGAGCCTCCATTATTTTTATGTTTTCTTTCTTAAGCTCATTGTGCTAACACCAGTGTTCATATATTATTTTCAAAGCTTTTTGTATATCTGAAATATTTCACAGTCAAGTATTACAGTAAGTTATTTGTAATATCATATAATGTTAAAAATATAAACTAAAGAATAGCTGAAGTTTTCATTTGAGGGAAAATGTTTTAGGTACACTCTTTCTCAGTAGGCTCTGCAAATAGCAGTCCCCCTTAGCAAGTATCCTTCAAATACTTGATAAGAGAATAAAAGTGGTGAAGAGAGGATTAATCTTTAAATTGCTGTCAGAATATAATTAATTAAATAGAGTTTATTCTATCTCAATTTTACAACTTTTAGAAATCCAAATGCTGAGGTTCTTAAATGTTTTCAGCAAGAAGTGAGATGGTGAGAGGATGGTAGGAGTAAGGATATTATATGGAAAAGAAAGTAAATTCTGAGACTTCTTTTTTATAAACTTGATCTAATATTGAAATTAGAAAATTTTAAGAAAGATTTGAATGCATAGTATATAGATCTCCTCTTACCTAAACATTCTTTAAGTTCTTCTTTCAATTGGTCCTAAGAAATACCAAGAACCACTATCTGAGAGTAATATCTCTACTTTTCTTTTTTCTGGAGTATGTATTAGTTCCCTATTACTGCCATAACAAATTACTACAAATTTAGCTGTTTAAAAGCAACACAAAAGTAATATCTCACAGTTCTATAGGTCAGAAATCTGGTTGAGTTTAGCTAATTCCTATGCTCTGGGAATCAAAAAGCCCAAATCAAGATGTTTTATTTAGAGTCCTGGAGAAAGAAATCAACTTTCTCACTCATTCATATTATCAGCTGGATCAGCTCCTTGCTACTGTAGGACTGAGGTCTCCACTTCCTCGTGGCCATCAGCCAGGGGTTTTTCATAGCTTCTAGAGAATACCTTTATTCCTTGGCTAATGGTCCCCTTTCTACATTTTCAAAGGCAGCATACAATGGGTAGAGTCTTTCAAACATTTCAAATATCTCTCACCTCCTGTTTTGCCTCATCTCTTCTGAACTCACATCTCTGACTCATCTGCCTTCCTCTTCTGAATTAAAGGGTTTATGTGATTATATCGATCCCACTGGCATATTCTAGGATAATCTCCCTTTTTAAGGTCAATGGATCAGTAACCTTCATTACATCTGCAAAACCTCTTTACAGCAATACCTAGATTAGTGTTTAATTGTAACCAGGAATGGGAATCTTGAGGGACACCTTCAGAATTCTGCCTACTACACAGTGTGCCCAGCAGGTTCAAGGTAAATTAAAATTTCAAGCAGTGGAAAACACTTGAAGTGATATTTGCCTGGAAAAATGCCTCTAATACCTCATTTATAAATGATAAACACACACACAATCGATCTTAATGTCTTATTTTTTTTGAATGATATATATTTTACAACCTGTAAAACAAAAACGTTTATCTAAATGAAACATACTCAAACATTATTTGATTACTCAAGTAGATAACTTTAAGGCTAATGATAAATCTTTTCTTTTAGGAGTTTCATTTAAGAATGGTTTTATTTGTATTGTTTTTGAATTTTTAAACAAGTCATAGATTTCTTGGGAGAAGCTGTTTGGACAAGAGATTATTCTGTGATTACAATTAGAGATGTCTTTTTTGTAGAAAGCAATTATCAGTATAAGTTAAATATCAAATCTAGATTTAATTATTCTTAAGTATTTATGAGAGAAATATTAGTTTCACTGTAATTCTTCTGGAAATTAACCCATAAGAAACATTGCAAAATATGAATTATCATGATTAAAAAATGATACAATAACAGTATTACAAAACTATCTAATCTATATTACTTTTGTACAATTGCTGAAAAACATTCATTAAAATCACCTTATTAATATTTGAATTAAAGTGCGCTGTTACTCCTTTTAAGATTTATGTATTACAAAAGAAAGGAAATCAATGTTATGAAATATTAATGAAAGATATTTGTTTAAATTTAAAAAATTTTCTATTGCTCTACATTTATATTGCAGTAAATTTACTCAAGGAATCATGGGAATGACCTATCTTAAAGTAATTTTGTATTCTTTCTCTTATTTTCCTGTTAAAGTCTAATTAGGTGTAAAAGCTGTAATGAAAATGCTCTAAGTCGCTGACCTCCACAAGAGTGGCAATTGGACTGCTTCACGGTTGTGCATATTCTGCTGACATATCAGACAATAAGGGGAAATGGTTGAGAACACAGGACTCTGGAGTCAGACTACTTGGATTACAATCCAGCTCCGTCACTTACCCCTAAGTGTACTGAAGCAAATCACTCAGACTTTCTGTGCCTCAGCTCCCATCCATAAGACGGGAACAATATAATACCACATCTCTCCTAGGGTTGTTGCAGGAATAAAATAAAATAATATATAAAAATTGCATACAAAGTTGTAAAAGTGCTGAGTACTTAATATAGGCTCCGTCAGTGTTATTACTCTTAAAGTGATGTTCATCCTTAGGATCCAGACTGTGACAGAGACCTACACTGTTTAAATGTATGTGTTGAGAACACACAAGTGTACAGCCTTAGGCGTCAGTAAAACTGTCCTGTTGTGAACTCAGCTGGTTAATGAAGAGGACAGAGGAAAAAGGTAAAGAGACCAGCAACTAGTTCTACACTCCCACTAGCCAGCTATGTGTGCACTGCTGCAAAGACATTGTCAGTGTTATATTCCTCACTCTGGCCATTCGCCCTGGTCATTCTTTTCATCAAATAATTAATGAATACCCATGATGTTGTTAGATGCTTTGTGTAATGGAGATACAGAGATGAATATGAAATGTTCTGCCTCGTGGAGTTTGCAGTCTTGCAAACACACACTGGCAATCCCAAGCCATCCTTATTTCTGACTCACTACTTTGAATTTAACAAAAAAGTCACTTTTCTATTTGAAGTAATAAAAATTGGGGGGAAATGTTGAGGATTACATCATGAGGTATTGAAGCTGAGATATTATCAAGGATTTTGGAGATATATATCAAAATTTCTTAAAACTTATTAAAGAAGAAGAACTCAAAAGACAGCTGTGGAATAAACATACAGTGTCTCTAGTTCCTCTGAGGTATTTGGCTATAGATGAGAGAAGAGACAGAAATTATATTTTTGCTTCCACATAACCTCACAGACTCTCCATAACCTCTGACCTTCCTCTCTCTATTCCAGCCTTAACTAGTACCTCATTACCAGGTGCCATATTATCAACTCAGTTAAATTATATCTGATTTAGATTTAGAATATTTCAGAAGAGTCCTTTAAGATTAGCAGTTTAAATCCAAAAGCTTTTAGGATTGATTCATCAGCTTTCTCTCATACAGTCTGTATTATGGAGATCTCAGAATTTCAGCCTTGGAAGGAAATTTTAATATCTACTGCAATTATTTTTTTTTCTAGATATTTGAATAATTTTCCCAGGACCACACAGGTGGTTTGTCACAACGCTGGAATTAGAACTTAAATCCTATTCCTATTTCAACTTCTTTCCACATCAGCTTGTATTCTAATTGGATGTAACGGGCATTTACTGTCAAGGATAGATTCTAAGGTAGTGATTTAATCTATGGCTAATGAGGCATTAAATGTCCACAACTGATAACAAATAAAGTGCACAATATTTGAAAACTAAATTTATCATCATTTACCATCACTTTAATGAGATTGTATACCACCTTTGATTATGTATTTTATCATGCTTATCTCTTTGTTAAAGATTTTTGCTCATTGAACTATCATATGGACAAATTACATACATTAATTAAATTATAATCTTTACTTTGGGTTGATATAGATAAAAATGATTGGAAAAAAATAAAAGATTCACCAAATGTTGCTAAATCATGTCAAATTATATTATACCCCACCAAAAAACAAAAGAAACAATCACATTACAATTGTACAAGTAATGACCATAAAATAAAATGACAACATCTTAATATATTAGACTATACTGGATATTGAAATTTTTCTTTTAGTTTAGGATACAAAACTTCTATAACTTGTTTTTTAAAGAATTTCTTCATTGATTGAAAATGATATATGTAAGCTTCTAATTTCTTAATAATTAAATTCTACAATTAGATGTAACAAATGCAGCTACCTCATCTAAGAATATACTGCAGATTCTTGAAAGCAGTACACACCACATACAACCTCGTATTTATCATTTCAAAGTAAACATCACAAGACATTGAACAAAATAAACGGCAGCATTTTTCTGCTTATTTCAAGCATTTTTGAAATACATTGTCTGGGTTAGAGTGTCAGATTAGAATTCACTGGCAATTTGATTCTTGCCTTTGTAAATATTTTTGTTTTCTCTTTATTATTGTAAACTTTATTAAAGTTTTCTCTTTATTATTGTAATTCAGAAATCTTGCCATAATGTCTAGGTCTGAGTCTTCTTTTATTATTTTAACTCAGCTCTTGTTCAGTATTTTTAGGAGAAGGTTAGATCTAAAATCTCAAGTCTCTAACTCAGGGAATGTTTTTTCCTGTGATGATCGCTTCTCCTCAATCAACTCATTTTATTTGTATAAGATTTTGTGTATTGCATCTACAAATTCCATGTTTCTAGTATTTTTTCCAACTTCTTGTTCTTGAATCTAAGGTATAATATAATTCCTTGAGTTTGTTTCTGGTTTGTATTGGTAGCTGTTCTGCTTTTTTACTTTTTCTATTATTTTTTGTTTGTTTATTTTGTTATTTTTTTTTTCTTCTGAAACAATAGCCACACTCCACAGTATAATAATTAACAGCATGGGTTCTGGACTTAGTTCTTTTTGAGTCTTGGCTTGGCAACTTAATAGTTTTTTAACCTTGGACAAGGTGTGTTACTTGTGTCTCAGTTTCTTCATCCCACAGAGATAATACGAACACATCCTTCACAGAATCATTGTGAGGATTAAATGAGTTAATGTAAGATCAGAGAACAGTGCATGGTATATAGTAACCTGTCAGCAAAATTACCCTATTGCTCCTTGTTCCTTTTACATATCACTGTGCTATTTTATGTAAGGAGAAGAAGAAGAGAAAAACTCAAATATCTATGTAGGGACACTAATTTTAAGTTGTTCTCTTCTGGTTGCCTGAAATATCTACGTTTCATGTTTCACTGGGAACATTTGCTCTAATTCCCAGCTTTCCTCTTTTTCTCTCCAATGACTAGTGATAATTTGTTACTTTTTTCATATTTATAAGTTCAGGTTTAGATGGCACATACTGTGGCTGGTATGGCTCCCCTATGCTTAGGCCAGTATTTGATGTCATGAAATTACAGTGATCAGCGAACAGAAAGAAGCAAAAAGGCTGATTTCTTTGCAGGTACATGTACTGAGAATGAACCTGACAACATTTTTTTTTTTTCCAAAGGGGAAAGCAAGAATAAGGGAGATAAGAAAAGATCCAGCTGCATTTAAGATGATGATGACATACACTGGAGGAAGCACCAGAGCAAACACTTTGTTCAACATCTGTCTGCAGAGCTCTGACAAGTTTTAGAAGCTGTACTGTGTGATTCTCACTAATAGCCCCACTCCTCTGAATGCAGTTAAATGATGCTATAATTTTCCAAGCCTACTGCTTCATTAGTTTTCTGTTGGAGAGACTTGCCTACTTGTCTCTCAGGATTTCCCTACTTTGTTTATACTGGGTTTTAAAAAAAAAAACAAAACAAAAAAACAAAACAAAACACTTTGTCAGTTCTTCAGTAAGCCAATATATCCACTTCATATTTTAAAAATAAACTCCTAAAAGCATCTGCTTTATTGATGTCACTCTTCCCTATTTTCCAGTGTTTCTACAGATTTTCCTTTGCTCATTTGGTACTTCTTTAGTTCCATGCAACTGGAGTATGAACTAAAAGAAAGAAATATGGGTTAGTTTAATTTTCCATCCTGAAGCGGAAATCCTATTTTAGGTTTTGAAAATAACAGATATTCATTTTTACTATGGCATTAAAATTAGCTGAGGAACAGAGTCTACAGAGTAATGTCAATGTTAAATTGCCTTTTTAGTTAAACTGATTCCAAAGTAAACAGCGGTCAACATGATTAAAATTATTGGCAATCTGAACTCAGTTGAGAGCTGTGTTTTCTTATTTTCTCCAGCCTCCTGAACACTTATGTAGTAAGATTTACTTTTAGTTTATTTCTAAATTTTCATTGTTCATGGTCAAGAATAGTGATGTGGACAATTCAAAAGAGAAAACCAGCCTGAATCATTTGTATTGGTGTATATGTCCATTATGTAACTGTGTGGGTTACATTTTGCCTTCTAATTATATTATCTTCAGGCTACTATGAAAATGAGATTTAAATCCCTGTGCCTATGATCCAGAGTATCTGGGAGAAAATATCCACAAAAAGGAAAAGCCAAGACAGACAGGGATTCAAATCTACCAATGCAGAGGTCACAAACTGACTATATATAAAACCAAAGAGATCAGACAGGTACAAGATTTCAGAATTATTGTTTAAACAAAATAAGTCATGTCCATATTGTTGGTGTAAAGCATTTGGTACAATGGAAAGATTTATTTACTGCCAAAATAATGATGGCTATTTATACATTTGAATTTAGCACCTTTAAAACACACACACACATACACACACACTCATGCGTGTGTGTGCTCACGAACACGCACGCGCGCATGCACACACACAGACAATTGCAATTTATCTTATTCCTTCCAGCTTGTGAAATGGACTTGAAACAAACAGTGACAGAAAAAGAAGTTAGACCAGCTTGTTCAGGTGTGGGAAGATTTGTCAAAATCACAATTGGTATGAGGAAAGGGTGAGTATTTAGATTTATGCAATGAAGGAAATGCTACAGACTGCCTGAGTGCCTGAGGTCAAATGCTGTGCACCCCAATCTACTTCCTTAAATTAATAGCCAGGTGTTATGCTAGTTATGTACCTTAATCATTAATTATGACTGTGGCAGCAGGAGAGAAAAAAAATACTAGAACACATGAGCTGGAGTGATAAAGGGAAAGCATCAATCATGCATGACAGGAAAGCCAAAGATACCCTTTCTGCCTGGAATGCTTTCTTTTGTGACTCTGCAGAGCCTCTCTTACACCAGACTTTAAACTTCAGAGACACCACTTCTCATATTCATGTGTGTGTGTGTGTGTGTGTGTGTGTGTGTGTGTGTGTGAACAACCAACTATGGTTGTGGAGTTCAGATGAAAACAAAATAAAAAATGAATTGTTAGTAATGCCCATATTTTCCAGGGAATCCATGAGGCTCTAGATGAAATTAAAGGTACTTTTTACAAAAAGAATTGCCAGTCAAGAGTTACGATTCTTTCAATAAAGGTTAAAGTAAGCTACAACAAGAAGTCAACAGTAAATAGTCATATTGTCAGCACAGGTTTGTCCATTCCTTCATTTGCTACAATGTCATAATATAGTGCATATTCCATTTTAAGCAAGTGACAGAGAAGGTGAAATTTCTCTCAAAAGTACCATGGCACAGCATAGTGCATCAACAAAGCTTGTGAAGCAGAACATAATTCGCCATTCTGATGGTAGTGGAAGTGGCATAAATGGGAAATTCAGAAACAGAAAGAATAAGACATTATTTTGGTGGAAGAAAACTAAGTATTGGATTCAATTTGCTACAGGACTTAGATAGATTACTTCACTTCTCTAGTGTTCACTGTTCTTGTTTATAAATTACTAGTTTTAGCCATATCAGATTAATCTGAAGTCCACATATGAATTTCATGAAGAGCTGCAAATAGAGTCAAATTATGAGGAAAACATCATTCATCAGATTCTTTAAGGATTACTGAAAAGATATACACGAAAGGAGTACTCCTCTGTGCACCAGAATTAGTTCTTTTTAATTTCCAATCTGTTATGAACCAACACTTAAAAAAATCTATGTAGAATATGAATTACTAAAAATGAAAAAATGAGTACATATAAGATAGAATTCCCATTTTTTTCTATTATAGTCAACAGGTATAAAATTACTCTGTCAAGTTGCTATAAATTTATAAATCCTTCCCATCAATTGAAGTCATTGTTATGGATTGACCAGGACTAATCCGTAGACCACAGTTTAGGTAGCACATGCACTAAAATTCCTTCTAGCCTTAACCTTGAAAGTTTCTATATGAAATCTAGATATCCTTATCCATTCTGCCTCGACTCCTCCTACCTAAATCATACAATTCAACCCGTCATTGCAGTCAGCACAAGATAAAGGCATGCCTTCCTTAGAAAGCAATATAAGGTTATAAATAATTATGACAACGACAAAATATACTTACACCTGAACAATAAGATTATGTTATTAATTATGTTCCCTGAACAATAAGAGTAAAGAGGTGGGAAAGCCTGCAGAATTAATCATGAAAAAGCCCAACCATCTACTCCCTGATACTTCTTCATTTATACTTTTCTGTTCACGTGATTATACAGACTTGGACTGTCATTACCAACTTTTCTATTATTTCATATTTACAACCTCATTCAAAAGGCTTCACTGCATTTATTAGGCACTCAAAGTATATCTAATGAGTACTTACCACACCAAGAAGGGGAAAAGGCAAATAAAATTTAGGGTAGCCTGTCTTTAAGTTGTTTAGAGCATATCAGTTCTTCTAAGTGTTTTATGCTAAGAATCACAACTGGGGTATGCAGAGGGAGCAGTGCAAAAGAGACTTCAAAGATAGACCAGAGGGTCACATAAGGTTTCTCAGAATAAGTTTTCTGGTGCTGTGTCTTGAGTCATGACTACCAGGTGACCTTCCTCTAATATTAGAGTTTATCTCATTAGACTATTTATTGTGGTTTGCTACTTCCTTTCTTGCTACATGCTTGATTAAAAAGGATGTCCTCAGACAGTAGACTTCTCTTTGATTAAGAGTGTTCTAATTGACCAAGAAAAAAGTGTGCGTGTGTGTTTGTGTTTGTGCGCGCACGCACGCGTGTGTGTGTGTATTAATTCTGTGTGTTTGGCACAAGATAAGCAAAGATTTAGGAAGAGCAGTGCATGTAAAGTAAATGGTGAAAAGTATTATAAAAATATGACCCTATTAAAGAATGTGGTGAGGAGAGTGAGGCAAGTGGTGAGAGATAAAACTAAAGAAAGTAAGTAAGAGCAAGGTCATAATATTCCTGAATATACCCTTAAGGATTCTGGATTCACTTGGAGGTCATTTTTGACTCATTGAAAGGTTTTAAGTAAGAAAGTGATAGGATTACTATTTTACTTTAGAAAGATCATTCTGATAGCTTTGTGAAGAGTATCTAGGAGGTGAGAAGAATGGAGCAAGGAGTGCCAAGAGATTCATCTAATAATTTAGGTGAGAAATCATGAGGTCCTACCATAAGCTTAGTTATAATTAGGAATGCAAGAAGGGGGCATGTTTGAAAGACACCAAAAAGCAGAATTATAAGCTGTGGGCGGGGGGATGAGTGAGTGAAAGAAATCATGAATACTTTTTAGGATACTGGCTTGGGCAATTTGGAGGTTGGTGATTTCATATCTGAAAGACAAAATACTGATGCAAGTGCAAGATGAGAGTGGAAAGAAAAAAATAGTTCCAGTTTGAATGTGTTCGATAATTCAAGGTATCTGCGGAAAGTTTAAATGGAGGTGTCCATAGGTAGTTGGAAATAGGAGTTTATAGTTAGGAAATAGGTCTAGGCTAGATCAAAAGAAGTTGGTTAGCATCAATCACAGGAATGACATGAGTGTGATCATTTGGTCAACCCTTGTCTGAGAAATTTTATTACACTCCAATAGAACTAATTTTATTCCATAAATATGGGTGTTTTCTTATCTCCTTTATTTCCCCCCAAATATTAAGAGGTCATACAAACATATCGACTTTTCACTTAAAAATTTCATGGTAAAATAAGCTAAAGGGTAAATGATGTAGAACAATAAAGATAAAGCTGGACTGAGACCCACACATATTGTGCAAATCACTTGCTATTTACTGCCCAGGGTCAGGCCAAACTTTGGGTTCTGAATTTTCGAGAAACAATGCAAAAGGGGGAAATTACAAGTTATATATTTAATACCTATAAAATAAAATAAATCAATGTTTTCAAAAGCATAATTATAGGAGAACTAAAAAAAATTCTTATTCTGAGAGTCCTCACAAAAAAACATTGTTAGTATAATGAGCACTGTTCTTAATAACATCCCTAAAGCAAATAAAAAATGAGTTATGCAACTATTTTTATATCCATCAATGTAGGCTGATGATATAATAACAAAGAGGAGCAGAGTAAGGGCAATTCAAAAAAAGGAAAGAAGGCAAATACTGTAATATATGAGTTGAGCCTAGGTAAATTGGTATGTATAATTGCACAGCTATAATTCTTTCAAGTATTCACCTATAATACCCTGAATGTATTTTATCTCCCACATTAGATTGGTGTGTCCTCATCCACCTTCTCTCTATTTATTGTCCACAATTTTCTTTGAGATGCATTCATTTGTCCCTTCAATAGTAAATGTTCTTTTAGATATTGGTGATACACAAAGTAACAAAAAATACAAAATGTACTCATGAAGCTTGTTTCACAATTGGAGACTGAGATATTTTATGGACATTTTAAGATATATATCCATATCTATATCCATATAAACATATATATATACATATTTTTTTTAAGAAAATGAAGAAGAAAGCCATATAGATATTTCGAATAAGATTGGTTCAGACAAAAGGAAAAGGAAATGCCAAAGTCTTGAGGCAGTGAAGCAAAATGAAGTGATTCTAGAGAAGAGTCATGAAAGATGAGGTCAGAGACAGTGGGGGTAGGGACAGTGGCAAAAGTCAGAGACACAGAGGCCATTGTAAGCACTGGCTTTTCCTGTGCATGACATGGGGAACCCATGGAAGGTTTTAAGCCAAGAAATGACACAATTTGTTCTCATGGTAAGTGCAGTGATCATGATACACATTATATAAACAGAGAAAAGGAAACACGGAGGCTGAGTTTTAAAAGGATGCTTGGGAATTATCCAGATAAGTTAGGAGACAAGGTGGGAATAGAAACACTTCCAGACAGATAGACATGTGGTCTGAACAAATAAATTAAGGTGAGAAAAAGTTGGTATGAAAAGAAATATAAGGCATTCAGCATGGCTACAAAGCAATGAGAAGGCAGAGGGAATGATGAGAAAGGATGCTACAGAGGTAAGCAGAACATTGAAAGATTTATATTCATATCCCTAATCTTTGCAAATAGATGAAATATTCCTGGGGACAGAGATCATATGTAATAATAGCTGTTTATGACACCGAGTGTCTACATAAACTTTATGCAACTTCATTGACGAAACAGTTTGTACCATGGTTGGAGGAAAGCATTGAAATACAAATTTATTCATTGATGTGCCAGATGTTATTTTTTGAAATATGCCAGAAGAGTACTTTTTAGAAGAAATTACGTATTTTCCATTATATAAAAGAAAAAATATTTCTGCCCCCCCCCAATGAAGCTTTGGGGAACAATTACATGTTATCCTGACTCATTTCACATCGATGTGCTGGTCATTCCCGGAGAACTGCTTAGCTTCAACTCACTTGGGCTGAGTTTAGCAACTCCAAATTCCAACAACCTCACAAAATAAGCCTGAGGATCCGAACTGGAAACTGATCACAATGTTCCAAAAAGGAATCTATATTCTAAGAAATAAAATCTAACATTCTTTTACTGACCCTTACAAAAAATCAGATTGGAATAGGTGGTCTGAAATGTGTTTACCTAGAAACCATATTTAAAAAACAAAAAACAAAAAACAAAAAACAATATAGGTACCATGACCTAAATAAAGTAGTTGGTTACTGTATACCTCTTAAGTCACCTTCAGCTCTTGTAGGATAAAGATTTTAATATTTTTTGCCTGCTAAAAGATTCAATAAGTGTGCAATATACCGTACCTTTCATTTAGGTAAGCTATTCAACTTCCTAAATAAAACTGAATGTTTGCCAATAGTTAGAAGAGGAACCTCAGATTTTTCTTAAAAGATTTCCTGTTTTCTACTTCTGTAAGAATGATTTTAAACCTAAAACTGATGTTTTCTTTGCATGCATACAAGGTACCCTTTTGCTTGTTTGTTTTAGTTTATTTTTCTTTCCCATGAAGAAGCCTTTTCAGACCTCTTGAATTTTAATGGAAATTTATTGCTGGTGTTCTAGCCAAAAATAGTGTGTTTTGATCACAGGTAAATGGCAAATTTCTCCACATTGTCATAGCAGCAGACTAGCACAAGGCCACGGTTCCTAGCAACCAGCAGGAGTGCGGGTTCAGAGTGTCAGTACCACTTGCATGGGCCCACTAACTAAGTGGGCTGAGAGGAGGTTTGATCCTACTAAGTTTCAAAGAGTATGTTAACTCTTCAGTTTTGAAGCAAATCTGTCCAGTATTATCCATTTGTCCTTTTGTGGTAAGAGACTCCATGAAATATGTGTGAAATGTAACTTTTTGTGTAAGGACTGCTTTGAAATTATCCCTAGCTCTGTCAAGACTAGTATTTCTTTAGCTCGTCCCAAACCAAATGGTCTTTCATATGTGGTTATGTAATGCATATGTGTAAGAATTAAATGTAAGCATTGAAATGAATAAATGTCATCATGTAAGAATTAATACAGAACAAATATAGAGGCTATCTTCTTAAAAGTAAGCCTTTAGATGGCCACAAATTAAAATATGGATGGAAAGGAAAGTGATACTATATATTTGGTATGCAAACAACAAATCAAATTGAGTAAATTATTTTCTCAGGAGATTCTCTCACTAAATCATTTAATTTTACCATCTATGAAATCCAGTGAAAATCTCATTCTCTAGCACCTTCATTGTAAAGCCTTTCCAATAATAAGAGAAGGAGGTAAATTATTATGCAAGCAAGACAGAGAAAAGGAAAACAAAAGAATACATTTAAATGTGAAGCAAAAGACCTAAATCAAGGGCCAACACTCATTTGGTCCATCACTTCATTTTTCTGTGCCATAGTTTTCTCTTCTGAAAAATGGAGGCCATAATAATACCTGTCCTGTTTGCTTCATAGGAGTGTAGAGCAAATGAGATAATGAGTATGAATCAATCATCTCCAATTCTTAAAGAGCTATATAAATATTAGTACCTTAGGAAAGTTATTTAACTCCTCTGAGCCTCCATATACTCATCTGTCAAATAAAGCTTTTTATGGCCTGTCTACTTCCAAAGTGATCTTGTAAAAATCAAGTAAGATGATGTCAGCACTCTCTGAAATAGAAGGTGCTCTCAAGTATAAGGATTTCAAATCTATTCAACAACCACGTAGAGGAAAAGATTATGGTTGCCTAGAAATAGCAAATCCTTAGACCCATTCTATAATCTTAGGTCTGCACAAACACAAACACACAAACACACACACACACACACACACACACACACACATTCACAATCTGCTGATGTTAAAATTTTCACCTCTAAAAGAGAAAGTAAATTAATAGAAAATTTCGCTATCAGAATTCTAGAACACTAACTACCGATACTATTGCAAGTAGTTAGGAAACCATAAATTAAACTTTGTAATGCTTTCCAAGAGGAAGGGAAAATTCACAGTCATTACTTAATGCTTAAATTAGACTGCGAACAGTAGGCCAGCATGCATTACAGAGAAACAATGCTTCGGAGTAGCAAAGTGAACTAAATGACACAGGAGATCTTTTCTGTATTTAATGTTTGACAGGCAAAAATACTTGCATTAATGTAGTAACGTGATATAGAAGTCATCATCATGGGAATGATCAATCAAAGCTTTTAATTTGTTTAATAAACATCACACTATGAGAGCATATTTTCCCTTTCAAGCGCAATTCATTCAAGTTTGAGAGAACTGCTAAATTGTCACACTTGGCAAAATCTTGAATGACAGCCTGATCTAAACGAAAGCAATCCTTTTATATTTTGAGTTGATTTAAAGGAAGATAGGAAATGTGGGGTAGACATTAGGATTTAGGATACCCCAAGGCAATGATAATTAGACAAAACCGCTTGCTACACTGCAAAGGTAAGACACAGAGAATGTATCAATGTTTTGAAATAAAAAACTGTGCTAACTAAAACATAGTGATCTGATAAACAGAAAAAGAAGGTAAATGGTAAAGTTAATTTGGAGGTATGACGCATGGCTTCTACAAACAGCTGTGTTAATGACTAATCAACTGACCTACAATAAGTTAACCTCTCTATGATTTTGTCCCAATTTGTATACTCCTAAATCAGTGGCTCTCAATTGGAGTGGTGAGGTTCAATTTTTGCCAGGGATATTTGGCTTTTTGGCTTATCATGATAGGGGGAGGGTGGTGCTATAGGTATCCTGTGGGTGGAGGCCAACGATGCTGCTAAATATACTAAAATGCACAGGACATTCCCCTGCAACAAATAAGTATCTGGCCCCAAAGTCAATAATATCAAGATTGAAACTGTGTTCTAAACTGAAATACCCAAAACTATACTACGAGGTAAATAAGGACCTCATCATTCTCATCATGAAAGCAATGTAAAAAAAAAAAAAAATCAATTTTTTATTAATATCATTGGTATTGCTTAAGCTTCTTTTCCACCTGAGTTTTGTTTTAATTATAATGCACTTGACAGAGAAATAAGATTAATTTCTGTAATAGAATTAATGCTTTCTTTTTCAGCGGCCTTTTATTTTTCCAATTAATTAATATTTAGCTGCTTTCTCATAATAAATGCCAGAATCTCCCTAAACTTTTCAGATGAAGTTACAAAACTCAATGAAATTATTAATTTTTTTCCAATAAAATTATAGGACATAAGTTTTTTCTCTCTCAGGGATATTGTTTGTAAATTTTCTTGGAAATCTGAAATGAAATTAAAAATACATATGCACAATTCTGGAGGCTAGTTGTGCTATTCATGCTGAAAATAGAACGTTAGCACTGGAGAATTTCTTCCCGAATGTGTCAATGTAGATGAGGTAGCTAAAAGCCAAGGCCATACAAAGAATCAGATCTAAATCCCAGGTCTCCTGGTGTTCAGTTTCTAAAATAATTCTTGTTCATCATAAACATTAAACAACCTACATGACTAATAAATGATTCTAAAATGAGAATTAAATTTTTATTCCCTAAAACTCAAAATGGCATTATACAAACAATATCAGAAACAGGGCATATTATTACAAAGCATTTCTTTGCTTCTTTTAACTAAAGTTTATCTGATGTGCCACATAATATTTAAAAAATGAACTGTTATTTATTAGTAATATATAGGAGTAAGCATATTGCGACATTGGCATTTATTGGTATTTATAAAAAATGAGTGAAAAAAAAAAACAGTAACCTAGGTGCACTTCACACATTTTCTATCATGGCTAATGGTTCATGTTTTACAAACTGTTGGCTTGAATTATTGCATTTCCTACATATAAAAATGGAAAAGTTTTTATAAGAAAATGACTAAAATGAAATATTCAGATGGAAAGCAATGAGAGTTACCATAAGGCATTCTTACAAGAATTATGGTTTTTAAATTTTGCCACTGTAAAAAAGATTAAAAAATGACCAAAAATATTTTTTATATATCCACAGTTGTTTACCAAAAGTAAAGTGTAGAGCACTGGAAGCAGCACAGAGCTAGAAGCCATGGAACTCGGATTCTTCTGCTTACCTTGATACTTTCTAAGATATTGAGAAAATTACTTAGCCTCACTGATCTTCATTCACTTACTGTAAATGGTAGGGATTAGATGAAGGGATGTACTAAAGCTCTCCTAGCTCTAAATTTTTATGGTTTTATAAAACATTGAGCTCAAGATCTTTTGATCTACGTGTAGGATATAGCACTTTATAATTTTTCATATTTTTATTTCAGAAAAGACAATTTATGTTATAATAGAAAACTAACTCAAGCTAGCTGAAGCCATTTGAGGGATTTATTGGTCCATCTTCCATAAAGTTTTGGTCACTGTTTAGATCTTGCCCCAGGAACTCAAATGGAATCCTCTGCACTTGGTTTCGCTTCATCTCTCAACTCTGTTTTATGTTATGTTGGTTTAATATTCATAATATATGGAGTAATTCCCTGTTGCTCTAAGAACAATTCTTCTCAATTTCAAATTCCAGCAAAAGTTGATGAGGCTATCTTTCTCTCTACCCTCCGAGCAAATGTCAACTTCTTTCTAGTTTGCTCTGATTAATTAACAGGCCACTCTTTGAACCAATGACTGCAGTCAGGGAAATGTGATACACAGATTTATGTAGTGTGAATGACATGTCTTCTCCTGGAACCAGAGAAAGGGTAACTGGGAGGGGGTGCTTGGAACAATGGGAAATCACAATGTATATTTTTATGATTAAACCAACATAGCATAAAGTAGAACTGAGAAACAGAAGTAAACCAAATAATGAGGATGTTGTTTGAATCTTTGAAATCATGCTTGCATGAAGACTCAGACTTTATGGAGGACAAACCCATAAATCCCCTTATATTTGTTTAAGTTGTTTGAAGATGATTGATTTTATTCATAATTAAAATCAATAATTTAAAACTATTTTTTAAACTTTAAAGGATTATATCCTATATTCAGATTAGTAAAATATTTTAAGCCTAAAGAACTAAATATCTTTAATATATCAGAAAATGTGTATTGTTTGAAGCACTGTAACAAAGACAGAATTTTAAAAGTCTATATGTACTAAGAGAGTATCTACCAAGTAAGAAGAAATAGGAAAGTACTTTTCTATCTATAAAATAATGTAGGTAAATAAATAAAGAAAAAATTAAATAAACACAAAAACAAGAAGTTAAAAAAGAGGCAAAAAAATGGTAAACTTAAGACATGTATGTTTTTCTTTACCTTATCTTGTTGACTCCATTTCTTCTCAGTGAGTTTCAGTGGGTGCATACCCATCCTAATATGATAACAACATTTTAAGAAATACCTTTATATCCTATTTTTTCTAATTCTGTTAGAATGTATGCTCCATGACTTCAGAGAGTCTTATTTTGTTTACTAATGTATATCTTACATTATTAAATAAGTCCCTAGAATATATAAGAATGCAATAAATTAATCATAAATGAATTACAAACAGGCAATAAAATGCAGAGGTAAAAGAAGAACCGAGAAAAGGAGAATATGAATTATTCTAAATTTTCTCTCTACCTCCATTCTCACCCTAAAAACCCTGATCTTTTGTTCTCTTATCCATACACACATAACATTTAATAAGCTAGATTCTGAAATTCAGAACACATGGAAGAAAGTGATTACCTTCTAGAAACTTATATTCTAATGAAGAGGATAGGCTATATTTTTATTTTTTGGACATTTCACATATTTCACAATTTAGTGGAAGTAGAAAAAATGATATTGGGGCCAATTATGCTATAAGATCTGCAGGATAACTTCCTAAATGTGTTGAAGTTTTTAGGTTTGTTGAGCTTGGAAGTGGGGAGAAAGAGAGATTTTTGTCAAGTATGAAGTGAGATGTTCGAGAATAAAAGATGCTAGATAGAAAAAAAAAGTGGTAGAATAAAAATAAAAAAGTATTGGATCTAAAAGAAGATTCTTATAACTTCTTTTTTGACCACATCCCTGATAAAAGACCCAGAAGGGAATGGGACTTACATGGCAGAAGAGCAAAGGTATCTCTTAGATATCTTAGTTAAGAAAAAATGAAGCAAGTATTTGGGTATCATCAAATCATGTTGCCCTTTTGATCAAAAACAAAATACAAAACATTCTATTTTAGAATAAAATACAAATGTTTCTTCTGCCTACTTCATCATCATCACCCCATCTTCTCTCATCATATTACAGTCACACTGGCCTTCTTCTTTACCTTAAACTCTTCATGGTTGTTTTCATCCTATAGGATTTTTGCACGGGCTGTTCCCTCTCCCTAAAATGCTCTGCCCTCCCCTTCTCCAATTGTCCCATAACTAGTTCCTTCTCATCAGTCAGGTCTCAGAGTAAATGTCACTTCCTCATAGAGGCTTTCTCTGACATCATCTACAGTAGCCTAGTCACCAGTTACTTTCTGTCATCTAGCCAGCCTATTTCTAAAATGAAAGCCATATAAGAAGAAGGACTGAATGCCTTTTTTGTGTGTATCTCCCAAAACCTAGAAGAAAGTCTGGCACAGAGCAATAAATCGATTATTATTAGGAAAAAATATTCCTTTAAAGGGTTTTTTTTTTGGCATAGACAACTATCACATAAGGCTCTCTCCAAAAGTGGTGACTCAAAGGAAAGGATTAATCCATTAGAAATTGCTTTGTGTTTGTTTCATTTCAAGTATTTTCACCATTTAATAATGACTTTTATCTGAATAATGTTTAAATGGACTTTTGGAATAATGATTCCAATTATTTGTAGTCACTTCTATCAATATTAATATAAAAGAAAATTTAACGATGTGATATAAATTAGATCATATTAAAATATTGTGGTCAGTTTTCCAGTGGCTCAAGTGTCCTTGGAACAATTTAAAGAAACCGATTAGACATCTTGAAGCTCTTTGACATATTAATGATATTGAATGTCACTTTACTTCTTAATGAGTATTACAATAATTTTGTAAATCATAAGTAACAAGTGGAGTCTACTACATAATAAGACAATGAGTATCAACTACTGTTATAAAAAGGTAATGAGACCACTAATAAAGGAGAATATAGCAACACCATGTGGGAGAGAGGAAAAAATTGAGAAGTACCTTGATGCAGCTGAGGTTTCAGAGTATTTCCAAAACTTGTGAACTACTGCCACAAACAGAATAAAAAATGACACAGAGAAGGCAAAATCTTATAGATCTTCATTTCTTTACTATTGTTTTATAACTTTGGGAAATTAAAAATTAAAAATAGGGAAAGAGGATAGCAATGAAGCGCAAAGAATAAAAGTTTAAGGTTAATGAGTATTAGGCCCAGGAAAATTTGTAAGAGAGAAATTAGACAAAAGTGCCTTAAAGATATACAAACCATCCTTCCAAAATAAGGAAGACAGGGCTTGCATATGAATATGCATGTACACAGGTGCGTGTGTGTGTGTCAGTATGTGAGCACAGTTAGATATTGAATGTGATTATAAGGGTTCAACAATGGCTCTAGAAATAGGTTGTAGGAGGGACTTGGGCACAGGCTACATTCTTAAAAAACTTCATGGATACTGAATTTTCAATTTCCTATAATGTTCACGTGTCACAAAATATTCTTTTTTAGATTTTTTTCAGCCATTTAAAAATATAAAACCTATTCTTATTTATAAAAATGATTTTTTCAGCCTTTAAAAATAGGTTGCATTGCGTCCTTCAGGCCATGATTTGCCCCTAATATAAAATAGTTGCATTCTACAATCCACATGTGTGAATTTCAAGGGTTCACAAAGAGAAAGAGCACAAGGGGAATTAAGAGCAATAAGTAAAGAATAAATTCTTATTACATTGCCAAAAATAGGAAATGCTCCTTTTAAATTTGGTATTTCCTTTCATGCCTCTTCAGGAATTATTTTAAATTCCTTTCAGAATTCATTTATTATTAATTTCACAAATTGTTTCGATAAGAGATTTCTTCATTAAAATGATTTTATTTTGAACTGAGGCAAAACACACTTGGCCATTTACTAACTATAAAATATAGGACTGCTGAAAGGTCTATGGTGCCTAAAGGAATTCACTACTTTGTTATCCAAAATGTTATATCCTCAGTGTCATGGGAAAAAAATATCAGTGATATTTCAAAGGTTTTTTTTTTCCTTTCAAAAAAAAGCACATTAAATAGACTGCTATGTAAAGCTGGACACATCATGTGTTCTTCCTCAAAAGGGAAATACAGTTAAGTTACATGCATGTTTGACTCCTTCCTCCCTGGCACTGTGGCTCGGAACTAAAACGAGCAAGACTGGGCTTCTTTCGAATCAGGCAAACCTGGCTTTTGCTTTTAAGTAGGCATCTGCTTTTTTGGGCAAAACAGAATCTTAGTTTTCTCTTCACTGAAAATTGAACCTTAGCTCCCTCACCTTCAAAATGGGGGAAAAAAATTCCTACTTCCCAGAGAAAATGAGAGGTTTAAAGTTAAATGAAATGAGAAAGTATGTGTAATGTTCACATTGGAAGCAAAATGTGTAGAAGCTATTATTATTCCTCAAAGAACCTCTGTAAAACAAGTAGGAATAGGTACAGCTTAACTCAGCAGCCTGAAAGTTGGTGGAGATTGGCTCTATAACTACAACAAAAGCCATTCCCACAATTTGTTGCAAGGAAAGGAGTGATCCTGTCCAAGTGTATTGAGATAGAGAGACATCAGAAGGCAAAAATGGGAGTTTTTTTTAATACTGCTATTGACCCATCTGATCTTACAAATTAGATTTCTGCTTAAAATTTTATGATTAATTCATAGCATGAAACAGGAGAGGTTTCCAATTCATAAGAGAATCAATGCAATACAAATTCTGAGGTCTTTCTGTGTAGTTCAAAAATAATGGGGATAGTTTGACCAAACAGGGTGAAAGAGAATGAGGTGGGGGGGGGGGGGGTCAATAAAAATATGTTTTTCTAACTAGTTTTCAACCATCCTTATTCCAAAATAGAGCAATATCCTTGCCAGAACTCTGGGGCATTGAGAAGTTGGGGTGGCACTATCACTTATATAAAATACGGCTGCTTCTGAACTATGTCCTAAAGGTAAATAACAGATATGTAACATTTTTTGAAATGTCAGGTACAACAAGGCTGAAAATTTTATTGAAATGGAAATCACCTTTAATCAGAAAAATCAATGTTTTTTTTTTAATTTCACTTCAACTTTTAAGTGGAAAAAGCAACATATAGTGAGTTTTCTAAGCTTTTAAAGATGCCATCAGCATTTCAAAGACATATTTTTCATTTTATAATTAAAAAATGTTATCTACTATATCGCTTTCCAGTCTTTCTGATAGGCATATATTTAAGTCAGAAGGAGATGGAAAAACTGAAAATATAATATCTCATTACAGACTATCCACCGTTTAAACCTCCAGGCTGGCAATATGTATTTAAATAACATGTCATAAAAACTTCTTGGTACATAATGATGTAATAAATATGAGAACGCCTCTAAGGCTAACTAACTTATTTTCCCAATTGTTAGGTTACTCCCTGCTATGATCCCATCACCAAAAGTGAAATTTTAGGGATATTCCTTTGGGCAAAGGAAATAGGGATGAGGAAAAATAGTACTAATTCTAGTTAGAATGAGAAAACAGACTTAATCATCTAATGCATTCTTAGTGGATCAGATTTCTCCCTGCTTAGGTCCTTTTAATTATAAAATTCTCAGTGATTTTTTAATGTTCAATCTTCCAAGTACCAAGGTGAAATTGTTAGAAAAATTGCCCTACAAAGTATACCTGGACAACCTGTGAATGCATTCACTGCATTTAAAAAAGGAAACAAAAATGTCTTCCTCTCTGAACAAATTTAATCTTTTACCATGTATACAGACCTGCAGAAAATTTCAACATCAGAAAGCAGAAATGATGATTCTCATTAGTCAGATAGGACATCTGGGAAAACTATATTGGGGTATGGAAAATAAATGCAAAAGAAAACAATTATGTATCATATATATGTGTATGTATACATATATATTTCACCCCAAATAAATTAATCTTGAGAAAAAAATCATATACACAAACATCTGTGCACATAATATGAGTATATATGTGTATATATGCGTGTATATAGTGACTATATTTGTTTATCAAACCTCGGAAAACTACTTCAAAGGAGTAGTTTCAGGGAAATGGCAGGAAGTAGCATCTTACATAGCCAGTGGCTTGAAATTGCAATATTTCCAATTACTGAAAGCTTGAAAAATGCCCAGTGAGCTTCTCTATGAATTTTATTATGAGTATAAATTAAAACATAATATGTTTGAAAAAGTTGAATTCTCAGTACATGAAAAGACTGTCCTGAGACCATCTCTTTGAAGTAGCTTTCACGGATTCGTGAACGACTATTGCAAGAAATAAATTCATATCCAGATATGAGGACACTGCACGAGAGAGCTGTGTGTATAAACTCTGCTAACAATATTGTGGATCTTTGGTTTTAACTGTATCATAAGCACTGCTAGACTGGCTCAGGCCTCAGGCCAATGGTTTATTAAAATGATACTTTTATCTCTATAAGCCACTTGTTATTTTAGAACAAAACACACTGTGAAGGTTCGGGTGACTATTTTGACTGTCATTCCCCCCTCCCCCCCCAAAAAAACGGGCTTCCAATTTTG
Source organism: Eonycteris spelaea (assembly GCA_003508835.1). Classification (NCBI taxonomy): domain Eukaryota; kingdom Metazoa; phylum Chordata; class Mammalia; order Chiroptera; family Pteropodidae; genus Eonycteris; species Eonycteris spelaea. The sequence goes on from PUFA01000252.1 coordinate 1,555,800, forward strand.
AAAAATATGCCAATAAAAAAAATTAAGCCATATATGGAAACCGGCTCTGATTCTTACCCATGTGAGAATGAGGTCTTAATGAGAGCATTTTTTTCATAACCAGAACTTGATATTTGTAAATATTCCCTTAAACAGACTCACATATTCTTAATGTAAAAATATTCCAGATGTTAAGTCCCATGCAAACAAGAGAAGTGGTTTAGGAAGAATTGAGCTTTTCATATCTGGTAAAATATTTTTCTCCATAAGAGCCACAGGCAGTTCTGTTGAGAAATGATGCATCTGCTCCTCCTCGCATGGCCATCCCACTTCTGATGAGACTTTGTATTCTTAGCAAATTTAGCCAATAACTTATTCAGTCTTATAATATATGTGTGTGTTCTCATCCCTTCAATCTATCGCCTACCTAAAATACCTGCAGGTGGCATCAGAAGTGAGATCTGAAATGCCTGTGGCAAAGATTATAAAAAACGTTAAGTAGTACTTCATATGGTGGTGGAGTGGGAAGATTCTTGTGTAAGATTCATAATTCTCATCAGTATCACAAGCATATCACACTCAGAAGATAAAATTGTACTGAAATAGTAGAAGAAATTGTCCAGAAACAGCAAAAAAAAAAAAAATAGTTTACTAAGATGTAAAATCATATGACAAAATGAAACCTTGAACTAACAAATAGATATATAATGATATCAGGTCCTAAAGCTTATATTCCTGAGAGATAAAACGAGGGAGACAGTAGGAGATAGGGCCATGGCATTAAATTCATGATCGTATTAGCTAAAAAGAAAAAGCACAGGAGATAAAGAAAAACATCCAATAAATTCAACAAAGTTTTATGTTTCAAGCAATGTAGTGATATTTGAGAATATCAAGATATGAGGACACTAATAAAAGCAATATTATTTTGTTGGATCATTTTAAGAATTTCATTTGTTTTTAATTCAAATAAAAAGTAAGCAGGCTGGCTTGAGTAGCAGAAGAATATATACTTTATACTTCCCATATGTGTCTATATGTCTCTATACATACATACATGTATGTTGTACACAAACACATATATTATCACATATACAATGACTCTGGTCCTTCTATACTTTATGTGGTAGATTTTTTAAATAAAACTAAGAACTATTCTCTTCCAACATTTATTCATGCTTACTGTGAACCAGGCCCCAGTCAAAGGGCTTATGTTCATTTAATCTTTCCAACAAACTTTGAGGTAATTATTATAATTATTCCCATTTTATAGATAAAAGACTCAGGCACAAAGAGGTTCAGTAACATGATGAGAGTTACATAGTAGCTGGAAGAGCAACTACTTGAGTACCAGCAGTCTGCCTCCAGGGCCTCTGTGCTTAACATCACACTTCAGGTCTCTCAGTGAAAGTGGAAGATGCAAGTAAGAGTAGGAATTAATCAGGCCAGAAAGAAGGGTATATTTGGAAGGATTTGAAGGCAGAGGAGATTAGACTGATTCCAAATATCTTTCTCAAGTTTAAAAAAAATCCAAAGAAATAATAAAAATAATATTGGATAATACACTATGATACAGAAAGCGTATACAGATGATACCAGAAGGGTTAAAGCTTTGGTAGGTGGCTATTTCTTTACTCAACAAATAAGAATCTCAGGTTCTGATCAAATAGATGTTCCTCTGTTGTGACCTAAAGGGGAATCTAACAGGGTCATGATAAAAATACATGCCAAAAATCATTTAAAAATACCAGTCTCTCTTCTAAACCACTTTGAACAACACGATGGGCGTCAAATCAATATTACAGGCTTTAATTTGGTGTGAGCATGGAATACTATTCCAGGGTACCTCTATTCCAAATCCTTGTTAAACTAAGACCCATATTCTAATGGTCTACAATGGAAACTACTTCCTGTAGCACTGCTGGAAAAACAGCAGTGAATAAAGGTTGAGTTAGCTAGGTTATCAGGCTGGCCTGATGGTAATCATATCAGAAGTAATAGAGAAACCATTTGAAAATAACACATATGAGACTGGGCAACTTTAGGTCTGAAATCCACAAACAATTTTTCTCTTAGATAATTTTCAGAAGGCTGGGAATTTTAAGCTAAACAGTTCATGAAATGATATGAAAAACCACATTGAAGACTTACAATGAAAAGAAATACTACACATACTACAAATCCTAGAACATGTCACTTTACATTCAAGATGAAAATTCTACTTCAGATTGAATGTTCAAATGGAAAGGAGGTTGTCAGCGGGTATGAATCCACACTATTTTGCTGTTAATACTTGTGTTGCAGGGGGAAGGGAATGGTTCTGTTTCATTTTAAATGTGTAAGTGGTTCAGGGAAAACATATGCCCTAGTCTAAGTTGTTCATTTTGCAAGGTGCCCCTAGAAAATGGATATCAGAATTTAGGAACAATAGTTACCTAATTCTATACTCATAATCAAGAACACATCATTTTCTACCAGAGCAGAAGCATGTATACCCCAGGCCTGGAGAAAGTAATTTAATGCCCTTATATAGCTAATTAATGCTATTCTTCATTTTGCTACTCTTGTTTCTTCTCTTTCTCATACTACTATAGAAATACTACTATTTCTTAACAGTTTCATTAAGATATAATTGGCATAAAATAAACTGCTGCTCATATTTAAAGTATAAAATTCAATACATGAAGTTTATGTTTTTATATATATGTATAGACAGCCAATTGTTCCAGCAAGATTTGTTGAAATGATTACCTTTTATCCAATGAATTGCCTTTGCACTTCATTGAAAATCAGTTGTCTCAGTAAATATTCTGTGTGTACTTGAAAATAATTTATATTTTACTATATTCAATGGACGGCTCTATAAAAGTTGGGTTAAGTTAGATGACAGTGTCAGTCATATTGTCTAAATTCTTACTGATTTTTTTGGCTCATGTGTTCTATCAATTATTGATACTAAGGTGTTAAAATCTGCAAATATAATTGTAGATTTTAATTGTGGATTTGTTTATTATTCTATCATGTTTGGAATTATTTCATAAATTATTTTATCTTCTTTTACTCTGTATTTCCTATGTTCTTTGCTTTTTTTAAAGATACTGGTACTTGGTTACACTGGTTTTTGCCCTAACCTTCATCTCTTCATTTCTAGACCAACCAGATCTTTCTGACTATGGTTTGAAATAAGAGTTCATATTCTTCTCTATAAAATGGGTATTCCTCCCAACCATAAGCAATATGATCTTCCTGGTCCCATAGCTTCCAGTCCCAGAGTCGTCTTTCATGCCTTTTTATAGAAAGTACATTTTCTCAATTAAATCTCTATTCAATTAGTGTATTGTGTCCTTCCCTTTTATTATCAGGGCATGGATAGCCCTAGTTCATGTTGCGATATCTTATACTATTGTGGTAAACCTCTTCAGTGCCTAGGATAGCATTCTGTATATGATCAGTGTGTAGTAAAATCATTCCAAAGTTCCTCACTGCCAGCAGAACAGAAAATAAACTCTTCAGTCTTTATTCAGGTTCTAAGCTACTTGTCCTTTCTTGCTTTCTCTCTTCTACTTGCAATTTCCCTCTGTCCTTCTTTCATTCCTTCTTACTTTTTTCCCTTCGACAAATTGATATTCTCTCTAAAACTCTTCTTTCCTGCAATCAATCAATCAATTATTCTCAGAAGACAGTTCATATTTTCTACTTGGACCATGTAATTTCACCTCTCTCCCTGTGCAAGTACTGTAAAACCCATTTTTATCTCAGCTTCTGGATGAGGATTTTCTGACTTCAAAGAAAAAGATTCCTCTCTTTTCTGAGCATATTACTATCTGTATACATAAACACACTGAGAAGCAGTGAGTTAAAAAAGTAAGACACAGAAGCCACTGCACATCTATTAAGTATGTGAAAATGATAAAACAACTAACTTTTAAAGGGATTGAAATAAGAAGGGACAAGTCAGCTTACTTCTTAGAGGAATTTTTCATGATAGCACTGTTAGTAAGATAATCTTTACTCTAAGAAACATAATGAATGATATGGAATAAATAGTCCTTCCTACCAGGTAGAGTCCATGTGAAAAGTGGGAGTACAGCAAAGCATAGATGAAAAAAAAGGTCCTGCTTGTCTACAGATTTTGAAACAAAAAGAAAGAAAAGATTTGCAGCCACTGTAATGAGACAGTAGCTCAGTAGAATCCATTATGAAATTTGCAAGGGAGAATCAAGGCTTGAGATATAAAAACGTGAGGAAAGACATATTGCAAAAGACTACAGTGTATACAGATGACAGAATTAGTATAGAAGATGAGAGACACATAGAAAGATGATAAAATAATATTAATACTAAAAATATGGAATAGAGTATTTAAAATAAATGAGAATAAACACACACAATTTAAGCATTTAATAATGCCTATTTAAATAAAAAATAATAAACATTCTTTTAAAACTTTATTCATTTTAAAGTCCCAAGATAAGAATATTATAGATGTACTGATGATGTCAGTAAAACAAATTTCAGTTAGATCAACTCATTATTTGATCATTTTGTTAATGTCTAATAAAGCTGATTCATATTCATGAAATCTATATTCGCCTTATACAAAGTATAAAGAGGAACTACAGAATGAATGTCTAAATGATGATAGACATAGTGCATTTTAGATTATGACTATTTTCATAGTTACATGTAATAATTACATTTTAATGTATTATATTGTCTCTTCCCAATTAGCTCTTAAACCCTGTGAGGGAGGCCAGGGCTCTCTCTTAATTCTGGGTATCATTTTTTAGCATCTAGATTTGCTGATTTATTCTGTGATTAATCTAAGATACAGGAATTAATCCGTGTCTTTCTTATTGATTCTAACCCATTAGGAGTGCCATCCTAAAGATTACACTCGTGGATAAGAGGCTCTAACAGAAACATTTCCTTTAGTAGAAAAGAAACTAACTCAAAGTAGTAATCACTTAGGGGGGAAAGTGTATAGATGATAAAAAAGTAATAATGTGTATAAGAGCGAGTCCATGTATCAGTTAGAGTTAACTAGGCAACTCCCGTGGATGTAGACAATCACTATGGACAATATTCTCCAAGTCTCCGTATTGTACTTCCTTAAAAAAAAAAAAAAAAACTAAAGCAAGCAGGGCTGAAATATAGTTATATCCCCTTAGAATTTATCATTTTAGATTTAGGACTAAGTGTTCTGGTTTATTCATTCTTAACTGGTAGAAAATTTCAATTAATTTTCTACTTCTTATAATGTCAAAGTCACACAACCTAGGGTCTTGGCAGGTTTCTACTTTCAGAAGACTATAAAAGGTTGAAATAAGTTTTACAGAAACAGTAAAATCCCAAGCATTTATTGGAAATGATAATGCCACTACTGGAAAGCACACTCAGTAGTATTAAACATTAACTCTAGCAAGACTCTGTTCTGGGGGCCATGGTATACAAGGTGTAAAACTGAGAAATAGACTGATATAACAATTATACAGAGGTATCTTAGTCTGCTAGGGCTGCCATAACAAAAAAACACACACTAGGTGGCTTAAATAACATCTTGTTTTCTCAGTTCTGGAACTAACAACCCAAGATCAAGGTGTCAGTAGGTTTACTTGTTTTTGTTTTGTTTTGTTTTGTTTTGTTTTGTTTCACTTTGTTTCTGAGGCTTCCCTTCTTGGCTTGCAGATGGCTGCCTTCTCACTCTGTCCCACATGACCTCTCTCTCCTCCATGTATGCACATTCCTGATGTCCTTGTGTGTCAAAATTTCTTCTTATAAGAACACGTCACACTGGATTTGAGCCCAGTTTAACAGTCTTGTGTTAATGTAATCACCTCCTCAAAAGCCTTATATCCAACTACAGTCACCTTCTGAGGTACTAGGGATTCGGCTTCAACATATGAATTTGGAAAGACACATGGTTCAGTTCATAACAAGCCAGAGAAATTGTCAGGAAATTCCAGGAAAGATAAAGTTCTCTCAAATAGCATTTTTACTTAGTATCATTAAATTTTGAGTGAGAAGTCATCTAAAATTTTATCATGTCTAACCACCTAGGCAGTGTAGAAATCTCTCTTAAAGCTTCCCAGCTAGCGCCAGTCTCTGCTTTCTTAACCAGGGAATCCACCACTCCCAGGAAAACAAATTCCATCCATAGAGAGTTACCCATTGTTTGCTGGTATACTACTGTGGAAATATTAACCAATGTGTCTTTGTTTTTTCTATTTCTTTATCTACCTCTGATATTTTCTTTCTTCCCAGTTCTACTTAGTGTTTATTCTGTACTTATCACATCATGGAAGTGATGTATAGTACAAAGTGGTGACTTTTAAGTATTAAAAAACCTACTCTCTGTATCCACAGGAGGGATCTGGCATATGTGCTTTCTCCCAGATCCCATTTCCTCCAGGTCGAATTCAAAAGATAAACAACAATCACAGAGACCTTACACAGAGTTGAATAAGACTATAAACAAGATCTCAAGGTAGCATGGCTGGGGTCTGTGCCTTCTCATATGGACTATGATCATCCACAGAATCTCCTTTATATGGCACAGGAACGTGAGTCCGTATGTCAAAGGGGCTTTGACATAGCTGAGATAGGTTTCTGAAGACAGGACCACCTCAGTGTTGACTCAGCAATAACTTACATGGATTAGTGTCAAGGGGTGACAACTTGAAGAGGTCCTTACTCCTTGGCACTATGAAAACTCCAAGAAATTAGTCCCTCAGGAACCCTGAGGAAAAGTTGAAAGAATTCCCAAATGGTGAAAGTTCGATTTTTCCATTAGGTCTCAAAATAAAAATTATTCAAAAGAAAAAAGTTTTGTGAATACCTGAGTTTATGACTAATGTTATGTGAATAAATATTTGCTTCCTTTCATTCGTTCTCCACTCACTTATGTTGTCTACAAAAGTGTGTTTTATACCAAAGTTACTGTTGGTTATTATGAACAAGAATTAAAATCAGATCAATTAGTATGTATATTCTTATGCATGGGCAATGCACAGTGATTTCAGTGCCTACTCTTTAAGGATTCCAGGTCTGGTGAAACAGGGTGTCTTACATATTGAAAGGCCTTGAAAATGTATTAACTATGCCCAATTAAAAGCCTCACCCATTTTTCTTTAATAACCAAATCAGAACCCTAATATGTAAAATCTCACCATTCTACTGAAGAAGAAAAATACAATTATGATACTTGAAATGCCAACTATTAGAAATTAGGAAACTGATAACACAATATACTGCTCTCTCCCTCAATAAAGCAGTTATAAAAATAAAGTCCATATGTCCATCTTCTGAGATTAAGGTCAACTGTAGCAACATAGAATGTTGAAATTAAAAATCTTCTTAAAAACAATCTAATCAAATACTTTCATTAACAGAAGTGAAACCTGAATCCAGAAACATTAAAATGTTTTTTTAGGTCCATAGCAGTCACTGGCATACCCAGTCTGGAAGATGATGTCTCTACATTATACTTCTGTTTCTGCAAGTCTTCTCAAGTTCAGCACAGAATCACTTCCTCAAGGATTTTTTTACTCTTCTACAAGGGCAATTACATGATTAGCACTGACTTAAACTATTTAAGACTATTTACAATTGCAAATGAGAAAACAAGTCAAGAGATTGGTTTGTCCCAAAAGCCCAGCTTTCCCCTTTTGAGAAAATATTTTTCTGACTGATAAAGGGTTTGGTGTCTCAACTTTTACTTATCATTAATTACAGGCTCTGCTGACAGAATGATAAAATGGTCTAAATTATTTGGGATATAATAAACCCTGTGTAAAGAAACCTTCAAAAATAAAATAAACTGAGTTTTTAGAAAACATTTACATGTAGCTTCTGAAGCATTTACGATGAAATGCAAAATTGTTAATAAGTATTTTTTTCTGAAGTTTTCTGTGATGATTCAATATATATTTGAACATATATTTGACATACATCTTTTTAATAATAATTTGAAACATATGAAATACACTTCAAAATATAATAAAATATAATTTTAGATGAGAACTAAATAATTATTTGAGTTATTTGCAATTCAAGATTGAGACTAATCTTAAAACTGTGTTATGGATTTGTACCAATTATAGTTTTGGAATTCTCAGGTATGTTACAAATGATTCTACTTCTTTAAACATTTGCCAAATTCTATCTTTAGAATATCTGTTTAATATACTACTAATTTTATTGTGCTTTGTCATAGAACCTTTAAAAAAGTATTAGTTCATGTCAAAATACACTTTTTTCTTCTACTGTAGGTATAGATAAATTGATTCATGTTTAGCCGCCTGAAGTAGAGAATGTGTAAACCTACTCTCAAAAACATTTGCAGTAGATAAAAATAGTGTGGTTTTCTACTAGTTGACACAAGCTTCAAAGAGATTTACTTGTTAGAAAATGAAAATCGGTTAATGTATAGTTTTAAACACTTGACCCTTCTAACAATAAATCATCCTTAGTTCCCATCATTCACATCTTGTATTCAATCTGCTTTTGTCTTCCATGTAATTCCTTATGTTGCTTTTTCTGTTAAACACAATTTAAGATTATTTGGTTGACTCTACTTTTTATAGTTCTTATTTTTACACTTTAGGAGAATATTTGGCTGATGGTTTCCACTCTTCCTGACTGACTCCTCCCAACCCCATACTCAGACATCTTTTCTGGCCTCACCCATCTTTCCTAAGTCACAACCTCCCTCACACCAAAAATGTCTTCTTGTTAGGGTCTAACACTGGTATAGCTGAAAAAAGCCAATATAGTTGTTTGTATTCTATAAGTTGATATTTCTTAGCCACAAATCTTAGAGAAATATGGTGGAGGGTTCTCTGAAGATGCTAAATAATAAACATAACAAGTGAAGATTCACAATGAATTCAAACACATGTGAACTTCAAAATTATATCGAAACCCTTAGGAGGTTTATAGTACAGGATTTTCTAATTCCTGAAAAAGAAAACAATGAATGAAATATGAGAGATAAACACTTGACCTGCATGTTAAGTAAGAATTTATTGTCTCAAAGAGCTGCCTTTGGCTCTGATAGTTCAATACTGTTCAAGAAGATAGCTATGTGGAGAAGTTAATATGTCAACCAATTAGTTAAAATTCTCTCTCTCTCTCTCTCTCTCTCTCTCTCTTTGTCTCTCTCTCTCTCACACACACACACACACCATACCATGGCAAAAGAACTTTGAATACAGTATCAACACTGCTTGGTCTATAAATGCTAACACACCACAGTGAGTCTCTTTCCTTTGGAGCACTATACTAGCTAGCATAATAAAAACCTTGCTTAAAATTGAGCAACACATTTTCAAGTTGAATGACTTTATTTTACATTTCCTCTGGTACAAATAGAAAAGACATCTCACTTTCAGCTTCCTATGCTAGACTGCACCACAGATAAGCACATAACCTTTAGAATGTATCTATATGATAACAACCGTGGAGAGCATAAAATTACCCAAAGACTTATTTCATATTTCTTTACCATTTTTGTTTTTAACATCCAGAAAACAATTTCCAGGTATTTTCCCTGGGGGCAATGACAAACATTGGATGCTTGGATAGGAAACTGGGTAAATTTTTATTAGAATACTAATTACCTTAACTAAAACATTTTCCATATACTCAAGGAACTCTTCCACTCACTTTCCAAAACCATCAAGATACAGACTCTAGCCCCAGACAGTAGGCCTGAGAACCACAAAGCTAGCAGGGTTCTATGATCTGGGTTCCTTTCTTCCCTTCACCTGCTGATATCGTATTTCCCCTCTTTACTAGACAGAAATAAATTCCAATGTCTTTCTAAATTAGTTCTGACTCTATCAGTGTTAGCTAGCAGGAATCTCACCGTCTTCTGGCAATTATCTCACCTCTCTCTTCTTAATGACTAGTGGCTCTTTTCCTTTGGGGTTTCGGTTCCAAAAGTAACTCAAATCAGAGAACCTCTCTAATTTGACAATATTAAGAAGTTTGGTACTTTAACTGTTTTCAAGCATGGTCCTTGCAGGGCCTTTTGTTTTTTGGTTTTTGTCTTTACTGTTATAAAGATCTTAATTAAAGATATTCATAAAAATGACCACTCTAAGATGGAAGCTCAATTTACAGCAATGGGTCATTAGTTGTCTACTAAAGGATTATATCCTGGCAACACTGTCATCTTACAACATCACAAAACTGTGCTGGAATCTTCCAGGTCCACCACAGGGTCTTACTCTGTTACCGCTAGATTCCAGACTCTTGATAATCCAGACTTTTCCTGATTTTATTCTTGTCCACCTCAATTTTATACTTCAAAACATATCTGAATCATCATTTAAAACCAAGTCACTCCTCTCAACAAAACTCTCCAATGGCATCCTGTATCATTCAGGGTCCTCAATATGCTAATAAGGAAGGCCCTGTGTCATCTGTCCTTAACTCCTATTGCTCTCTCCTTCATTCACTCCTTTCCTGTGACACTGGATTCCTTGCTATATCTTAAAAACAAACCATAAATTTTGTATTGCCTTTTATTTCCACACACCTCTCCATTTATCTTTCCCCTGTTCTCTTCCTCCTCCTTCCTCACCTCCATCCACCTCCCACGGTCCTTTCTCCTTCCCCTCCTTCCCTTCTTACAGCCCTTTCTACATACCCAGTAAAGGTCTTCTCACTACATTCTCCCTTTTCTAACCTTCTCCCCTAGTCTCACCTCCAGTTTCCTAGAGGCCTTTCTTTAACTGTATACTTTATACAAAATATTTTAATTGTATAAGAGATTTACTCTTTGATTTCTCTAGTTTGAATACCTACTGAGAGCACCTCTTCTACAAAACAACAGATATTTCTAAGAGATCACTTTGTGGAGAAAGTCAAATGGAAAGTGCTGAGAAAAAGAAAAGTCACGATTTAGTATTTTTCTCCTTTAAAGTATCTGAAATACCAGTATTAGTACTCGACACTGAAAGCCTATCAGTATGTTCTGCCCTTCACTCCTTGCTATATGGAACAGCACTCCTGGGTGCATAAACGTTGGCTTCCCAAAGTAACAACACTGAAGCCACAGAGAAATGTTTCTGAATCTGTGCTGCTCATTTTCTTAATGTCTTAAACAACAACAACAACAACAACAACAACAACAACAACAACAACAACAAAACGGAGTATGCCTAAATGAAATGAAGGATGTTTTGTTGCTCTCTGGGTTGAAGAAGGACACTGCTTCCTAGTGTGAGGAGATAAGAGTAATAGGAGTGCTTAGGGAAGAATAAAAGATAAATCAATGATCTTGTCAACATCATCTCAGATGAATGCAATATTTTCTTGCATTCAGTATTGTTTCTCAGTTGTACGGAGTATCCATTTTCTTTTCCCCCTTCTTGTTTAAATTCTTTGTTTCCGAGGTCCTTACAGTAGTCACAACAGTTCCATGTGGTGACTGAGCAATATTTTGCAATGTTAATTCATATTATTTTCAAATATGTATCTATGCAGATCTAAACATATCATTCAAAGTGTGATGTCAAATCTGTATGCAAGCAATTAAATGGATACTAAACACTATAAATATAAAAATGTTTAATGATTTAGATAAACTTAAAATTGATATTTTAAGTAATTTTGATTTTGTGTTGATATGCATTAGTTATCATTTGTACTTTTATAAAATTATAATGGAAGGAAAAAACTTTTAAAAATCAAATGAAAAATAATTTTATTTTTTTATTTGACACTTCCTTGAGCATATATATGCTTAAATTTTACACATTTGACTATAATATGTTTTCTATTTTAATCCTTTAAATCATTACTGTCAATAGAACACAAACTACATAACACTATACTATTATAATCTAATTAGTAATCTCACTAAAATAACATACAAATATGGAATTAATGTTTAACATGCATGAATCATGTCTGTCTACATTTTATGGCTCATCCAATTACCACAGGCCCATCAATCAAAATCTCAGAGAGATAAACAATGATAAGCAAATCCAGCCACCTTGATGTATTACCAAATTTAAATCATACAAAAGCATAGCTGTAGGGTAGGCCCTGACAGGGTTTTTTTTGTTTTTTTTTTTTTTGTAATGCAAATGAATGATTTAAGCTTTGATTTCTCAGGCATCCACTTCAAAGATGGTTTTCTTAAATAGACACATTGTGGCCACCAGGCTAGCTGAAGAGCCAGATCATGTCCTCCCACTGAATCTCTTTTGTTTTAGAGATCTTGGTAAATTTTCATAACTGACCTTTTGGGCCACTTGTTTTTTTCTCTTTCTGCACTTCAAATTCCTATTTTTATGTTTTAAATTAACCAATAAGGAGTAAACCCACAAAACCCTGAGCTTCCACTCACTCTTGGGATAAAAGCAGAACACCTAAGCCTGCCTGCTCTCTCTCTCTCTCTGTGACTTCCCCAGGTGTGCTATGTAATTTTCAAGTTCTGTAAGTAATAAACCTTGATTTTTAGAAAAAGTTTTCTGATGGTTATTACTGAAGAACTTGGAGTCTTGCAATCATAATCAGAACCACGAGGGCCAGTTCAACCACAACATTGGTTGATAGGCTGAGACTAGCACTAAAAAATACCCTTACACATATTTTAAAAATTTGATGTGAATCTATTTGTGTGTGTGTGATGATAGAGAAATAACATTTTATTTAAGAGCCTGTTAGCTTGGTTTACAACATTTACATATTTAGACAAATGGAAGGGGCAACCTCCATTTATACTTTTGCCCTGGTCTATTCAAATGTTAAGGGTGAACCTGTCTCCTTCCCCCTGTGAAAATAGTATTAAATTTGACTAAACCTAAAGTAAAAAAGCATAAAGGCACATTATTTAGAGAAAAACCACATAACAACAGCATCATGAAGAAAAAATGCTCATTCTGACTGCTCTATCACAGATTTAAGACATTTTCCAAAAAAGATCAATCCTTAACCACACTCAAAATAATATCATTGGGAAGATATGTTGACTATAATAGATTAACAAAAAATATCGACATGTTAACAATATTTACTTCAAACCTTTGCTAATGGAGCTAGTAGTGTAATCTGCAGATAAATGACCTTCCCCTCTTCTTTGGTTTAGTATACCTGAAGCTAGGTGATCCAATGTTTTATGATCTTCATTGAAGTTTTACCTTTACACCAATTACCTGGAATTAAAGTGGAAATCTATTCTCTTTGGTCCCTACTTTCTCTCTAGATTACAAACTTGGGCTCTTACATAACATCCTAAGACAAATAAACCAGTACAGAGTCATCCACAACTTTTTACCTACACCCTCCAAATTCAGTTAGTCACCGAGTCAAGTTACAATTTCCTAAAACTCTTTATTTAGATCCTTCATCACTGCTTCTATGATAAAATATCTCACTATCATTGCCTGATTTATTATAATAATCCCCTATTTTGTCTATTCTCTGTAGTTTCACCTCAGTGAACTATTCACCATTCATCCTCATTTTGTTGAGCTGTGATTCTTAGAGCCTGGTTCTCATATCAGCAGCATAGCATCACTCAGGAATTTGTAAAATGCAATTTTGGGTTCCGCCCAGTCCTACTGAGTCAGAAACTCTGGCAGTGGGGCCCAGCCATCTGTGTCCCAACGAACTCTCCAAGTGATTATCATGCATGCTATAATTTGAAAATCAAGGTTCTAAAGTGATATCTTTAAAAGGAAAAACCAATCATATCACTACCTTGCTTGAAATTCCTTTCGTAATTCCCTACCATGTAAAAAATGACATCCAAGGTCTTGGAAAGATGTACGTCCTTTTTGTTGTTTTTCAGTCCTTCTCTTTCCATTTCCTTGCTACCACCCAGTGTTTTAGTCATCTGAACATTTCAAAATATTCTAAATGCTCCCTGCTTTTTATGCCTTTTCCTAATGCACCTCTTCCCACACACAATTTATCCACCTGGAGGAGTCCTATTCATCTTTCCAGATCCAGCTCAAATGTCCCCTTTTGTAGAATAATTTCTGAGAAATAATTTCAATAATTCACTTACAGCCTATTCCAGCTCTTCCCGGTCCACCTGCATAATTTTTTCTGAATTAACATTTCAGGCAACCAATTTTTAAGAAAAAAAATGAAGCCTGTTTACTGAATACAAAGAGGTAAAGAGAGAGATAAAAATGGCATTGCTTATTCCACCTCCATCCCACCCCTGGTTTAAGGGTTAAAGATTGCCACCCATCTCTTGAAACAGTTGTGGTTATGTGAGGCTATTGATGGCTTCTCCCAGACATTGGCTCAACTGTTTAGAAGTGAACCCACACCTACATTTGCAGAACCCAAGACAAAAGTAAAAATGGAGGCCCACATACCATATGTCTAAATAATTAAAAGTCATAAATAAAACTAAAAACTCAATAAAATATGTTCATCATTGTGGCACCTTAAAAAATAGAATTTCTTAGTGGCAAAAGTATATGCGAAGCAATGATTTTTAGATGACTGAAAGCTGGTGAAATATCAAAGACACTAAATTTAATATTCGGTATATACATCTGAGTATTCTGTTGATAAGATGGCAATACTTAGTGAATAATAAAATAAAACAAATATAAGTCATAAACATCTATATGTTTTCAATAAAATTTAAATTTCTTGCCTATATTTTATCAAAATTATTATTGTTATAATTAAGATTTTCAATTAATTTGTATGTTATCGACAGTGATGATCCAAGGATTTTGAAATAAAATATAATTTTATTTAAGTGATAGAAAATGAAAATATATTTTATCAAAAGTTAATCATACAGAACTCAAAAATTAATTTTGCTTCAAATATTTTTACTTAAATATTCATAATTACCTATTAAAAAGTAATATATATCACAAATATCAAATTTAAATTTAGAATATTTGTTAAAGCTGCTATTTTCTTATTTAAGTCACACTTAACATCACTTGACACCTGCTCGCCAATATAAAAATTGACAGCACTCTTCATGCACATTTTCTCTAGTCCTATATATAACCAAATTTAAGAGTAATATGAATTTTTAACAATGCAATCTCAGGTACCATGTAAATATATCATATCATTTGTATGTACTTTTAAATCCACTAATGAAACATGAACAGATGCAAGAAAATTCGGCTCTACTCTGGAAAACAATTCTTGGTTATGCCAGAATTTAGTGCATTTATCCTAAGAGGGAGAATCTGAAAAGTTAATTTATTTATCATTCCTTTTACACTGCTCAAACCACCCCTTTTCACCCCTAGTCTTTGAACAAAATCATTGTCTCCAATTGATGCCCACAGCAGCTCAACATGAGCACTTTCATTGCATTTGAGCTCTGTTGTCTTTTGCTACCGTGATGTAGGAAATGATGCAGGAAACACTTTCCTAGGGCATGTTAATCATGAGAGTGAAAGTTTAGGGTTATGTTCATCGAGCCAGTTCTGAAGCCAGACACCAAGTGACAGAGGCAATTATGTTCATGTGTCTGTGATATGTGGGGCCCTCTAACATGTGCGGGCTAGGGCAGTGACCCCTTTGCCTTAGGTCTAAGCATAGTGTTACTTTGCTATTTGGTCCTCATCTTAGACAGAATCAGATGAATAGGGTCAAGTTTTAAGGTACTATCACAAGGGAATAACCTAAATATACCTAGGAGTTAGAACTTTTATATATTTTCAGCGTCTCATCCAACTTCAGTCCACAAGAACAAAAAGAGTTTTTATCTTCTACTCACCATCCCAGGCTCTCCCCCAACCCTCATCCCAAACATTGTTACATAAAAAAAAAAAAAAAAAGAGTCTCATTTTTGGTTTTGCTGTCATCTAAATGGTGGTGGAGAAGAAAGTCCTCATTATATTTTGTGAGATTTATATTTAATGTTTTATGTTTAATATGTTTAATGAAATATATTCATGTTTAATAAAACAGCATACTTTGTGATTCAGTCCCTTGGTTCAATTATTATTTGATTCATTATGTTTAAGCCAGAACATATTCACTGAGCATCATCATTATATGACTTTGTATCTCTGTGACCATAGATATAAAGGGAATGTGAAATGGAAAATAGAAATTTTTAAGAAAATGTTTTCACACAGTCAGTGTGATGCTCAGTTTTGAATATTAAGTTGGCTAGGCTATAGTGCTCATTTGTTTGGTCAAATAGTCTAAATGTTGCTGTGAGGATATTTGTTACGTGGATGTGATTAACATTTACAATCAATTAACTTTAAGTAGTAGGCCCTATCACATTATTGGAAGCCTTATGAGCAAAAATCATATTTCCTGCAGAAGAAGAAAAAATTCCACCTCAAGAGTATAAGATAGAAATCCTGTTGCAGTTTCTATCCTGCCACACTACCCTACAAATTTCAGACTCAAGACTGCAATATTAACTCTTGTCCGAGTTTCTAACCAATCTACCTATAGATTTTGAACTTGCCAGCCCTCATAATTGCATAAGCTAATTCCTTCTAGAGAACTCGACTGGTACAAAGAGATATTTCCACAGTCTATTTTTATCCTAATCCCCAAAGTTAGATAATCACCAAGAAGACAATTTACACATACATATGTACAATATACCTTCTCTCTTTACCTTCTCATAGTATATAGTACAAACATTGTCTTTAGAATCTGTGGTATAATATTATAATAGATTTAGAAAAAGAAAGAAAAGAGAGAGAAGGAGGAAGGGATGGAGGGAAAAAGAAAAGAAAAGGGAGAAAAGAGGCAGTCTCCCTGAAACTAAAAGCCCACATGAGATGATATTCAGCCAGCTTTCCCAAGCTCCCAGCACAGTCTTAATCACCTCTCTCACAGCGACTTTGATAGCTCTAAGGAACTTGGTACCAGCAAGCAATTAACTTTAATAAGCCAGCAGGTGATTTCCTTAAAAGAATGCTGACAAGTTGATTTGCTGACAGCAGCTCTAGATTCTTTGGTTACTCAGCCATGGCTTCTACTTCTGCCCTTATGAACTTAGTCTGTGGTTTTGAGTAATGAATGAAAAGGTAGCCAGAGTGTGAGTCTTTAAGACACTGAAACTTGTAATCAGCTTTATGGCATGACCATCTATTACAAATAGTACTAGAAAGTCTTTTCAAGATACAAATAAAAGCAAAAGCCAACAAGTGGTAACAGCTCACACTGGCACAGCATTTTATAGTTCCCATAATATTTATTAAACATAGAGATATGAAAGTACTTTCACCTGTATTAACCTATCTTTTCTGTTGTTGTCATCCTCTGTATCTATTATTCCATTACCTGAGGCAGAATCCTAGGAATGAGTCTATACACATCTTTCTCTATATATCAATAATTCTTAAACATTGTGACTGCCTTATTGTCCTATTTTATTTATTTATTTATTTATTTAAATGTAATGGCAGCCTAACAGGTATCACCTAACAGGTATCACCTAAATGGTATCACCTATCCTACAACATCACTGCTTGTGTCCTCTTTCCAAAATGCAAATATTACTTCACTTTCATATTCACAATTTTCAGTAGTTCCCCATTGTTAGTAAAATACAGTGGAGTCAAATCTTACTCAAGAGTTAAGTTTTAAGGAAAAAATGCAAAAATTACATTTTACTGAAAATTTACATTGGTGATGCCTTAAATTGCCCAATAAATACAGAATATTCCCAATTATATATGAAACCTTATGTAGGAATACATCTGGTTTTGTGTATATAATGCTTTAAAGTTTATAATTAAGAGAGTATAAACTTCATGAAGACTTCATCATTTTGTTCACTGATGTACCTCAAGGACCTAAAATAGGGCTTGTCATATAGCAGGCAGTCAATAAATATTTGTCAAATGAATAGGGAAAATCATTTTAAATGCTACTATTTAAATTCTCTCTTTTTCTCTCTGTAACACATGTACCATTGAAATAAATAAGTCTGGGTGGTGCTACATCAATAAACTTACATTTGTTTCTATGCACTGCATATAGTCTTTCATGATCTGTGCTATCAGTCCTGCTCTTATATTTAATGCTTTAGTATACCAAATCACTCAACATTCTCCATATATGTTGTGTTCTCACCTATATCTGCTTTTTGCACTTTGATCTCTCAAGTCAATTTAGGTGTCCTGTGTTCTCAAAGATTTTCACTTTTCCTTCATTTTAAATATTTAAAATAAACTGCATTTTCATTGTTTTGTTGTGTTTCTGCTTTTTTGATCAAATTCTAAGATTCTCGAATGTAAATCTATGTCTCTTTATTCATTTCTAGACATAGTGCCTGGTATACTGATAGACATATACAGAGTATTTAACTTGTGTTAAGTGTGCATCTCTCTATTTATTGCTATATCTGTTGTGCTTAGCACAAACCCTAACTCCTGTCAAGTGTTCCTTTCAGTACCATTATGGCTGGGTATGTTACTTTAGACAAATCACGTCAATACTTTGACCCTAAGTTATCATCTGAGAATGCCTATTCTGCTCTTTAGAAGCAAAAAAATATACTTGAATTATTTGAAATAATTTGTAAGCAAATAATTTTGTATAAAAGCTAAACTATAGTAAGCACTCTTTAGTTCAGTATCCATGCCACTGTGTAGCAGCTTCAGCACATAGAATATCCACGGAACTACCTCAGAAAAACTTCTATGCCCAGAAATATTGCAAAGAAACCAAAGTAACCAGTAGCTCGATGATCTTGGAGAATATCTGCAACAGCATGTGTAGCCATGCTCTTCTGCGGTTTTTGTGCAAGAGACTGTTGAAATGAGACCAGATGGCCATATTTTGATATTTTTTTCCTGTGCAAATGTGTGCCTCCAAGGGGGTTCCATGAGATGACAGAGGGGGGCTTTGCTGTGGGAAAGGGGAAACGTTCTTTCGCCACTGTGGTAATGGCTAAGCACTAGTGTAATTACATATTAATTTTTAGATGTCTGCATTTAAACTCACATCTCAGTAGGAATGTGAGCTTGGGCATTTAGAAAGCTTTTGGACAATAAGGGCCAAAGGAACAGATGAAAGCAGAAGAGTGGAGGAAAAAGGAATGGTTTTCTGCTGGTTAATTAGTTGTTAACAGGTACACCTACATGTATGCATATACAGACAAACAAACAAAATTGAAGACTATACCCTCTCAAACATTAATTAAATGCTTACTTTGATTTAGGAGGTGTCATCATTCTACCAAAAATATTGTAAAAATATTATAAAGATATTATCTTTTCTCATCCTACCTTCAAAAAAAAAAAAAAAAGAGGGGAAGAGAAAGAGGGAGAAACAGAGCTCTTCACTATCAGGATTTCTTGGAAATAGAGATAAGTTGAGGGGCTATTCTGAAAGTGAGATGGTAAAGATAGTCATCTCTTACACCCCTCCCTCCCTTTCTCTGCCAATAAGCCACTATATTTGGTTGACTCCCATAGCCTGCTTTATAAACAGTTGGAGAGCAAAGCAAAACTTCCATTTTTGAAGAACAAGGGCTTGCCATCCTTTCACCTGCAGCAAGATGACAGGGATGCTGCTGTGAAGACTGGGCTGACTTCGGGGCACACTGTGCATCAGGCTGCCTTCGCCAGAACGGGGATTCAGAGCGTGGCCATCCTCTCCTCCAAGTGACTAAGGAAAACCAGAAGAAGGCAGGCAAAGTAGATTTTCTGAAGGTGACTTAGGGACTTGGATTGAGTTAGGCAGTTTGCTTCATAAAGAAGGGATATATCTTTAGAGCAATGCTTTTTAAGGTATGTACCACAGAGGTTATTCAAGATGACCCACAAGGACATGGAAGAAAAGAATTGAACTTATTTATATTTTATCCTCATTAAGAGAAAAAGTTCCTTCTGTATATTTTAAAGACATACATGACATTAGTATAGTGGTACATATATTTGATTTATAAATAAAAACACATATATTGGGGTATATCTTCAATAATATTTTGATAAGCATGAATGATTTTAAAAGTTTGGAAACTACTGTTCTAAAAAAAGGATCACGATTCCTTACTGCAGGCTCTGCTGAGAAAACTGAGATAATTGTCCAAATTCAGGGAGGAACCAGAGGTTTCCTCCACTCAGATAAGAATGAGAAATATATCCTGGATAGCTACAGAAAAGAAGAAAGAAAGAAAGAAAGAAAGAGAGAGAGAGAGAGAGAGAGAGAGAGAGAGAGAGAGAGAGAGAGAGAAAGAAAGAAAGAAAGAAAGAAAGAAAGAAAGAAAGAAAGAAAGAAAGAAAGAAAGAAAGAAAGAAAGAAAGAAAGAATGTAAATAAAAATTAAGTCAGAAGAGAACATGGAAGGCTGCTCCCCACTGGTAGATGGGGGCGAGACAATGAAAACAAGGTAATAGCAACATGAGAGGCCCTTCATCACTTCTATTAACAACAATAGCAACAAAATAAATAATTACTACTACTTATTGAATACCTAATCAGATTAGGCACTTTGCTACCACCTTCTCAACATGACCATTAATTCTCATGATGACGTACCCATTTTGTAGATGAAGAAAAAAGCTTCAAAACAATAACTGGTACAACAAATACACTTTACACCAAAGCCACTCTTCTTGTCACGATCATGCTGTCTCAAGAGCATGGATCATGAGTGATATTAGGAAACACTCATTGAGAGCAGATATATTATTACAGCACTTTGGGGCATTATAACCTGACCAGGTTATATTTAACAGCTATTTTTTTTTCTTTTCATTAAAATTTTAAACTGTGGTCAATATCTTTGTAAAGAGGGAATTGGAGCTGGCTTCCTACACCATCAAGTAGAGTGACTAGATTTCCAATTGTAAGTATCCCATACAAGTTAAAAAATCAAAGAGGCGACATCCACTGGGAGACTCAGGCCTTCCAGCCAACTGAAATTCTTTTCATTACAAAGGAAAACCAAGTTTATCTCCCCATTCCCCGAACACACATATATCTTTAATACTTTCAAGTGTATTCCGCACCTGTGTTCACCTTTTCCAGAGACTTTCCATTTAAACCTGTGGTTCTAAAAGTTCTGACAGCAACAGTAAACTCCTGAGGGCACTTCTCTAGGTCTATCTTTGTTTTCAGCCTTTACTCATAGGCATAACTATGAACTTGAAAGGAACTTCAAGTATCAGCAGACCAATAAGGGTCATATCTATACTGAGAAAAAAAAAGTACAGCAGTTAAATAGATCTGGACTTGGTATCAGTGTCCCTGTTTAGTTTTGAGGGCTATGTGACCCCAGCAAGGTCGATGTTCCTTTTGTCGTCATGGTGTGAGTCCAGGTGATTTCTCAAGTCTTTTCTGCTCTACCATTCTAGGTTCTTAGTCACTCCTTTTGATTTTCATGGACTTTCTCTTTGTTCTGTTCCTGAAGCATGACAGGATAAAGAAATGGGAGAGGAGGACATAGAAAGGAGCCCAGAAAACGGATCATTACTTTATAACTACTTGAGTATAAAACCAGCGGTTTCTTTCTTCATGCAGGGTATAAGATAGATACTACTTGTTTTTAGAGACATACGTTTATCTCATTTGATTTTTTTTTGAAAAATTTTCAAGTATTCCTTACTTTTATGACCATTAGGAAGATGTTGATGTTGCCATTTTTACTTTTTGTTGATGATTAAATTCCATGCATCACACAGCCCAAAGATCTTATTCCTGGAGCAACACAGAAAGAAGCACAGAGTCTGTCAAAAGAAGTCTCCTGTCTGAAGCTGTTCTCCAGCTTGAGAGCTTTTGGTTTAGCAACTCTGCTCAAACCAACAGAGGAAAATCTTAGCAACTCTTTCTACTTTCAAATGGAATATTTATGTACGTCTCTTCAGTACCACAAATCTCTGAGCCCCACGCTAACACTTCAATTTATCTTTGTAATATCAGTCCTCCCAGGACACAAAAAGAAATTAGATGAGAAGCAGACTTCATGTGGGCAAGTTGGCTTGTCAAGTTAACACACACTGAGCATATGATATTTTTCTTCTCTCAGTTAAAAAAATAAAAATAAAAAATGCTTTGTGAGCAGATCGTTTTTTAAACCAACGAAGCTTTTGCCTGGGCTTGTCAGAACCTCCTCTTCCCTTTAGACTCAGCATTGCTTCATTCTCCTTTTTAGCTCCCATCTCCTCCTATCTCTCCTCTTCCTTGATAGTTTTTTTCCTCCCTAGTTCTACTAAGGTGGCTTTACTGATGGACTCTACCCGCATGTCCAGGTCCATTTCAGGCTCCCAGTTAATCCTCACTGGTTCAGCAAACATCCCAATAGCACCAGCAGGACTTGGAATTAAGTTGCATTTCAACTAAATTTTGGATTTGCAGGGCCAGCAATGGTCCAAGTTTCAAATCACAGTATTTGCCTTGATCCCTGCTCCATAATCTGTTAATCGCTTTCCTCCTAGATCAGTTTCTTTCTTGAATTGAGGCCTGCATTTAGCTCAGCCCTTCTATCTTTGATCTCAGATTTTTCTAGTTCTTTCCTGTTCCCAGAGTCCAGGGACAGAGTAGGGGGAGCTGTTCCACACATTCAGATCATTGTCTGAAGGTCCTGGTTCTTATAGACAAATCTCATAAACGGTTTCATCTCTCCCTTATTTACATCCTGGAATCTGTCCATGTGTTGTTTTATCCGCAACACTGTACCACTTGGAGAAAGACTGGTTTTGCCTTTGAAGAAAATGTCTCAGTCTTGTCACAGACAGACTCTGCAGCTGCATTAGGTTCCCCCATTCTCTACCACCTTACACTTTACTTCTACATGAAGGGAATTTTAGCCTTTCTGCAGGGCTTCTAAACGTTTCTCCTTACCCACATCACTATTATCATTTTTTTCTTTCACTTCTGTCTTTATATTCCAATGTAGCTAAGTGAATTTTCACCAAGCTCTGTGCCATTCCAGGTGGAGTTGGTGAGGGCACACACACTACCCATGTATACATCCCCAGAGCTACATCTAAAGAGGAAACCCACTGAATTCTACCAGCTCACAGTCAGTTCCTCTCACTCCCCATTCCATGGCTGAAAGCTTTATCACAAAACCTTCTTGAGGAACCATCAGGATTAACCCCATAAAGCCCTTTGTCCCTGTTTATTTTAGCTACTATGAGAATCTGAGGACCCATTAGGCTATGCAAGTCCTCTAATCTGATCCAATTTCAAAACTCTCTTTAACCATTCACAACCCATCCATTGTATCCTCTGGAATTATTAGCAAAATCTGAACATTGCTTTCAACATCTTGCTTTAAATTCTTTTTCTTTTAAAAAATCTCCTACAAACCTCACAAAGGGTGGCTATTTTCTCTTCTAAACCACTAGGCCTGCGGATCAGTGGCCTGTAGGTGAGTGGATTATATTCCCTTCTTGTCACTCCCCAAATATCTTTTCCCTTTTCTCCAACCCCCCCCCAAACTCCTTTGAATCTTGAACGATCAGACGTTATTGCAATTACTCTACCTCTTACTGTCATTTACTGTTGATGTTCTCCCTCTAGACAGTGATTCCAAGAGAAAAGAGACTGGAAGTGCTTTGCTCACTGCTGGTTTTGTAGGCTTTAGATCAGTGCCTAACACATAATAGATGATTACAAAATATATTTTTTGATCCTCTTTACCTTTTCTGCAACCATGCGACAACCGTCAGTTTGCTCTCTGTATCTATGAGTCAGTTTCTGTTTCGTTTGTTCATTTATTTTGTTCTTTAGATTCCATATATAAGTAAATTATATGATAATTTATCATATATCTTTTTGAATTATTGCTTTGAATTTCTTCAGATAAATACCCAGAAGTGGAATTTCTGGGTCATGGGTAGTTCTATTTTTAATTTTTTGAGGAATCTGCATACTATTTTCCATAGTGGCTGTACCAATTTGCAATCCCAACAGTACATGAGAGTTCCCTTTTCTCCAAATCCTCACCTGTTTGTTGATTATTGATGGCAGGCATTCTGAGAGGTATAAGGAGATAGCTCATTGTGGTTTTAATTCACATTTCTCTGATGATTAGTGACTTCGTGTATTTTTTCATATGTCTATTAACCCTCTGTATGTCTTCTTTGGAGGAATATCTATTCAGGTCTTCTGCCCATTTTTTAATTGGATTGTTTGTTTTTTGGTGTTAAGTTGTATGAGTTTTGTATAAATTTTGGATATTAACCCCTTATCAAATGTATCATTGGGGAGTATCTTCTCCCATTCAGTGGGTTATCTTTTAATTTGGTTGATGGTTTCCAGTAAATATTTCTTGAATAAGTAAATTAATAAAATCTATCCAATATATCTTTTTCCATATCTTGATCTATTAAGTCAATGCCTTCTGTGTCAAAGATTCTACTCCAGTAACCCAGCTGGTAACTTTACTCCTTGAGCTCAAAATTCTCAAATAAGTGCTTCCTGGGGCCATGCCATTCCTTGACCTTTCAGCTACACATTTGTTAAAACTGACTACCTCTTATCTTGAAACTAGCTCCTTCGTGTCTAAATTTCTGGTTCTTCCATCTCTAACTGTTCCTTTACCTCCAGCTAAATATTATCCATGTTTTGTCCTCCGATGTTTCCTTTCGTTTTTTTTTTTTTTTCATTTTCTCCTTTAGTGACATCACCTATTCCCATGAATAAAACACAAATCTGTGGTTTTCGCCCCACCCTTATTTTATGTTCCAGGCATATTTAATTCTTTAAGAGACATCTACACTTATATTCCACTAATATTTCAGAATAAATATGTTTTACTTTAAACTTACCATCTTCCTTCTTGTTTCTTCTGTTTTCCTGTATCAGATAATAAAATCATTATATTTTTAGTCACTCAAATTTGAAATTACATAGTTAATAATACTGTACTGCACATTTTAAAGTTGTTAAGAGAGCAGATTTTCAAAGTTTTCATCACGAGGAAAAAAAAATTTTGTGACTATGTGAGGTGATGGATGTTAAGTAGGCTTATTACAGTGATCATTTTGCAATGTATACATATATCAAATCATCATATTGTACACCTGAAACTAATATAATGCTTATATAAATTATACATTAATTTTAAAAAATAATAGTAGAACAATGGGGTAATTACTGTGAAAGTAAAAATGTTTGTTTCTAACAATATTATTAGACTGTTTATCCATTGCTTTTTCTCTAAGTGGGGGAAAATAATGTGTCAATACTTTAATGATTGTTAATATAGTCCATTATTAAAAATTCAAAAGGACTTAAATTATATAGATTATTCAAGGAATTAGGTTTTTGGATTAATAATTTATAACTTAAAATGTTTTCTATTAAAATATTTAAAATCATACAAACACATAAAGAAATTTCATAGTGCTCTTGAATTCCTCCCTCTTACTTTCTTCAGTACCCAACTGATTGCATAATCTTATACTATGTCTCATAAGTCTCAGCTGTCACCTTCTTTCCATTCTACAATCACTCTTACCTGGGAAATTCTTTATTCTTGAATAGACTGCCCTAATACCCCATTCTTCTTCTTGAGATAAATTGGTTTTCCTAGAGTATGTTTTAGACTTTGTCATTTCCCTTCCTCAAAAACATTCACAATGGCCCCATTACCTATAAAATACATTTAAAACTCCTTAGAAAGGGCCACTAAGATTTAGTTATAATATGGTTTTCTAGAATACTTTCTCATTTTTTTCTATTTATTTTATTTTTTAGTTAAAAAGAACTCTCTTCTAGTCCTAGTTTAGTCTCATAAATTTTCTCTTTGTACTACTGCTCTTGCAATTGTTTTTGTTATTTTGTTGTTGTTGTTTTTAAAGTTAGCATTCCTACCTACCACCCTACCCAGTGGTCCATCTTTCTAAATCCTACGATCTTCTACAAATGGAAGCATTAGTGTTACAGCTAATATTTAAAATTATCCCTTGTGTTCATACACAGACCTAGAACATTTTGTCTTATGGTCAAAGAACACTATTAGAAAGGACTAAGGTCATCAAAAACATCCTAAATGCCAGTTCACTGCATAGAACAGTCTGTAGCCATTTTACTTACTCATTCTTGACAAAAACAAATCCCAGCAGACAGTATAACAGTGACCCTGATTGGGAGTAATAGTGTACATGCAGTGCCCTGCAATGGCTACCAGAAAAAAACAAAAAACAAAAAACAGCATAAGTTAATAGCTTGAGTTGTCTTTTAAATGTCCATTGTCAGCAATAGGTTTTGCTCTATATAGTCTGGATTCCCAGTTGCAAGGGTCTTCACTCCTATCAGACAGAAATGCTATAATGAGAACAAGCCAAGAAGGGAATGATGCAGGCACCAAGCCAGAAACCGAGTTGTGTTGAAACAGCCTAGTCAGGGAAGCAGAGGAACTAATAATTGAAATTATAAAAAACTTGAGTTTCAGAGGCAGGAACAGTCTTATAAATCAGACTTGAAAATTTAATTTGAAGGATTTTCTCTTCCTTGCAATATATATATTTCCCCCTCTTGCTGGAGTTGTGCTACAGGCTTGAACAGAGGAAATGGAATGTAATTAATTGATGTGAATCTGCTTCATTAATGGATTGCTACTCCTTGTGTTTCCTCCAGTCAAGAACATTTCTAAAGATGCTCTTTGGTAAAAAATGCTACATACAGTCTGTATGTGTAGGTCCACAGCAGGAGAAGAGACACTAAAATGTTTGCATGGAGAGAGCACATGTTTGCTACTAACTGATAGAGAAATTTATTTATTTAACTTATTAAATGTTCTGCCTACAAATACTACTCTGGCTTTTTAATCAATTGACACTTGTTCAAAAAATGCTGCTTCACAGTGATTAAATAAAATGTCACCACAAGATAGTGAGATGTGAAGTTTCCTTTACAATTCAAAAGTAGTTCTAAGACTCTTGGAAAACATACATGGATATGCATCTCTATACCCACAGCAGAGATGCCATTAATCCCTACTAATAAAGGGGAACAGCAGGCTAATTATGGTTCATTTATATTTGGCTTTGGAATGTGTTATGTGGTTTTTGGCAGAAGATTTACCTTACTAATTATGTCTTACTTAAATTAATAATATAGTTAATTTGCATTCCCTTAGCACACACCAGTTGACAGTGAAAAGAAATATGCAAAGTGATGAAGGGCACTAATCTTGGAATTTAATGCTTCCCTGAATAATTTGTATGTATATATGTGTTGACATTGTACATACATCTAGAATAAAAATCCTCCACATATGGTGAAATAAGAGTTAAAATTATGTGTGAAAATTCCTGTCACCTATTAGCTAATTCACATCATTGTTTCTCTGTAGTTTCCTCTTCTTCTGAGGTTAATAAATTAGGAAGTTAAACTTGTAATCAACAAGTATGAGTTTAGGGCACTTACTATACATTTAGCACTATGCTTGATGGTATAAAGGGATTTGAAGAAATATAGTTTATTTTCTGCTTTAAGATATACAAATCTAAAGGGAAAAATATGAAGAGACCCATTCCCAATATGCTCTAGTTGATACCTGCCTTGTTTCTACTGAAAATCACATACCTATAAGCCATCTCCTACACACCTGGATTGTTGATGTGGGGGAGATGTTAGTAATAAATGGGATTACCTTTGAACAGAGCAAGGAAGTTGAGATGGGTATCTGATCTCCTAGTAAATTAAATCCATGAGTACAATAGATACTTGCATCTTTGCAGAACCTCTATAAACCGAACCTCTAACTTTTCTCTTGCAATATAGAATCAAGAGTAAGTAACCCCCTCTAGCAATTCTATACTGGCATAATCACCTTGCTCATTTACTCAACTTTTGATATTTTCCTAGACAAGCCCAGACAGTTGGTAACCATGACAGATATGAAGATTCTAATATCCTTCTGTTGAATAAATTGCCTGGTAATGTAATGTGATCTACCTGTTTTTGGGGAGAAATCATTAGAAATTAAATATGGAAAGCAAATCTGACATATTTTATAATTCCTAGACATATTTATTTGAGAGATTGTAATATAATGATTTTCACCTCTCTCACTTTTAGCTCAAACATTATATAAGACCCTTGCAAGTTCAGCTAAGAAATACCACCAAGTCCCTTCTATTATTTATTTATGATTAGTTAGTATTTTGGACCAATACATATTCATTGATATCATTATGATATCATAGGAAAAAAATGACTGGATTTAAGTCTCTTAAAACTTCTTTCTTTATGGACTTGGACAAATTACTCATTTGAAATGAGCAAAATATATACACCAATACCCACATCATAACATAGTTCTAAGAACTAGAAGTAATATATGTTAAATGCTTTAGCAAAGTGCTTTGTTATGACAGGAGTCCTCCCTTTCTTTGAATGGAGCCATACTCTGGTTCTTTTTAATTGCAATAACAAAAATTTTAGGACACAAAAATCAGAATAGTCAAAGGATTTTACAGGCTCTTTTAATGGATAAAATTAGAGAAAATAAATATGTTACAATTTGATATCTAAGCCTGCATTTCAACAGCTTATTAATACATAAAAAGCATATACCAATATGAAGCTCAATAGAAATATGGCTTTGAAAAACTAAATCAATAGGGCTAAATTAATGAATTGCCTAAGTGAGATGACAGTCTCATTGTATTATGCCTCTTGAGCCAATCCAGAAATACTATATTCTATTCCAAGCATCACATGGAGGAAGGTTAGCAAAAGTAAACTGGAAAATATTCAGAAATGAGACATTCTCATAAGGAAAGGGCTAAAAATAATCTTGAAAACACTATATAATTTACCTTGGAGAAGAGGGAGTGTATGCAGTACCTGAGAGATAACTTCAAACATCTTAAACGTTGTCATAAGGAGAAATCCTAAACAATAGAATAATTAATGCCTATTGGGTAAACAGATTCTTTAAAAATTTATATAGTGGAGAAGATTCACCTTATTGAAAAAAACACAGATATGGGAGCCAACAGATCTAATAAAATTTTCACCTCCCACAAAGCAGCAATATGGCAAAGTATATGAAGCCTCTTTGAGCTTATTTTTCTAGAATGTAAATCGTATTAACGATAAGGTTGGTATATGGATTAAGCGAGGGAACATGCACAAACGCACTAGCATTGTGCTTTGAACTTAATAGATGCTCAATAAAAATCTCTTTCTGTGTTTAACCGTCATATATCAAAGATATTCAAAGATAGAATTGAATGTTATGTCAGACAGTGATTTTTCTGATTCTAGCAATTGCTTAAATCAAGCTAAACACCATTTGGAAGAATATAAGAGAAGAGAGTCAAGCTTTGGAACCAGAATTAGATTACTTTCTGAATTTCTTCCATCTCCAAATTTTAAGATCTTGTGATTCTAGACATTTCTTTTTTTGTTTTCCTTGGAAAAAAGGTCAATGAGTAGCAACAGATATATTTACAAGAGTAAGCACAAATTGACCAATATTTGGAAAATTATTCTGTCTCTTTGTTAACTAAAGGTATATAGTGGTCAATTTAGCACTGGTCAGGAAAAAGTAAGTGAAATTGGTAAAGCCCAATGCAGACTATGCTTTATTATGAAAGAGCATCTTTCTTTGCTACATATACAGATCAGTTCTACACTTTCAGAGGACACTCTGATAATGGTGTAAAATAAAAACCTTGTTCCATTCCTTGATATTTATATTAAGGAAGTATTTCTTCTTAAGAAATGATTCTTTAAATATGTCAACTGGTAGGATAAAATCCAAGAAAGGAATGTAACACAGCAAAAAATAGAAAGTAGTTTTAGTAAGTGAGTGGAATGTTGAATTCAGCAGTAGCTTTGACTAATGCCATGAACTCATCCACTGTATTCTATGGAGAAAAACATGAAAATGATTTGTTAAAACAGTAGCACAGCCTGCTAGGTCCATGTATAAATCAAGAGATGAGTAATAATTTTTTTTTAATTTAAAAGGTAAATTATGGTGTGAGGATTTATACACAAATGTAAAACATTTAATTAAAATGTGATACAGGAGATGTTATAGATTTATTCAGGGTATGAAAGAGTCATGTGCACTTTTTAGTTAAAACTTTAATATACTTATGTGAGGATATTTGTATATTGAGGAGTAGTAGGGCCTTTATCATATCCTGTACTAAATGAATTATCTATTGTTTAAAATAATATTACATAGAAAGTAGAAGAATATACAGATATATTATGACATAGCCATTAGCTCTTAATAAAATTCCAGTCTTTCTTTCTTTGCTAGTAATAGATTTATGGTTGGCCCATGGCTGCCACCATCATCACATTTACTTCTCCCTTGTAGTTAGAAGAAATTATGTGACTAATTTCAATAGAAGGTAAACAGAAACATTACTAATAGCTTTAATACTAGTCCTGTCTTCTTCATATCCCTTTCATCACTTCTTATAGACTAAAATGATTAGAATCCGACAGATGTTAGATATCACATGGTGGAGAAGGCAGAGGCACTATCAGCTTGAGTCCCTGAGTGACTAAAGCAGAGATATCACTAACCTTAAAAATAAGTTTTTATCTATTTTGTTTGAGCCACTGAATGTTGGGATATTTTGTTGTTGTTACAGTAGCTTAGTATTTGACCCTAACAAATATTCTGATTAAAATATTTTTTAAATGTATGTTTATATAATGGTGCAATGATAAGAGGGAAGTATAAATAGTGATTGCTTTAGATAATGTTTTATAAAATTGTTTAACTATTTCGAGTTTCTTTTGGACAATCAACTATTATGGATCAGTCAAGTACCAACCAAACACACAATAATATTTCAATAGATTCTGTCTTCCTCTAAAATCCAAGGAAGGCCTTATATTAAAAACAAGCAAATCACTAGAGTATTCACATTTGATTCCTCATTGTACATTTACTAGGAGAAAATTTGGTGTTTGAATTCAGCCTCTGAATTCACTATTATTTAGCAGCAATCTGAATCCCTAAGTTCAATTTAAAAGGTCATTACCCTTCTAGAACTGAAGGTGCTCTTTAATTACAACATTGTTAATGAATAGAGAGAGAAGACAGTTTGGCTTAGTTCAATTAGCACATTTAAGTCAAAGCAAGCTCCAGTGAATATGGTGACTTTCCCAGTGGATTACTTTTTTCCATTTTTACTCTTTCTTGTCTTTCTTTTCCTTCCCTTCTGCCCCTCTCTTTGTTCCTCGCCCTTCCTTCCACCCTTTCTTTAAATTGGGAAGTTTAAATATAACGCTGGCAGTTAAGTCTCCAATCTCCATTTTACCTGTAAATTGCTGCTACAGCTGTTTATAGCTAAGTACTCACAATATTTTGTTTTACAAAACTCTTCAAATTTATATGAATATTAACAAGACAGTTTGATGAGAAATTTTTAACTTCCCTTTCTGAGGTAGAGTAAAACATCAGTTATGTTTTCCCTAGCTAAAAACAATAATTATCTAATCGCTTTATCATGGTATATTGCACACAGTTATGTAAAAGGCAAAAAAATAAAAAAAATAAGAAGTGAACATATTTGGCACTTGACTACCAACAGTTGTTTATCAAGGTTAATCTAAATTAGGAAAGAGGCACTTCATGATGATATTCCAAACTAAAGAATACTAAAGGACATGTTTCTGTAAAAAGCTCAGAGCTTTTCCATTGGCTAAGATCCAGATGAGCTAAAAAGTAAGTTTTCTAGTATACGAGACAGTCGTCTCTTCAAAGTGACTTGTAAAGTTCAGAAAATTAACACATGCTCAAGCTAATAATAAAAACTATGTTACCAGATTAAACTTAAATAAAGTTCTTATAAAAGCCGCTTGTAACATCTGGAATTTAACTTCAGGGGAAATAGTTGATTCTAATTTGTCCAGGTTATTCTCTTCCTGTGCTATGACAGTAGGGGGCTTGGAGAAGTTGTTCATGCAAAACTCCACAGATTTGAGTCAGCTAGACAGGGCATTTATTCATTCACTCAACAAAAGCACCTAGCAGCCCACTGTGAGCTTGATGCTGGGCAACAACACACAGAAAAAGCTAGACTCTGCTCTCTCTAAAAATTGTCATTAAGACCTTGTTTCACCAAAGGAGCAGCAATTTCCCTCTAATTTACTACTGCACTCACAGACTTGCATTCAGAGCATCTTCCTTTGACAAGCCATCTATTTGGCTTTGTCCCCTGAGCAAAATCATTTATATTTTTAATGTTCTTTCTTATCATATTCAACTAAGATGTTATTTTTTTTTAAATCTGGAAATAAAAAAGAAAAACAAATCTCTCTTTTCCTCAAAACAAATCTGCTAACATTTTTCATTATCCTCTTTCATATTTTATCCCTTTCTTTCTCTCTTGTGTGTAGTTTTTAAAATGTTGCAATTATAATGTTTTCTTTGTTTTCCTCACTAGGGATTAAAATTGAGATAACCATCTTTGTGAATAGTATTTTCTGAGGAATAAAAATATTGTGTCAAAGAATAAATATATTTTAAGTTTCTTCATTTTTACTGACAAAGTACATTTCCCAAGGGTTAAAACAAATTGTACTCCATCTAACAAGACAAAAAAAGTGTCATTAAAGCTCACTCAGGTATGTATATAATGCATAGTTTACTCAGGTGTATGTATAAGTTTCTAATGAGATAGGAAAATAAATGCATATCATGGTTATTTTTAGATGTCTCTATATTTGTAACTAAAGTATGGTGCCTTGTGAAATACTCTTCATATGCATTATTATTGTGTTACTGATTTTCTGGGTCTGTTTTTGTTTCTTTTAATGGTTTATTGTATATGAAAAAACTATAATAAAGCAGTTAGGTTATTTTAATTTTTTAAGTGTTGGATATATCGAAAGTATGAATTTACATTTTGTCATATTTATTGCAAATATTTTCAAGTATGATTGGATTTTAATTTTATTAATGTCATTTTTGACATACAGAAACATAATTTTTATGTCATTAATTGTGATGTATTTCTCGTATCGAGATGCTTTCTTCCTGTTTTTTCAAATTCAATAAACTTATAGTATTTATCACACAGATCCACATGTTTTTTGTCATTCCTAGAAAAACTATTGATTTTTTAAAAAGTCTTTTCACATTATTGAATTTTATTACTAATTTAAAGACATTCTGGTTAATTCTGTTATATATCTCTCTGTATCTATCTATCCATCAGTCATCTGTAAACCACAATACATTTTTTTTTCTGCTGTAGCTATCTTTCCTATTTTAATTCTTCTCACAGTAACCTAAACTTCAAGAACTATATAAAATAATAAGAAAAAGAATAAGAATAATAAAAATCTGTAGTTAATTTTTAACATAAGATTGATATTTTTTAGCATGTCAAGGAAATAGACTTTTATTTATATATTTCTCAAAAGTATTCTGTTAGTGGTTCTAGTGAAGAATTTTGTTTGCATTTAAAGTCAGAAATAGATGTTCCATTTTATTAACATTTTTGGCATCTACCAAAATAATCAGAACTTTTTTTTACTTTTATCTGATATATAATACATTAATACTTTCTTGATTGTGTATATTAAACTAAGATATTCTTCTGTCTGACTGACTAGAATATGGTAAGTTTCCAGAATGTTTTTATTCACTTTCTAATATTTTATATAGAATTTTGACATATATAATCATAAGAAATATCTTCTATAATTATCACTTTTGTGTTATCTTTGCCAGCCTTTGCTATCAGAATTATATATGGATACTTAAATGAATTGGTAGCTTTTTTACCTTTTGTATATTCTGTGACAAATTCTATAAGCAGGGGAATAATCAGTCCTTTTAAAAGTCTAAAAACTTTGGGACCAACATCTTATTTGCATGTAATTATTTGATAACATTTTAATATTATTCGTGACTAATGACACATTTGAAATGCATTGCTTCTTGATTCAATTCTAGCAATGTGTATTTTCTCAGAAAATTGCTTCGAAGACCTTCAAATGTACTTATATTTAGTTGTACATAGTATTTTCCTACCAAAAAAAGTTACTCTGTTAATATACACCATTTTAATTAATAAAATTAATAATTTTATGTTTAGCTCTTATTAATTGATTTACATAGTCTTCTGATATCTCATTTCTAATAAGTAAATTCTTACTTTTATGTCTATCATTTTATTTTCATATATATATTTAAATTAGAAAGGAGATTTAAGAAGAAATTTATTATTTCTTCACAATTCTTTTTTTGTCCCTGTTCTCCATATGATTCACTATGAAAAAGTAAACTCCGTACTCCATTGATTGAGATTTGACCACGAAACTTGCTTTCAGCCATAGGATGTGGGTAGAAGAGAAATTGTGCCAGATCCAAGCAGATACTTTAAAAAGCATTCTGGGTGTTTCTACCTGTCTTGTGCTCTGTCTTTTATCTTAGGAACACATATCCACATAAAGGGTGCTCTTTCGGTCAGCATCACAGCAATAGAGGATGCATGAACCCAACCTGCAGACTGGAATAGAGCTATGCTCTGAACCACAATCCGGCCTCTCTCATTCAACTTGCTGAAAAATACACATTTATTACAGCCATTGAAATTGCATGTTATCATGCAGGTAACCTAGTAAAAAGTGACTAATTCAATTTTATGGTATCCTTTCGATCACAATAAGTTGAACTTTATTTTATGTTCCATTTTTCTTGGTTAGGAATAAAATGGCCCAAATCATGCCACTATCTTTGTTAATATACCAGAGACTTGATTTCTCATTTTAAAAACTTTCTAAAAAGTATGAAATTATAGTTATTATTTACTATTTGATGCAATAGATACTTAGTATATTTTGAAATGTCTATGTGTATGTTTGTTTTTTAATGTGTTTTTAATTTACAGCATTATTGTAGGTTTTCAGAGATGTGGTCTTATGAATTTTATCTTTTTGAATAGATTTAGGTTGTATTATAGCCTATGATATGTTTTTAAACTTTTTTTGGTAAACAGTTGAAAGTAATATTTATTTGACCTTAAATAAGACATTACATTTAGATTTTTTAACTTAACCTGAAAATTTGGATTTAATTGGGGAGATAAATCTATTGCCTTTACTAGTACGACTGATGAGTTTAAATTTATCTCTGCATTGTTCGTTTTAACTTTCTTTAGTAATACAAAAACAAAACTTTTATACTTCCTAAGTTAAAAACACATATTTGAATATCATTTTCTCTTATTATTAAACTTAAAAAATATATAAAAATAAGTAGTCTACTAACAAACACACCTCCCATTTTACTTAGTGTAAATTGAAGACCATGGAATAATTTTCCATTTCTACATGACTTTAATTCCCAATATCAAACAACATATTTTGGGATTAGAGATGTTGATTATGATTATTTGTTGACAAAATTATCATAAATTTACTCTCTTGGACCTTTTTAAACATATACAATATATTCAATGGCTAGCTTTGCAGAGAATTCTTGTGAGTTAGTTCTTCATATCAAACTGGAATCATGCCCAAAACAGTGTTTATATGTTATTAAATCCTTCATTTTTAATTGTCAAGTGAAAATGTCATTTTTCATTTAGTTGGAGAAGATTTTCAAGCAGGATAATTCAAAAGTGACTCATCAGTAGTGTATATTTTAAATCCTTACACTTTAAAGACTGCCTTCATATACGAATGACAACATGGCCACATGTATAATTATAGAAATACAATTTTTGTTCCCTGTAAGACCCCATATAAATTCCCCCATTTTTTCCTGGCATTTATTATAGTGCAAACAAAATTTGATACTAACTTAATGCTTGTGCCTTTTAAGTAACATCCTCACTCCCCCATTCTGAGAGGTGTGTTTCCATTATTAGAATTTTAAAATATAGTAGTATATTTCTACACATGGGTCTTTCTTTCATTAACTTTTCATGAAACAATGTCCCTTTAAGCTTACAAATTCAAAATTTATTAGTTTAGAAAGTACCTCTTTCATTATAACTTTGATTATTCCTTTGATCAATTCGTTTTGATTTGATTACCAAGATTGTCAGCTGTCTATAAATTACGCCTTTGTTTTCTATCTTCTGTATCTATTATATTTTTGATTAACCAAAATTCCTAGTGTGCTTTTCTACATTGTTTTCTAAGTCACTGATTGGATTTCATATTTTGCTGATTCTGTTTATACTACCTCCCATGAATATCTTTATTATCCTAATATGTTTTTATTTTCTTAATTTTCCCTCTTAGTTCAGATTTCTTATGCTCACAAACTGTGTCTCTGCAAATGACCATTTTATCATCTTTCAGCTCTTCAGTGATTGTGTGTTTTCTGGTTCTTTATTGAGAAAATAAAGGATATACCTTCTAGAAAAATCCATTCCTAAAATAATTATTTATCTTTGCAATTTTAAAATACCAAATTTTTCTTATGTTATTAACTGTTTTCATAGACCCTATTTTGATTTTCATTAGTTTAAATGAGGGGATCTCTACCCAAGTCCAATACGTTCAATATAAATGGGTGTATGTTTTCCCTCTATTTTCCACCACTATTTACCTGTGTACAGCTAGATATTCTCTTTCTGATCCCATCAATGAGATCCGGATTAACTGAATTTGTATGTTCTCCTGCTTCCCTAATCCTTAAGTAAAATAGGTGAGTTTATTTCTGAATGATTTTAAGCAGCCTGATTTTTTCCCCCACAGCCATGATATTTTACTATTCTACATACAATTTACTTTAATATATAATGTGGTGTGTACATTCTGCAATCTTTTTCTTTATAAAATTATTTTATCTTTTAATAAAAATTGTATACATTTAAGGTATACAACATGAAGATTTGATACATACATACATAGTAAAATGATTATTATAGTCAAGCTAATTAACACATCCACCTCTTCATATAGTTATCTACTTTTGTTTTGTGATGAGAACAACTGAAACTTATACTCTTTAGTACATTTTCAGTATTCAGTACAGTTTTAATTATAGCCATCATGCTCTACATTATACTTCTACATTTGTTCAACCTACACAGCAACAGCTTTGTACCCTTTGACCAACATATCTCCATTTCCCCACCTCTCTGACCCTAGTAACAATCTTTCTATTCTCTACTTCCATGTATTTAATTTTTTTAATTCCATGTATAAGTGAGATCATGAAAGTTTTTTCTTTCCATGCCTGGCTTATTTCACTTGGCATAATGTCCTCTATCTATACCCATATTGTCACAAATGGCAGGATCTCATTTTTTAAAGCCAAGTAATAGTCTGTATATATGGGTGTATATATGGGTGTATATACACATAATGTCCTCTATCTATACCCATATTGTCACAAATGGCAAGATCTCATTTTTTAAAGCCAAGTAACAGTCTGTATATATGGGTGTATATACACATAATGTCCCCTATCTATACCCATATTGTCACAAATGGCAGGATCTCATTTTTTAAAGCCAAGTAATAGTCTGTATATATGGGTGTATATGCACATATATCACAATTTATTTATTCACTCATCTATTAATAGATACTTAGGTTGTTCCCATATCTTGGCTATTGTGAATAAAGCTGAATGAACATGAAAGCACAAATATTTCTTAATTTTATTTGTATATATATATCCAAAAGTGAGATTGCCAGATGATATGGTAGTTCTACCCTTTGTTGAAAAACCTCAACTGTTTTCTATAACGACTGTGCCAATTAATATTGCCAGCAACAGCATGCAAGGACTCCTTTTTCTCCACATCCTCACCACTTGTTTTCTTTTATCTTTTTGATAGGAACCCTCCTAAGAAGTGTGAGGTAATATCTCAATGTGATTTTGATTTGCATTTCCCTAATGATTAGTGATGTTGAATACCTTTTCATATACCTGTTAGCCACTTGTATGTCTTTGGGAAAAAGTCTATTCAGTTTCTTTGCCAATTTTTAATTGTGTTTCGTTTTTTGCTATTGAGTTATAGGAGTTCATTTTGTATTTTGGATTTCAGCCCATTATTGGGTATCTGATTTGCAAATATTTTGTCCCAGTTTCTAGGTAGACTTTTCATTTTTTTGATTGTTTTTTTTTTCCCTTGGCAGAAGCCTTTTAGTTTAATGTAGTCACAATTGTTTATTTTTGTTTTTGTTGCTTGATCTCTGGTATCATATCCAAAAATTCACTAGAAAGATCAATATCAAGGAGTTGTTTTCTCTATGTTTTCTTCTAGAAGTTTTATGGTTTTAGGATCTATCAGACATATACAGAACTTTTCACCTAACTGCAAAAGAATGCAGTCTTCTCAAGCACAAATGAAACATTCTCCAGGATGTATCATGTGTTAGGTCATAAAACAAGTTTTAACAAACTTAAGAAGAGTAAAATCATACTAAGTATCTTTTCCAAGCAAATTGAATGAAACTAGAAATCAGTAACAGAAAAAAACAATGTAGAATTTCACAAACATGTGGAAAATAAATAACACATTCTTGAAAACCCACTGATTCAAAGAGGAAATTAAAAGAGAATTTTAAAAATATCTCAAAGCAAATGCAAATTAAAACACAATTTACCAAAACTTAGGTATAAAAGAAAATTTCTTCAATACAATAAAGGCATTTATGAAAATCCCACAGCTAACATCATAATCAATGGGGAAAACTGAAAACTTTCATCTAAGGTCTGGTACAAGGTAGAAATGCTCACTCTGACACTTTTATTCAATATAGTACTGCGAGTCCTAGCAGAACTAGCAAGAGGAATAGGAATCTCCTTTACCCCCTAAAAAAATAAGAAAAGAGAGAAAAGGCATCAGATCAGAAAGGAAACATAAAATTATCTTTGTTTAAAGATGATATAACCTTATATGTAAAAAGGAATAAATGACCCAACAAACTACACAATAAAAGTTTTAGAATAAATGAATTCAGCAAAGGTGCAAGATATAAAATCTACATACAAAAATAACTTTTTTTTTTTAGACCAACAATGATCTATCCAAAAAGGAAACTGAGAAAACAATCTCATTTAGGTTAGTATCAAAAGGAATAGAATACTTAGGAATAAATTCAGCCACGGAGATGAAAGATTTGTACACCGAAAACTATAAAACACTGATTAAATAAATTGAAGAAGATGCAAATAAATGAATAGATATCCTATGTTCATGGATTGGAAGAATCAATGCCATTAAAGCATACATACTACCCTAAGTGAGTTACAGATTCAACATTAACCTTATTAAAATCCCAATGGTATTTTTCTCAGAAGTTAAAAAAGCAATTCTAAAATTAGTATGGAACCACAAAGGCACAGAATAACCAAAGCAACCTTGAGAAAAGAATAGAGTTAGAGGTATCACATTTCCTGATTTCAAATTATATTATAAAGTTATAATAATCAAAACAGTATGGTACTTCCATAAAGTAGAGACATGGACCAATGGAATAGGATAGAGAACCCAGAAACAAACCTAAGCATATATAATCAATGAATATGCAACAAGGGCGCTAAGAATACATAGAGGGGAAGAATAGTCTCTTCAATGAACAAAGATGAGGAAACTAACTACCCACATCCAAAAAAAAAGAAAGAAAGAAAGAAAAAGAAAGAAAGAAAGAAAGAAAGAAAGAAAAAAAAAAGAAAGAAAGAAAGAAAGAAAAGAAAAGAAAAGAAACTGGACTCTATTTTAATCATACTCAAAAATCAACTCAGAATAGATTAAAGGCTTAAACATAAGTCCCAATCCATTCTCCTCTGATAGTATTGTATCATGGAATTTGCAGTCTTTAGAATGGATACTGCAGGAAAGCTACTGATTGTGGTTGGAGGATGTGACGAGTAATAAGAAACTATTTCAGTCATCTCTGTCACTGTTAGACCTGGGTGACCAGATTCCCTTTTTAGTTTATAAACCTCTAAACAAAGGGTCCAGATTAGGGACGAGTGAAAAACATCCACCTGCTTCCTCCTGAACCATACTGCTTCATATGTCTAATTACTTGTCTACTAGTCACTTGATCATTTCTCAATCCATTCCATCTTGACTGTATTTTGAGCAGTGGTTCTCTAACTTTAGAGTGCTTTAGAACCTCCTTGAGGGCTTTTTAAAAACAAAACAAAACAAAACAACAACAACAACAACAAAAACTGGAACAGATCTCTGTCACACTCCAAGAGTATCTGATTTAATAGGACTGAGGTAAGGCATGATAATTTGTATTTCTAACCAGTCCCAGGTGATGCTAGTGTTACTACTCTGAGGACCATGTTTGAAAATCACTACTTTAGAGTTATCCTTCCAATGGAAAGACCAATCAGAGATAGGAAATAAAATTTTTTAACTTTCCACCAGCATGTGTATTTTCATAGCTATTTTCACGGGCAGGTAGGAAAGGTGATTTAAGTATCCACAGCAAGTGATTTAGTTAAAATAATTATTATATTTCTTATTTATTTTATTTAAAAATTGTATTATTGTTATTATTAAATTTATTTTTAAATATCATCTATCTATCTAGTTATAGTTATGAAGAGGCAAATTGGAAACTAAAAACTTTGTTTTATTCTGGACTAGAACCATTAAAACTACTTTGTTAGGATTGAACAATTGGCAATTCTACTTCTGGGCCAGAATTCTATGGAAAAACTTTTTTAATGGGGACAGAATTAAAATTTCTAATACAATTCTAATAGAATTAAACCATACGCGCACCACACACACACACGTACATATATAACACACACATACATAGTAAGATACAGGAAGAATTCAAATTTGTGGCTGTATTAAAACGAGAAGAACAAAGCCCTTCTGAAAGTACAACAAGCATGGGCAAGATACATGGAAATTAGTAGAAAGGGCAGCTTGCTCCTGACTGGCCAGATTCTGATCTTTTGGAATTCATGTCTTGAAAGCAGAATTGCTGAATGTTGTATCTCTATTTCTCTTTTTGCTTTGGGTTACAGGAAAAAAGGCACTTAATTAAAAAAATTAAAATGGTGTTACTATTTCAGTCTTACCCATGTCTGAGTGGCTAGGCACAGTGACACTTTAGTCAATCAGTAAGAAAAGTACTATCTATTTTAATAAACTAAAGAAATGAGACTTAAGGCTGTTGCAGGAATAGTTTCTGAGTAACAATGCAAAACCTAACCCAGAAATGCCACATGGACACAGCAGCTCTGATGTCCAGGGGTATATGCTCCCTAGGTTTGGCATATTTTATGTTTCAATTCCAAAAAGAACAGGTTCCAAATTACCTTCTTGTGGTTTTTCTAGTATTAAATTTTGTCAAATTATTTTTATTTTATACATTGAAGTATTTTTTTTTTTCTTTCCTCTTCTGTTAGGAATTAACAAATTTATATTTTCCATTACATGGAAGTTCCCTTTAAATGGAATAGAAATGTGCTCTGCTAATCTGTTTTGCCTTCTACAGTTTTCTCTGGGTGAAAAGGACATTTCCTTGTCAGATGTGTTGTTCGCATAAACAAACAGAAGCTACTTTTGCAATTGGATTGCCCCTCCTCTTCTCTCCACTGTTCCTCTTTATCTTTACAGAATTATCACAATGAGGATTTCATGAGCTAGAAAATAAGCATGATTAAATGCTACTTGACCCTGTTTGGACCTTTATTCATAGAACATTTCCAGGAACAAGGAATTCGTAGGAAATTTTCATCTATAGAGGTAAAAAATAACCTTGTTTTGAACTTTGAGAAGCAAACTCTCCCCTTAGATTGTACTGTTTTTCTCAAAGTGTGGTCCATAAGCATCACAAGCATCATCTGTGGAAGTCTTAGAAATGTCAATAAATGGTCCCAACCCTATTTAGTGA
Source organism: Eonycteris spelaea (assembly GCA_003508835.1). Taxonomy (NCBI): domain Eukaryota; kingdom Metazoa; phylum Chordata; class Mammalia; order Chiroptera; family Pteropodidae; genus Eonycteris; species Eonycteris spelaea. Next base: position 1,597,496 of record PUFA01000252.1, read on the forward strand.
AGCAGAGCTTTATTTAAACAAGTCATCCAAGGAAACTCTTTTAAAAATTACTCTAGGCGATTCTTATACACATTAAAATTTGGACACCACTGCCACAATACAAAGTAAATTATGATTAATGATTTTTAAAAGAATGTTGTAGCAGATTTAGGAATGAAAGCAATGCCTCTTATGGAGAAAGGGAAGGCTTCTGGCACTTGAACTAGAAATTAAGGAGGGCTTTTTACAAGCCCTGATGGGAAAATCATGTAGAAGAAAAGGAACTTCATAAACAAATTTCCAAGGCCAGGGAGACACAAATCTATTATGTGTTGAGGACAGGTGAGTAAAAATACAAAGTCTGAAGACGTTATCAAATTTCTTCATGCATACCACAGGAGAAAATGTCTGATGCCAGGAAGAGTGATGGAGACCTTGTGTAGTGGCTTCTATAGTGCTGGATCAAGAAGAATAATTTGCATTTACAAGAGTTATGTAAACTGATGACTAGGAACACACAAATACAGATTTTCAGAGCTGAAGGAGACCTTCAGCATACTCTAATACAACTCACTACACAATGCATGAATTCCTCCTCTACAACATGTTGAATAAGTGTCTGTTGTGGCTTCTGTCAGGCTATCCTGCATGTTTACCAAGATTTCCTTATACATAAAATGATATGCCTAATTACCAAGACAAAGGGTCCTTGTAGTGTTCTCAATTATTTTTCCATTGTCTTTTTCACTTGCTCATGAGTCAGTATCTTCAGATATAAAATATTTTAATATGTATTCTTACCTGTTTTATAATGTTTAATCACTATGCCTGCATTTTATACCATTTCCCTTGCCCCTAGTTTTCTTACCATTTACTCATGAATTCAGAATAACAACATGAATAAACTAAGCCACTCATATCCATGATATGAATGAATGGGTATAAAATTAAAGTATGGAGCATAAGATCCAGGATGGTCCAACACATAGGCCAAGGTTGCATGTACCTATACAATATGATCGGAGGAGCACCAAAAGGTTTGACTGACCAAAACCACTTCCCCAGTGGCTGGTTATATTGATAAAATAAGATACACATCTTTACGGGGATAAACCTAGGTCATGAGATTGCTTCAGATATCTAAAATGTGAATACTCAACATTGTATCTATTTACATACAGAGCAATTGCTAATCTCTAAAGAGACTCAATCACGCAAACTAATAAAGTCATTAGGATATGACTTTTTACTTGCATTTATCTATCAGCAAGTTTGCTGACATGTAACCGCCACTAGAGATTTTGTAAATACTTCCTGAAAAAAAAAAAAAAAAGAGAGAGAGAGAGATGTCTTGTGGTTAACCTGAAATAGATATTCTAGAGTCATTTTGTAGACACTAAATTGTATTTTCAAAAAGATGTGATTTTTATATTTCTGCTGTAAAAAGCCTAATAGACTCAATTGGATTGTAAAATGTCTGGCATGATGTGTTTCTAGTTATTGATAAAAGGAAAACTTGTACAGGAAAAATGTATTCAGAGAGTAAAAATGAGAGCTCTAAAGAAAAGGAAGAGGAGAATGGAGAAAAAGTAGGACGAGGGAAGGGGAAGAGAATAAAGCGTAGGTAGGAGGTCTGCAGTCTCTAGAAAAGTGACTGCTGTTATGGAGCAAAGTCATTCTCTAGGCATATCTCTTACTAAAAGGATCTGATTCTATACTGGAAGAAAAATGATGGTCACTTACCAAGTTTTTATAAATAATCTAGATGCACCAAGGACTCATAGATAATTTTGTTATAAGAGTTTGTTTGTTTGTTTACAGGTTGCATTTCTCAGAAATGGTCGAAAATACAATTCCTTTGAATAATTAAGAAGTCTTTTATTATGGAGGACATAGAGTCATGTCATTTGCATACTACTGCCATATCGCCACATCTTTATCTAATGGAATGGTTAACACTTCATCAAGCTCAATCAGCTAGTTATTGAAGACAGAACATTTGCCTTGTGACTCAGTGCTGCTCTCTTTCTATTTGTTGTTCCATATGACTACTTTCTACTTATAGTCTAATGGTCACTGCCTACTCAAAGTTAGTAGAAAAAAGTTACTTGATTTGCATTTATATTTTTGAAAATTGGTTTTACATTAGCGTACAATTGGCTAGTTTAGTTAGTTGAAAATCTCAGTGTTTTTGTAAAGTAGGATTACTACCTAACAAATGACCCAAAATAAAATGTTTACCAAATGACACAGAGAAAAATAATCTTTTGTGTTTCAATAAATAAAACTTTTCATTAGAGTTTATTCTTGAATCTGAGGTACAATCATTATGTCTTAGAGAGTTCTAAGGGTTGCTTTATATTGAGAAATAAACTGCAATAAAATATTTCAGGAGTCATCACCCCCAAGTGATTGTTAATGACCTCTGAAATATCTTATTTCAATTCTAAGTGCTAAATTATTTTAACCACGCTAACACAGAGGCTTTCTAAAAGCTAAGAGTAACAATTAAGACCCTGTATCATTATTTTTTATGAATTGTCACAAACTCAGTCACCTGTTTACAGTCAGTTCTGCCCTCAGTGCTCCATAGCTCTTATTCACCACATTGTCATCTCCCTGTACCTAGTGATCAGTCATAAAAAGGTTTGTGGCTCCCTTAGAGTGCATGATGTGTTTCGTTATCTTCAGGTTCAATGTCGTTTCAAGTTTAGCATCTATGGATATATCAACAAAGATTCTAAATATTTGCAGCTGGATGTAAAAAGTCCAGATTTTCCTTGTATTTGATTATGCTGCAATCACTCAAGGCTGACCAGTAAACTTGGTAAAAATCACACCATAAAACAAGTTTATATGCTGGCATTAACTCTACCATTTGGAAATATATTGTCAAGAAGCACAGACTATATAAAGAACTAGGGTATAACACACCATCCTTTAAAAGGCAAGCCTGCTTCTAAACGATGTGCTCCGTATGTGCTCATATTTATTTGGTCATTCAGTTAATAACTATAGAATGACCATCATATGCCCTAGATGCAGAGGGTCTGATAACGCATAGAGCCAGAATTTCAGGTGCTGATGACTTAGCCAAAGAGAAAAGATATAACATTACTCCATGAAAAGACATGAGACTATAATCATATTAATATCATTAACAATAGGGGACTCTGGTAATCACTTGTATACCATCTACTGTATGCCTTAGGCATGTTCCTTAATTTTTCTATTTCCAAAATAAAGAATATAGACTACAAGTTCTTTTAGGCTCTTCTGCTTGGATGCCTCCTCCTGTTCACTCAGATATAATAAAGTTAATTTTTGTCATTTAGAGTAAATGCTAACACATATACTAGATAATATTGGAGAAATAGATTCCAAGGCCAAAATCATTTTTTTAAGACAAAGAATATTTTCTAAAAGGTATAATAGACAAAAAGATTATGGGCTTGAATCCATTCAGACTTGTGTACACAATCCAGCTCTGCCATCTTCTAATGTGTGACATTGGTAAGCTGATTCACTATTCTTAACCTTCCTTTTCTATAAAATGAGGCAAATAATATCTAAATGAGATAATGCATGTAACATCATCTGGCACACAAAAGCACTTATACAGGATAGCTATTACTATAAGCATTATCTGCATAGAATTTTTTTTCTTTTCTAAGCCCTGGCACATTAACCATATAATTTTACCTTCACAATACTCTGTAAGGTAGTATTATTCCCATTCTGCATTTCAGGAAACTGAATCACAAAGAAGTTCAGTCACTGCCATTGGGCATATTAGGAAACAACTTTTATGTCTCTCCACCAAAAAAGAGGTAGAGAGAGTGAAAAGTAAGAGTTCCCTTGACTCTCCATGAGTGTCAAATTCTGCACAGCTATTTTCATCCCAATAGAGTTAATTTTTAAAAGTTTATTTCCACAACTTTAAATAACCTTCCTCTTACATATCACTGAAAGTGAATTCACTCTGGAGTGTGTGTGCATGTGTGTGTATGGGCTGGATAGTAACACAGAGCTGTGATTGCTGGAAGGGGTTATTAATTGCATATATATTTTGTACATTTTTAGTCAAGAATCTCCAAGAATTATCCAAGAGAAAAAAAATATTCATTCATTAAGCTGATGAAGATAGAAGGCACAACAGAAATAAAATGCTAGTGAACTATCACTTACCCAAAAGCATAATGTCCATGATCCAGAACAGAACCTCATTAAAATGTTTTTTTTTATATTACTTGAATGTTGCTTACAAGTTTAGACTATCATGTTCAGCCTTAATGTTTTAATTTTTTCCTGTGTAGTCCTTGTGTTAGAGAGAGAAGGTATTCAATCAGTTAACGAGGTCAAAAAAATTCATTCTTACTCTTAGAAAAATAATGAGCTGGAAATTCTTGAGGACTAAATGGTTAATCATGGCCACATTTGTGAATAGGAAGTTGCTAAATCTGCTTTGATGTAATGATTACATCACAGGAGACTTCAGACCTCTCTAGCTCTTGTAAAACTGCCTGCAGGTCACACTCTCATGGCAGCACTACAGTCCTTTTTTTTTTTTTTTCTTTTTAATTCAGCAGATAGCTTTCTAGCTGTGAATCTTCTGAACACAGACTGAATTATGGGAAATTGATCTACACACCATCCTGTAGCTATGCGCCAGTCACAACTCAGATCTAATCTTTATTAGCTCCTTATAGAAATGTCTGAGACTGACCACAAATTCCAAAAGTGGCATTCTGGATTGTCATGGGAATGTGGTTTTCGTATGCTGGAAGATTTAGAAAACAGGACTCCAAAAAAGGAGACTCCTACACCTATGATGAATAACTACTCAAGTGTGGGTTTTTCTGCTACAATTCTTAGGAAGGAATGTATCCTAGAAACGAGCATAGAAATAGATGGATATTGGGTGAATCTCTATGCTTTTCCTCATTCATCTTACTTTTGCTTTTTATAGAAGTTTATAACAACTATAAAAATAATTAAATTAGGTATAGGTACAGAATAAAGGGATTTTTCCCCTTATGGCGTGAACTTATAGGCCAAAAAGGATACTTATACTAACAACAGTACAGACACCTAAATAGAAGAATTAGTAGTGACAGTCCATTTCTTAAAGAAAGCTGCTGACTCTGCTTCCTGCTGTGTCATTGCCACAGAACTCATTGACTCATCTCTGCCTTCAAAGACATCAGTACCACCTCATGCCAAATCTAAGCAAGAAAATCTAATGCAAAGAAGCTTTGGAAATATGCATAATTTCACCCAAAACATGTCAAAGAGTGATTCAGAAACCTGAAGTCTGTGTGCATGCTGCTTAGACTTTAGACAAATTGATCACTGGAATGCAGAGTAAATTTGACTTTGTACTTCAGTAATAGGAGCATTTCTTTTAAAATATCAAATTTTACACTTTTATTTGCAGAAAGTGCATGGCCTAAGTATTTTCTTATAAAAAAGATTTTCTAGATATACCCAGCTATAGCTTTCACTAGGTCTAACGCGTATATGAATGATCTTACCCTCTCACCATTCCTACCATAGAATTGTTTGCAAATAGCAGAGGAGATAAGAAAAGTTGATCCTCTCTGTGCCCTTAACCCTTTTCAATTCACCTTTATTTCAATGATCAATACAGGAAAGAAAACTGGAAGGTACCCACTTCCACAAACCAAGTTCCCTTCCTGTATTTTAACATCCAGCTGTAGGACCTGACTCTTAACTAACAAGACAGATCTTATCCACATCACTTACAAAAATCCATCTTGCTGAAGCTTGTCTTTCAAAACTTGACTTTAGAGCAGAGATTGCAAAGCCCATGGTCCTTGGTATTATGTATTGGCATAAATGATAGGACTGTGGTTTTGCTTTTATTATGTTTTAAATTATTTTAGCTGTCTATAATTAGAAATCAACAGATTTGTATATTAAAATAATATGTAAGGGTTCTTTGAAGAAATTGTAATGTCTACAAGCACAGTGCTTGTATTCATGCACACTAGTAATTGACCAAGGATGAGCCGAGGTCTACATTTTAGAGTGGGATTATGTTCTCCATTGCCTTATAGGTCTCCCGTACAAAGCCCTTTCACTCGTTACTTATTTGCCCCCTATTATAATCACTTGAATTTTCTGCCCTACCTTAAGGGATGCTCTGCACACAAGGCGGAGGGGGGTTGAGTGATGTGGCAGGGCACCCCAAAGTGTATCTTAGGTTAAAAAGAATATTCCTAATAAAATGCTCTGTCTTTTAACTTCTACTAGGGATCCAACAGGCTTTTGTGGAATAACTGTTGATGCTAAATATTATACCTAACACTGATTTTAAAAGGCAAAATATATTCTAAGGTCCAAATAATCAACTTACAAACGGACTACTTGGGCTTTCTCATCAGAAGATAATGCCTGAAATCACTTAGGTCTTATATCCTGAACTAATCAGTAAGCATTAGCTAAGCAGTTACCTAAGAGTTACAAAGAATGTATGCAGAGAATGTCATAGTCATAAAGCTTCTGGCTTCCTGCTTCTCTAGTTAAGGAAGGTACATAAGATTAGAGATTCTTAGAAAAAATGAAATCCACTTAATAGCAGGCATCTTGTCCAAAAGTGTTCAGAAAGGTTTTCCCTCTACCAAGGAATTAAACATATAAAACTTGGGCTTACTCTCCAGTTTTAGATTTACTGTGCTACCTGTATTTCTTAAATCTCTGTCATTTATAGAACTGAGTTGATTCCCTACTCTGCCATTTATTAGCTATGTGACCTTTAAAGAATTGCTTGATATCTTTTAGTCAGGGTTTCTGTATCAGCAACATGTTTATAAAAGCATTTATCTCAATCATTATTGGCATTGATGTAAGAAGGTAATGAGTATAAAGTACTTTGCATGATGCTGGTACATTTTACTAAATGTTTTACATATCTGACTTTATTTTCTTCCCTTGTTTTCCTCTTTTTTTATCAAAAAAAAGGTTATTTCTGTCCTGTAAAAACCATAAGATAACAACTCTTCTAATATCTCTGCTTAACCAGCCTTCTCTACCTACTACCATGTTACCTACACATATAAAACAAATAGAAGAACTTTTCTCCCTGGTTTCTATAATTTTGAATACCAGGAATAGAGAAAAATATTTAATCCCTCAGTTTACATTTACAGATATTTAAATTGAATTCCAGAGAGGTTCAGTGATTTGCTAAAGTCACTTAAGTGGAAGAATAGAACTCAACTGTTTTAAAACACAAAAGACAAAATGAAACCAGGTTTGAAACAGAAGGGCTCGATAGAGCTATATATTTTTTAAATTGAGTAGAATAGTGACTTGATTAAAAGAACTAGATCAGTCTCAAGTGCATAATCAGACTGGTGATTAAAACAAAGTTTGGCTTCTAGACCTGAGATCACTCATTCGTAATTGTCAGCTGGCATGTTTTCTTGTTAACTCTTGGCCAAATACCATCATGAAGACTGATACTGGGAAGTTTCTAGTTTCAGAGAAGTTTCACATGCCAATTAATTGCATATTAAAAATTGGGGTACATAATTTCTACAGTTTTGCACATGGTCAGCTTTTGTTCTAGTAGCGTTCCTAAAAACACTTTTATCTATGGTACAGAGGTCCGACAACTACAGTATCATTGAAAATACCTTATAAAATCAATTTTTCAAAAGGAAAATGTCATTGTTCATCAGGGGTATTGGAGATTCAAGGGACTTCTTTCCAGATAGGATTTTGAGGGGGAAAAAAAAATATGTCAACTAGAGGAAAGGGAAGAAGATTAATATTCGCTGAATAACAAAGCCCACGTCATGTGGCATTTGTTATATTAATGTATCATCCTATCTGATTTTACTATTATCTTCACTTTGCACTAGAGTATGTTTTTTACAAGACAGATACAAGAGAAATTAAACAACTTTCCCAAGAACAAGTCAGGGTTCGAACCCATCTGTCTCCATGTTTCACACTTCAGTCAATAAGCCATGGTGTTTATCATCTTTGAAGATTTTCTGTAGAATTAATGGTATTCTACTTCACTTTAAATACACATTAATTCAACAATGATTTATTGAATTCTATACTTACTATATATTTGGATGGGGAGAAAAAAAAAAAAAAACAAAGGCTCTACATAGTATTATCCCCAGCATAGTATATGGCACATAGTAGGTACTGAAGATACTTTGTTGAATGAATGAATAAATCAATGGATGAAGGAATGAATGGATAAATAAATACCTTCAACTTGCTAACCATCTACCTAGAACTGCACCGTGTAATACATAGTCACCAGCCACATACAGCTATTGCACATTTAAAACATGAGTGGTCTAGATTAAGATAGGCCGTAAGTCTAAAATACACACCAGATTTCTAAGACATGTTACAAAAAAAAAGAATATAAGATATTTCTTTAATAGTTTTTATAGTGATTACATGATAAAATGATATTTTGGATATATTGAACTAAATAAAATATATTGTTAAGTTTAGTTTCACCTGTTTATTTTTACTCTTTTAGTCTGACTACTGGAAAACTATGTATGTAGCTTTCCTTCTATTTCCACTGGATTGCATCAGTCTGGTAGTTGAGGCATTTGCTTTTCTATTCCAATTTTATTATTAAAATTAGTTATTTTTCTGTCTCTAATTAATGATAATGTTAGGTTTTAAATGCTGCCCTTTTTAAATGCCAGCCTATGCTCATAAGATTTAAATCAATTGTGAGGTTAGAAATTTTGATATCCAGATGCAAAATAGTCCATATGCAAACTCTCCTAAATATGACTTCCCTTTAGACCCTTTTCTGGTGAGGAGCAACTGCAGCTCTCCAAATCCATTAGTGGACCAAATTGTGTAAAATAAAATCTAACTTCTTCATCTTGGCAATCAAATACTCAAGGCTGTTATCAACTGTCTCTATTCCACTTCATGCTTCAGCCAACTTTGATCTAGATTTCACCTCTACTGTATTTCTGGAACATAGGTATGAGTGCCGTGCCTTTATTCATGCTGTTATCTCCACTTGGAGTTCTAGTCACTAAACGCAACTCCTGCCTAGTCTTTCAGGTTTGATGTAAATATTGCTTACTTCATACTGAACTCCCATAATACTCTTATTCCATATAGTTTTTTCCTTCCTTCTAATTCTAAAACACTAACATAACAATTATTGATTGTGGAAAGGCTCTGACTTTTCTAAAATCGTAGCACTGCCCTTTTCCCATATTCCAGGAACGGAAAATTTATAAAGAAACTTTTAAAACATGAAAAAGTCACTCACTGTACATTCAGGTTAGGCTTTTAAGGATCATGTTCCTCATATCTTTTAGCAGAAAGAGTATTAATATACTGAGCAGCTTCTAATCCAGGGAGTGGGCAGTCACACCTGTGTGTTCTATTCCACACAAGCAAAGGCATTCTTGACTTAGCTGTAACATGTCTTCCCACCAAAAGAGGAGAGCTGCCAAGATGCTCACTGAGAACAGTTGTTGGTTTGTGTACAACTGTAAATATGGGTTTGTTCTTTTTCTTTCTTATTATTTTTTTTAAGGGTGGAAGGGGGAGGAATAGGAGAGGACTCTAAAAGCTTTATTTATTTATAACCAAACATATCCTTATTTGATAGCAGATGATCAATTAAAGCAATGTGTGACAATTGAACAACATTCTGTCAACAAGCAAAGATATCAGTGGAGCTGACAAGTAATAAGCATTTCTTGCAAAAAGAAAGAGTCCCCCTCTAAAGCCTTCTCTCTTGGCACTGGGGCTTTGCTAAATCTGGCTCACCATTTTGTGAGTGGGAACAATCAGCTTTGTAGGTTGGAAGGAAGTATTATAATTAAATGTCCACCCACTTTTTCCTTTTTGATGAAAGGCTCCCATGAAACTTACTAAAATAAAGTGCATCAAGACAGATAAATTTTTGATGAGTAAGTTAAAGTACTGAGAAAGCTGGCTTTTCACATAGAAAACTTTTCAAATTCATAGAAAATTTTCAGGCCCACATCATACTCATATTTAATAATGATTAATATGTAAATCATGGAATAAACTGGAGATTTTACTGTTTCAGTTGGTAGCAGCTATAGTGTTCAGCATGAACTGACTTGCTGAGAACAAACTATAATATGATTCAGAAATGACAGTAGAGTTTTAAAAAATTAATTTTAGAGAAATATTAAATAATATCCATTATAATAAACAATATATTTGTTGAATTTAATGGCATTCTTCTGAATAATAGTTTATTACACATTAAGTCATAAATTATATCTCTGAACCCGGCTAAGTTCTTTACAGATGTTATCAAATTATCACAAACTCCTTCTGAGGGAAATCTAAAGCAGTGTTTACAGTGTCTGCTTTTGACGATTAATAGCAAAGTCATTTGCTAAACCACTGTGATAATTATTTTAATGTATCTCAGAATGGAGAGTAGGAAGGTACTCTACTAAATAATTGGGCTCAGGCATATTTATCAAGTTCAGTTACTGAAATCTAAAAAGTCAACTTTTTAGAGAGAAGAACTGAGCTACTGTTACGAATATGTCCCTGCATTCAGTACAGATATATTGTGCACTAGATGTAAAGACTTGCTATTCAAGGAGGCTCAAAATGATAAAAGTAAAAATTTTCCTTTCTGGAATTGCTTTTCAGACAAAATTAATATTTTAAACTTTCTGTTTAATAGGTATTATTTGTGGAAGCCAGTAGAGTTAACGGTGCCCTAAGTCATCATCAGTGCAAGAACAAAGTACTAGGTAGCATAATTCAATGAGCACATGTGTCACTAATTACTAATCACTAAGTGAAGATGACTTTTAAGATGACAACCTCTTGACTCCTGCTTCTTCTTCCCACTGTGGCTTGGTAGATCCCAAAATAGAATAACTTGGATGCCCAAAGTGGGAAAAGCTTTGCTTAATAGTTTCTTAGTTCTGTATAACAAAATAAAACAATCATTAGGATCTAGGTTCTCTCTGGTTATTAGCACTACCTAGGATTTTATAACTGCCATTTCACCCATGACCATTTTATATTTTTATACCAAACTATGTGATAACGTAACAGAAGACCTCAGACATGGCTCCATTAGAGAATAGGAATGCTCAGGCTTAATTATTAGCTACTTTGTTTCTCATTCCCATTTATTTTCTCTAATACCACAAATCTTTTTGGTCTTCTAATTATTACTCGTATAATTTCTTAATGCTTGGTGTTTTTGCTTTGTGTTCAATTCCACTATTTACTATCTTTTTATAAAAATCACAATAACCATTATCTAAAATGTTCCTTTAACAGCATGGAGCTTTTTCAAAGATCTTATAGGAATTCTTTAAAAGTGGACTTTTTTCCATTTAAGGCTTACTTCAACGAGTTCACTGATTTTAGATTTCTCTGACAAACATGGTTGACATATCAAAACTCAGGATTGTTGAAGATAGCTTTTTCTTGAAGTCATTTAGAATCTAAGACTTTCTGCCCTGCTAAATCAAATTCCACAGCTTGGGAATAAGATGGGTATATGTACCTGTCTGTGTAGGGTGCTAGTAGGAAAAGGGAGATAGAAAATTGGTGAGCGATCTGTATACCGATTGAACTCAGAATGTACTTTGAAATGGTATATTTAAGCTCTCCTATTTCCCTGGATTCTGTCATGAACACTCTGTCTCAATTTTTATAATAAATTAATGATGATTTTCTCTGTGCTTTGATTAGACAGCTCTTTTCAAAAAAAGAATTTTTCTGTTTCCTTCTTGATAAAGAACCCAGTATGCAAGGAGTATACTTAAAAATCATTTTCATTTTCCTCTATGTCTGTATCTCTTGGAAAAATAGAAGTCTCTCGATTGTAAAAACTATTTGCTAGTTCATAAAGTTTAGAAACTGGTTGCAGCCTTAGACATTATCTTGTTTAACCTTCACTATAGATAAAGGAAATGAAGCCCTAAGAAGTCTAGTAGATTGAAGGGGGCCACAAATACTCTGCTATTCCTTCTACTGAGAGATTGAGTCTCATGGTCCCCACCTACCACTGCTTCCTGTGTTTGGGCCAGCTCTGTGATTACTTTGACCAATGAAATACAAAGTGACATTCTGCCAATTTCTGGGCCTAGGCCTTAAGAGAATGTCAGCTTCTGCTTTCTGTCTCTGGCTTGCTCTTGAGACTTCTCATCTCAAAATCCAGAAACTATATGCTTCAAGAAGTTGAAGCTACACAGAGATAACATATATTGCTGCTCCAGTCAACAACCACAGCTAAGCTCCCAGCTGACAGCTAACATGCACTTTCAGTTATGTGAATGTTTCGTTGCCTGTCCAGCCTAGTCAAACCTTTGAAGGGCTATATTTCTATCTAATATTTAATAGCAAACATGTTAGACTTGAGAATTGCCCAGCTCTGCTCAGTCAACCCACAGATCAGTGAGAGAATAATAGATGGTTGTTTTAAGCTACTAAGTTTGGGGAGAGTTTGTTGTGAAGGCTAACTGGAACTGAAAAGAACTTTCACCAGTTTCTAAGTATACCACAATAAGAACTAGAAGACTCTCACTCTAGCATCATCTTACTATAATGTGTTAAGGGAACATACAGAGTTAAATTATACATATTCTTGGTAGCTCGGCATTCCAAAATCTATTAATCTTTCAATATTCACATAAAATAAAGAACTTTGAAAACCCTTAAACATTTATAACAGAGTCTTAGAGTTCTGTCTACGTAATAATAAACCATCATTTGGTAATAAATTAAGGTAGCATTCTTAAGTGTTCCCTGAAGGCAGTACTTTAGTAATAAGTGTCATAAAAGAAAGAGTTCCTTAGGTAAACTGATTTGGGGAAAATTTGGCACAGTAAAGAGATTGCTTTAACTCTATATTTTTTCAGAAATGTAAAATGTCCAAAAAGCGAAATATATAGAACTCCACCACCCCCCCCCCCCGCCAAATTATGTGATCAAGGAATCCTTCCTTACTGAGCAGCTCATGAGTTACATTTCACAGAAAAACTAAACTAAGAAATAAGAATAAGTTTATTAATGGAAACAAACTTTTACTTTCAGAATATTTCATCAAAAAGTTGTTTTCACCATTCAGTGTGCCTTCAGCTTAGAGAACATATTTTTAGACAAAACTTTTACAATTACCAGGGCCTACACCTAGTTAGCTGCCTTTAACAACTTGATCTTTCTGCTCTGCTCTCTTAACATTTTCCTGTGGATGTAGTTAATATTTCAGGATTGAGTATAAGAAAGACTAAATAAAACTAGATAAATAATAAATTATTGAAATGAATTAGTTAAAAATTGGAAACCTGAAAATCAGTTCTGACTCCTAGCCTGGTTTGGGTTTTGTACCTTATTTCCCTGAAAGGCCATGGAATTGTAACAGTTACTCTGTCTCACAAAATTCTTGGAAGTTCAAAGGAGATTTCAAAGTTGGAGATGGGACAGTTTTAGGGCTGAAATGATCTTAGTGTTCATCTATTTCTCCACTCCTTTCACTTTCTAGATGTGAAGCCTGAGATGCATAGACTTTACAGTGCAATGCTAGTTACATTGGAAACTTCCTTCCAAGAGGATCCACAGTAAGGATGTTAGTAAACTGTATATTTAAGTAGATGCTATATTTAATGCTGTGATTCTAATTCAGGTGGTGACTATTTCTAACCCACAACCTTTACAAGCAATTTGGGCCCCAAAACATATATTTCACCAGAGTTCATGGCCAGTATAGAGAAGTATGGCAGTCAAAACATTAATAACTAGTATGGCATGGGCACTGATAATGTGAATACACACTAGCCCTAAAAAATTGTTACAGTCATATTGATGGGTACCAACCAAAATATATCATCTCTGGTATAAGAATCTGGTCAATCACATTTCCCCTTCCTGCCACTAGTTCCTAGGCTTGGGAGTACTGTCGCCTTACTGGTGTTGAAAATTCTTCCATTCAGGCTCTTTCTTATATATACTGTGGCTGCATTATTAATGCCCATAATACAATAGGTTCTATTATCTGTCTCTTGGGAATTACCCAACACTTCATGGCTCCTTGAGCAACATGCTACCCTGACCTCCAAATCATGGGTCATTTCCATGTTTTTGGTTTCCAAGCAGGAGAGAATGATAGTCTTGTCATATCCTCTTGCCCCTATTAAGAGATAACCCCATCCACTAGCCCTACTTAATGATTCTGAATCACTCTTCCCCTGTATATCCTTTCTTGTTCTATAGTCGCATTACAGAATTGAATATGATTTGAAAGGCCGAAGGAGTAAATATAGCCATGAAAATGGTAGGACAACACAAAAATGGCATGAGATGGGGTATTTGATATTTTTAAGTTACAATGGGAAGAAAATATTTGTAAGGATAAAACAAAGTATCTGCATTTAACTTGTGTTCTGCGTGTAACTCTGAAAAAAAATACACTTAAAAAAACAATATTGATTATAATTTCACATCTTTTTCCAAATACATTGGTCTTTTTCCAAGCCAATAAGGGATGGTTTATACAATTTGACATATATACTTACTTTGGCCCAGCTCTGATTCATTTATAATAAGTTGTCAAAGTTTTTATTTAAATACAATTAAACTGTAAATGGGGAATGCAAATCTCATTCTCATGGATTTAGAATAGTCACAATTCTAGTTCACTTACCTCTACTAGCCTGCTGGTATGTTCACGAAATATTGCAGCATATTCTTTTATTTCCTTTTCCCGGCCATTCTTGGCAGCTTCAATGAGAACCAAAAGTGGGACTGTCGTATCCAAAAAGGAGTCTGACACATGATCTATAATCGCCTTACGGAGCTAAAAAGAAATAGAAAATTCAAGCCTTTATTTTTAAATCAGAAAATAGTTCATGTTATTTTGTATTTTTATAGTGTAGGTAGTTACAGAATTTATTTCATATGGTTTTTGCACAATCCCTAAAATCATAATATATAAGACTGTGTACATATGTCATTTACAAAGCTAGGACAAGTGAAATATATAAGAAAAAACCATCAAGCAATATCTCTCTTGCTTTAAAATATTATTATTTTTTTCTTTAATCATACTTGGCACAGAAGTCAGATAATAAGTGATAATACTTCATTTTTGCTTCAAAAATTACACTATTATAATGTTTATGCATGTGTACAAACAACATTGAACATCATGTATTTTCATAATTACAAAATTATTAAATGTTTTCTACCTTGTTGGAGGAACTGATGAAATTTTGATTAGCTAAATTATAGATTTCATGGTAATTAAACCAAGTTAAAGCACCAATTATGCCAGTTGATAATAGATTAATAGAGCAAGGAGAATAATAAATGAGTTTGATGTCCAATTTTCTTCATTTGCATTAATTGTTCTTGCCCTCACACCTTAAATTATTAAACAAGTATAACATTCTGCTACAATTAGTTCTTTTAAATGAGATTATGTGTAAGCTTATAAATGACAATCAGGCAATTACTCTACTCAGCAAATATTTCCTGAAATTTAGAACTTCATTGGAAAATTAATAAATTGTATTTATGTAATATGAAGCCCTTAAGGATCACAGTATAATGAAATGTTTCATTAATAATGTCATTGACTATTAAACAGCCCCAAAAGTTTTTGGTCACTCCCTCATTTAACTTCATGACCTCTATACAATAAAACAAAGAGATGAATAGCTATCAGACAGGAAATTTGTAATTTACCTTTTGCAAAAATTATATTTTAGGGTATTTTTTTAAACCAATAGACACTATCCCAGTTTCAGATTTTGTGAGAATTAATAATACATTTTCAAGGGGTTGAATAATATAGTTGCATAAAAAAAGAATATGATCTATCTTTCTATAGTAATTATAGAATAACAAATCCACAATAATTATAGATTTCTTAGAGAAAAATACCTCTGCTTAAGACGGCAGAGCTTGCTCAAATAACTGTGAAATTTTTTGCTACCAACAATTTCACAAAGTCTGTAGGAAATCCCCAAGGAAAAATTCTACTTAGCATGTAGAGAGGCAAATCACTGATGCAAGTAATTAATATTTACTGAGCAATTACTAGACAGGATGTAGAGTACTAAGGAGTTACAAGGCAAAGTGAAGACCTTGAGTGAATCAACGACGTATTTAATGTCCATAAAGAGTAGACCAAGGAAGTCAGTCAAGAGATCACAATTTAGGACTTAAGCTGGGAACTACAAGTTGTATAGTTCCAGATACATAAGAGAAAAATATAAGGAATCTCTTAGAAGGGGAACAGTTTTCAATGGCTATTTCTCCCCTTCATCCTTTTCTTCTTTCACTTGTAAGAGGACTACAAGTAGGGCTAAGAGGAGATCTACACTAGAGATGCGTAACTGAAAGCCAGCATACATATAAGAGGCAATTCAAACCAAGGAGATGGATAGGATCATATAGAGTGAAATGCACAGTGAAGAGATGTCCAAGAATGAAATCATAGGAAATACTACCATTTATTGGAGTCATGCGATAGAAGTGTAAAACCTAAAAGAGACTGAGATGAAGATCAAGAAACAAAGAGAGCAAATGGTCAACAACTAAGGGAGAAATTTTCAAATAAATCTCTTTGTTAGTGCTCTCCAAATAATCTTATCCTACCAAAATAATTATAATACCTGCATTATTAACTTGTTGAATCTTCTTTTCTGTGTATTTGATTTCATTCAATTCAACAGATATTTCTGCATTCCATTCCTTACCTTTCTACCAAGAGCAGGTATTGTGAGAAATGTCAAAATGAAATGCATGATCCTTTATAATCTAGTGGAGGAGTGAGAGTCATTAAATATTACAATAAAGGAAACCAGGAGATGATTGACAGCAAAGAAATGTCAATAAAATCGGTGTCAGAATCCAATTTTAAAGATAAGTTATATAAAAATAACCAAGACTTGTTTATTGGATTTGTTCACTAAGAGGTTATTGCTGAACAGAGAGCAGGTTCAGTGGGAGAGCGGGAGAGGGAGTCCTATTGCTATGGTTTGAAGATTGAATGGGAGACGAGGAGGTAGAGATAGTGAGAATAAACTCCCGTTACTGGTAATTTGGGACATGAAGAAGCAAGGCTTGGTTTTAACTATACTGAGAGACAGGTTTAAAGAGGAATTGTTTCTCAAATAAAAGACTTTGATGTTTGTTCCCATCTACTACTGTCCCCAGAAAGTCAAATTGTCCTCTAGTGCTTTAAATATATGTATTTATCACTATGCAAAAAACTAGAGAGAGAGAGAGAGAGAGAGAGAGAGAGAGAGAGAGAGAATAATTATCTTACGTTGTGCCATTTTTTGTAAATACTTAAATAATTATAGCAATCTTCTTTCAGCACTGAATACATTTGCTATGGTCTGTATCTCTCCCCTTTGGTACTACCTTTTGTCTTCCCTTCATTTTAATTGTATTTACTCCTCTTTTATTATTATTATTATTATATTATTATTATTATTATTATTATTGTTATTATTTCTTAAAAGTTTTCAACTATATTTTCTTTGCTATTCTTTCAAACCTTTACCCCATACAGAAGTGTTGAAATATATTGCAAAGGTGAGGCTTGAGGTATAGCTAATTTACTATGAATTAAAGAATAAATAATTAAATCAACTCTTTTGCTAATATTTTAAAACAAATTTGGGACATATTTTCCCCCTAAGGCTTTTGCTAGCTACATAACACATTAAGTGATAAAAGGTATACCACGTTAAGTGTGGTATTACGTTCAGTAGGGCAAGACAAAAAGGCTGGAAAAATGAGCTTTCAAATAAGTTCTACACCAATGTTTCAAAATTCTGTTGGAAAATGAGCTAAAATTACCTGACATAATATAATGTCAAATATAATGAGCACAATAAATCTTTTCTAAAATTGTACATTCATTCAAATTAACAAATGCATTTTGAGCCTTCTATCTAGGGAAAAGGCATCATTCTAGGCTTCCTGGGGAATATCAGGATGACAAGGACAGGGTAACTATGAGGGAATGAGAGATGCACAAAGAGTTTGATGAGTATCTTAAAAGTAAAAACAAATGAGAAACAACTTAGTCCATCATGGTTAAGAAGGCTTCAGTAAGGATGATATATATATATATTCCATTTTAAAAGCTGAATAGGATGTTAAGAGTTGGAGCTGGGAAATGGGAAGCATAACATTTTAGGAATAGAGACCGTCACAAGAAGCAAAATAGAAACATCCTCAAGACATCACAAGTATCTAATGTTATTGGAACATAGTGGTAGGGTAAAGATTGAAATAGGATTTCATTAAGTACAATGTAGGCAATGGAAAACATTTCAGTAAAAAGAGTAAAATAAAATGAAAAGATTAAAAGATGATAGAAAAAAAATGGCCAGAAATTGGTGACTTATGCTAGATGTGAGTGATATTTTAAGAGATAGCACAGTCAGCAGTCAGGGATGCTTTGTAAGTATCTTAACCTATGCAAATAAGAAAGTACAATTAGTGCAACCAAACCACCATTTTCTCACCAGATTGTGTATCTTGTCGATTCCTGATCATTTACCATCACATTGATAGCTATTATTATGGACTATTAGAAGCTCTTAATGCTTTACATCTCATCTACTGGACATTCTCTGATTTCATTTTTCGCTGTGGGGAACAGTTCCATGCCCTCTGAAGACATTCCATCTTGAGAGCATTCATTATTTTATTTTTGTTATTCTTTCTCAGTGCCTGTTCTAAGTCTCTGTGAGATTCTCAGTCCAAATAAAGACAGCCTGGTAATTGAAGAGTCAACACCACAAATCCCTTAATCAATTGGGATGAGAACTACTGGATAAAATTCCCAGCCTCCATCCATTGGTCGGACAATTCTGGGAGGCATTATGTCCCTTTCCAGAGTTCCTTAGGCTCCCGTTGCCTTTTCCTTTCCTGCCTATTCTCTACACTTCATACTCTCTTATACTTGCTTCTTGGCATCACTTCCCAAATAAACTACTCACCATAAGGCCCTGGCCTCAGAATCTGCTTTCAGAGGAATCCAATATTTAAAAAAAAAAAAAAAAAAAAAAAAAGATACATTTGGCTGGTGTTAAATGCTGTTTGGTCACCAAGTAACAGACTCTATATTTACGTAAACTGATGATCACATTTCACCACTTCTGCTTTGCACACCACTGGGTTTGATTTGCCATTCTCTATATTATGCTGACTATGAAAGAGGAATTATTATGAGATAGAACTAGAGGTACAGATAGTGACAAGACACAGAGAGCCTTGAAGGCTATGCTAAGTAATTTTCTTTGTGTGTTCTGACATATTCATAAGGAATATTTTTCATTTAAATTGTATATTCATCTATGTATAATGTAAATACCTAGGGCCTCTGTCTTATTTGTTCTATATTATTTTCCTGCCCAGTGGAACGACTCATTCCTTTTACTTGGGTGATAGACAAAAAAATTTAAAGAAGAATTCAACATGCCAATTTAGAACTAGGACAACCTTAGGAGCCACAAAACTAAAATTTGAAGTTAATGGGAGGCCAATTGGAGTTAGAGGTATGTATTTTTAATAATACCTGTATGAAAGATGTCAGGCACAAAACTGAACTGAGGGGCTTTCTGTCTTTTCTCTCTATAGTTTAATAAAAGGCTTTGAGACATCAATTTTTCTATCTCCCACTGATATAAGTGGTTTGGTATTTCAAATAAAAAATAATATATTTCTCTACAATGAAATCCAAAGGTGAAAGCTGTATGTGAAAACTAAAAGAAAGCCCTGCTCACCACACCGCTGCCCCAACCACCAAATAAGAATGGAACTGTGAGGGGAAGAGGAAAGAAGAGAAAGTATTTTAGAAAAGAAATGCTCACAGAACTAGAAAAACTTTTATCTGTGCATATTCATGCTATTTTAATTTTAAGTCAATAGCAAAAATAACTTTCAAACCTCAATTGATTAAAGAACTAATTTATCTAATAATTAATTCAGCATATACCTACCATGTCAAATTAATAGCACTTGTATCTTTAATATTTAATATTTAGTTTTTTTTGATGATGAGAATGATGAGGAGAAGGTACAAAAACCTAGTTACTTTCTTCGGAGTGTGGCACTGCTACTACCAATATGATAAAGAGATAGACATAGCAATTCAGCAATTCAGCAACTAAAGAACTAATTGATTTTTGTTTTGTTTATTTGTTTTTACCAGAATCCTATTTTATTTGACATATCTCATCTTTATTTTACATTATGAAATAGATAATTATTTTTCAATATACACGAAGAAAAATTTTAACTTGACTTTAATGAAATCGAATGTATGTTTCACTTTGCATAATACAGTAGAAATGGAATATATTCAACTGTTTTAATTTTTTGATGGAGTAAAGGAGGTTTAAAAATCCTTCTCCCTTCCTAAGAACTTCAGTAGGTATGCATTTCTCAAATGAATAATGGGAAAGGAGACTAAATAAAGAAGAAAACTTAAACTTAAAAAAAAAAACATGTAGAATAAATAATAGCGAAGAAAAAATGTATGCAGTAAAATCAGTGTATTAGGTACAAGAAATTCTGAAGATGAAAGGGCTTTACCTCTTGCCTATGGGTAGTGGTTATAAGTTTGACCTGAGATTGAATGGACCTCGGCTCAAAACTTGGCATTACCAGTTAGCTAGGTGCTGTTCACTTAATTGATTCACCTGAGAGATTGAGATAATACTATGGTATTATTTCTTGCTTAAGGGATACAAATCAATAATGTAAAGACTACAATTGGTAGAGCTTTTGAAAGCATTTATTAATGAGAGATGTTGTCATAACTATCATTTTAAGGGATTTAAAACCCAGTGGGTAGAAAAACCCATTAAAAAATAAAAATACTAACAGAATATGATCACTGCTATAATAGAACTACACATGCTGTAAGTGCTCTGGGAAGACAAAAATCAATTCCAACTGGTGAAAATGGCAAAGATTTCATGGAGAAGTACATTAGTCTTAAAGTTCCTCAGTTGTTAGGGGTTGGGTCAGGGGAGTGAGGGGAACAGGGAGGGCACCAAGTTAAATGAACCATGTATTCAAAGATGCATGTCATTTGGAGGTAGAGATAAGGGTGAAAGAAAATTTGATGAATAGCAAATTGACTCTTTAGTCTGAGGACAGGTTAAAGTGCTGGTGAGGCGAGGAAGAACTGAGAAAAAACAAGAAAGGAGAAGGAACATTAAGAATCATAGAGATTAAGCTGGAGCCAAGTTACAGAGAAACTGGAACCCCATTGTCTTTGTTCTCAAGTACAGAAGGCATTAAAGTCATAGAGCAAGAAGATTAAGACAAATATACACTGTCACTCCTAGCACATTCCATCTTGTTGTCCCAAATGTACAATTTGAATGTATAATTTGCTTCTCTCCATATATGTCTACACAATCTATCTCATTCCTCAGATATAAAATCCAATGATTGTCTGAACCAAAGCTAAAATGTTTCTGTGTTGCTGATTGATAGCCATGGATAAGCAAGGGGATTAGGATGAATGGGCAGAAAGATGAGTTCCCTTTCTTTTTTACTAAAAACACAAACAAAAAACAGACCTAGAATGAGAGATGAACATTACCCATTCTGAAGAAAAACATTTTTTTTAATTCACAGCATCTCAAAATTTATTTGTTTATTTATTTATCTATTATTATTATTTATTTATTTATTTATTTATTTATTTATTTATTTATTTCCCAAGAAAAACATTTTAAGGATAGTGGCTTTCTCTTTTCTGTGTGAAAAGTATATATGAGATTCTTAAACTGCTTGATAAACTTTGCAAGAATAAGAAGAGGTGGAGATGACTCATGTTGCTGTTTAAACTAGTTTTTTTTTTTCTTTTTTATTGCCAAAAGCATAAACATCAGGATAGAAGATGAAGTTCTGTGAGGACAAGTAAGGATACTGAGAATGAAGCATAGCAACTACTTCACTGACACCGAAGACCATGGATGTGTCCAAAGACAGCTCCTAAAAATTCCACCCCTTTCTATATAGTCCCACCACTTCTCCCTCAAGAAATATTGCTTCTATTGCTCCTGTTGACCTGGGGCAGGGTTGGTGACTCTTAATCTGTAGAATGTGGAGAAAACAACATTCAAGTGACTTTGGAGCTCAGGCATTAAGAAGGCCTGTCAGCTTCCACCTTTCCTTTCTTGGAGTCTTTAACTCACATGCAAGAAATTCAGGTTCCCTGTTGGAGAAAGAAGCCACACAAAGAAGCCCCAGGATATTAGACACTACACTGAGAGAGGGAAGAGAAGCACTGAGGCCTCAAATACCCAGTTCTGAATCCAGACACGGTCACCATTTGACTGCCATTACATGGGAGACGACAAAAGAAACTACAGAGGTGACCCTGAGGACCCTCAGACAATCCATGGACTCATGAAACATAACAAAATGGTTGCTATAGTTTGTGGTGGTTTAAGCAGCAAACTTCCTCAAAACAATGAAGATGTCGATCTGTGAAGCCACAGGGAATTTTCATACCTCTGGAACACAGCAGTTCTCTACAAGCTGAAAACATCCCCTTATTATGATAAAAAGTATTAATAATCTCCCATGCTCTTTCTATATCTTACTGGTGATAGTGAGGTAGTAAGTAGGATTAGAAGATAAAATATAAGATGCCTGGTTAAATTTTAATTTCAGATAAACACAACTATTTTTAATACAATTATGTACCGTGCACTATTTGGGACATACTTGTACTAGAATATGTTTGTTGTTAATATGAAATTCAAATTTACCTGGGTAGGTATCCTGGAATTTTATTTGCTAAATCTGGTGATCCTAGACATAAAGGATTGTTTAATTTTAATTTTTTTTTAAGAAAAATGATTCCAAAAACTTTGGAGATAATAAACATAGATTAGCTCTTTGTACATAACTTGGTTGAAAGCATAGAGGGATGAAACAGAATGGAAAGAGAATATTGATGATAGCTCATAGATACAACTGTTCCAAGTCCAAAGAGGAGCATATGGGTAAACATCTTGAAGAACATTGAGAATAGAAGTCATGCAACCAACAGAGAGGACAGCACTGAGTTCCTGAATCCAGTGTGGGTTCTGACCCAGTCTAGGTTCAATGGCCGTTCCTCGTCTTCACACTGGCTTGCTTTCTCATCTATATCATAAGACAGGTTGTGCTAACTTCTTTCCAACTCTTGCTTTCCATAATTCTAAGTGCTGACAGTGGAAATAGAATTTGCATTAAGGCCATAAAGCTGAGATTTTGGAATTTTCCCAGCCCTCAAAATTGTGTTTTACTCAGTTAATATTAACTGGCTGGGGATCCCTATTTATTTCTTTTCCAAATCTATTTCTGGATTAAAAAGATTGCTCAGGCATTTTACTAAATCTTCCCATTAAACTACAATAATATATTGCATTAAAAGCTTATGGTCGAAAAGCTTTTGCCCTTCTTTTATGTGTTAATGGTGACCGAGATAAAGTTGTGCATGTAAAAGAACTTTGGTTATTAAATAGTGAAAAGGAATAAAAGGAAAAGGTCTTCAAAAATAGCAAGGTCTTCAAATTTCTGGAGAAAAAAAATGAACTTGTGGCATAATACTGCACTTCTAAATTATTTAATGAAATCCTTTGTAATCCTATGTTTCGGATGGCCTAAGTTTAAAATGTAATTGCCTTAATTTAAACAAAAACTAACTTTTGAAACATCTTGAAAAGAATTGGAGAGGGTAATTGGTAGGGTGTTTGTATTACTAGTCATTTGCTGGAAGTATTTGGATGATAAACTCAGGTTGTAATGTAATAGAATCAATTCACCAACATTCCCTAAAAGGTTACTATGTACTAAGCACTGATAGGCATTTTATTTAATCCTCACAGCCCTACTATGTATTATTAATTTAATTTTATAGGTTCTGAGAAGCTCAGAAAGATGAAATGTCCCCAAGATCACACAGCTGATGAGGGCAGATTCAGCATTTAAATGTAACTCTCCCTGAAGAATCACATGCTCTTCTAGTTTATGTTTGCTACTAAAAGGTTGAGGTCTATAAATGTGGAAAGTATGTATTTATTGGTTTTGTTTTGTGTTCTAAATTAATTTTAAGAGATAAAAGCAAGAAATAAATATTCCAACAAAAGGTTCACTTTGCGTGGTGTTTCTGTCTCCGTTTCTTTCCTCACCTGTCTTCGAAGGTCTCTTGTCTTCTTACACATGTTGTCTATCGCAATATTTAGGGTATTACTCCTTTCCTTTTTTCCAGTCTGCAAGGAAGAAAAAAAAATAACATAAGTAGTGATATCAAATTACTCTTTATCACTTAGCAATTTGCTTTCTAAATTTCCTGAAAATAACAGCTTGAAAATGCAAGAATAGGTTTCAAAACTGCTATGATATTGCATATGATTCATGAGCACTTCACTTAAGACTAAGTAGAATGGTGATTAAAGCTCACATTATTTTCTTTTTAAGCTCCTGTAATATTTCCGATACATAGTTGGGTTGCATTCACTGTGGCAGTAGGCAGAGCATTGCCTGCAAAATCTTTCATCTTCGTTCTTAACAAGTCGAATTTTTAACCACTAAGCATACTATTAGCTTAAAAGCATTAGATACCCAAATTGTCAACTTCTGTGGGAGTTTTCTGAAGTCATTTTCATGGAGTATTTTGTAAGTTATGCAGAGCCATATTGGAGTTTAGCTTAACACTAAATAAAATATGCAGTGCAAATTCATACAATTTGCAAAAGTTGACCACAATTTTAGCTGACAATATTCCAAGTACAAATTGTTTCGAGTAAGAACTGGACGCTGTTTCTGGCTCTTAAGATAATTTGTGCAACACCTTTTCATTCTTTAAGCAGAACAGTTCTCTCTGTTATATCCTTAACCTAAATCTTTAAGCTGTTAAGTACCTAGAAAGTCACCTTGGTTGACATTTTCTACACATCATTTTTGTGGGAGACAACTGAAATTGAATCTAATCATATTTTTTTCAGTGATACTTGTATAAAAGAGATCGAAAAAAATCATTATGTGATTCACCTCTGGGGAAATTGCTACTATTTAAATTAATAAACTGAAAAGTGCTCTTGAGAGGAGACCTTGAACATCAGGAAGGCAAGTTGAAGTAGCTGATAGCTGAGCATGGATTCCATAAATGACACAGAGGCAAGGTGTAGGCAGCATGCCATCCATATACTACCTTCAAGTGGAAATATTCCTTTACAAGAAGTTCAACACCACGTATACTTTATCCTAACTTCTTTTAAGTGTTAATCTTCTGCCACATTTTCTCAAGTACTACTCTTTATAGTAACAATATTCCTATACTTCTCTCTCTTCTCCCAAGTTCTTACATAATGTACCTTTGACTTAAACAAGTGTCTCTGCAAAAAAAAATTCTGATTAAAATTCTACCTGTTCTTCAATTGCTTCTACAAAAAGTTACTCTCACCTCTCCTTGTTCCAATAGCATTTTGAAAATTTCCCAATACACTCATTTTGTTTCTGTGCTTGAGCATTACTTTTACAAACTGTTAGAATCTTGATATTGACAAGTATATCTTTTTTTCCTATTTTTGAAAGTAACTTATTGGATGATGTTGACTAGTTTATAATGAACAACTTGATTCAAAACATAACATAGTTTTATTAGGGGCCTACTATATACCAGAAAGTTGTCATACTAGATTCTGGAGGAGATTTTGGCATCTAGCCATCAAGGTACACTTAAAATCTTCTATTAGCTGAGTTTTCTGGTACCCACTTAAGCCTTAGTTAGATCTAGATTTTCTCAGGAGCAGTATTACTGATATTTAAGATGAGAAAAATTGCCATCATTTGAGACCAGTCTACACACTGCAAGATGTTTAACATCCATAGATTCTTGTCTACCAAATTCTAATGGCAACTCCCAGGCACTATGACAGCCAAAAATTGACCACACATTACTTCCTAGGAGGAGACACTATAGAAAACTATAAGTTCTCTACCACATTCTATTTATGAGAATGAGTGTTCAATCTGTTCATGATGGTGATTGTGTAGTGAAGGAAGAGAGAGATAAGTAAAATTCTGAATGTCAGAGCAATAAGAGAAGCAGTGGCGATTATCCAGGCAAAAGTTGTGGCTGCCTTCATGGCTCTGATCCAGCATTCTCCATGCTAGCAGTGGAGAACTGTGAAAAATTAATGCGGATCTATATAAGGCAATGACATAAACAGATATACAGCGGAATATAAGACAGTTCACAATTTTACTTAAGGAACCTAGCCCTTACTCTCCAGTTTCATGCAGTATTAACTCTTGGTTATATCTCTTCCCACTTTAAGAAATCAGAAGTAGTCAAAAGGGGGCAGAAATGGTACAAAAAGACCCCCCCCATACACACACACACATAGGCATCAGGAATAGCACAAGAGGCTTCTGTTGCGCTGGCCATAAAAACTCACTAGCTTCTGCTACACACTTCATCAGAACAACTAAAAGGTGTCAGGCCTCTCAGAGCTAGCAGCAGTGGCATACAAAACTTTAATAAAAGATGACAGGAGGTGACAGCATAAAGAGATTCAATATGGACTATAAAGATGATTTCTTAATTTCTACCCACAGCTTAACCATAGTTTAAAATGTTTCACTGGGTCAAAGACATTTTGTTCTCTAGGTAATAATAAGCAGTCTCTATCATTACAGGAAATACAAAGTTGTCCCTTCTTTTTTCCTTTTCTCTCCCTTCTCCTCCCCATCTTTCTTCTTTTTCACCTCCAGTTTTTATTGGTTCTTGCTCAATTTATCCAGATTTATTTGGCTTCAGTCAAGCCATTTTATGCCTCTTTATTCTTTTTGAATGGCATGAAAATAAATAAAGCGAGGATTTGAAATAGCCCCACCCCGCTTAAAAGCCCTCATTCCTTCTGTTTTCAAAGCCTTAACAAATCATCAAGCAATGAGCTAGGACCGAAGGTGAATTGTATGTGCCGAAGTAAGGGATGAAAGGGGCAAGAAGTTAAAACACAACACAGATAACAGTCAGAGCCCAACTACATCCCAAGTGCTCAGAAGAGAGGGTGTTCTTTAAAGGAAGCCTTGACAGGAGCCATCATTAAGTCAGTGCAGCCCTGCTAATGGAAAAGTTACCACTTACAGAGGAGGGCCAGAATGAAGGACAATGAGAAAATATGGCACAGGTCAGTACTATATAGTGAAGGTAATCACATCCTTCATCAGCAAATAAACTTCCAGGTAAGATTCAGTTCTGAGCATAAACTTCATTCAATAAAATTTCATTTAAATTATTATTATATATTGTAAATGATTTCCCATGTGATCCAGACATAATCTTAACTATGAGTCTTTCCATCAATTCTGCCATACCACTCTTCCCACATCTCTACCACAGTTAATTGCATTCTCCCTTAAAGTTGTCCACGCACATACACACAAAAGTCTCTTTATAAATAAATTCTCTCTGAAGTGCCCTAATTTGAGTGTTCTATCTGTTTTCTGTTGGGACTATGCTAGGAAGAACTTTCTATTCTTGTCCAAAATGGTAGCCACTAGTCACATGTGGCTATTTAAATTTAAATTTTAATTAATTAAAATGAACTATCATTAAAAATTTAATTCCTCAGTTCCTTAATTTAAAGTGAGCAATGATCATACATGTCTAGCGACTAGTGTATTGTACAACACAGATATAGGATGTTTTCCTAATTTCAGAAAGATATACTGGACAGCATTGCTCTAAAATGTATCTTTGTTTTCAGCTATATAATGAGTCCCTACATTTACACGAGTCACCTTTTATCTGAGAATGAAGTAGCAAGAAACAAACAAAAAATCACAAACCTCAAGCTGCTTACTCTTAAGTAAACCAGTCGCATAATTATGTCCCTTCTATTTTTAAAAAAACTTTCATGCTATTCCCAGTCGATGAGATTAAGAACAAACTCTTGATCATGTTGTTCAAGGCCTCACATGACCTATGCCCATATTTTCTTAACAATCGTAAATTAGGTATTGTGAGGAATCTTTTATCTTCTATGCAGTACAATAACAACTCAGGAACTGTGCTCCTAGAAAAACCCCATTTTGCATTTCTTATCTCCTACTTTTCTGATTATGGACTTCTTTTAAGATTCAACTCAAATACTAAATTTTACATGGAGCCTTTTTTGATCTTCTTAGTTGGAATAAATTATTCTATTCCATTATGCTTTCTTATACTGCTTATATTTCTTTTATAGCACTTGATTTATTGAACAGTTCAATCTATTCAATAAATTTTTATTATCTACTATATGCCAGGCATCATACTGAGGATCATTAAGCCTAGTGTTTGCCTTTGAGGATCACATATCTAATGGTAGAAAAGACATAAAAACAGTATTTAATAGAGGTATCCAGGGTAATACATAGGACAGTGGAAGCGGCACTCCCATTAAAGATGAAAAAAAGATTCCTGAGTGGGTATTGATTGAGTATTAAAGTATATCTGTTGAAGTCATCGAAGAGAAGATAAAAGAGAAGCCCATTTTAGGGGAACAGGGATAGCCTGGGCAAAGCCAAAAGTTTTTATGGAGTATTTAGCAACTAGTATTAAAAGTGTGAGGGGAGGCCAAATTTTGGAAGGTTTTGCCACATTAAGAAATGAGGTTGATCCTACAAACAACTGAGTCATAGAAACTAAGCAGGTGAGTGACACAGACAGTTCATTATTTCAAATGCATTAATCTGCCCAGACCATTATTCCAAATACTTTGACCTCTACAATGTATTTGAGATGATAAAGAACAAAGACAGACAAAAGAGTTAGACCGTCACAGCAACAGTCCACAAGAGAGATAAAAATTGTTTAAAAAAATTAATGCACTGGCAGTCAGGATAAAGAATACTGACAGACTTAAAGGCTCTATGTGTGCAAATTAGGTAGGATGTTAACTGGAAGATGCTGGGAAGTGGGGATGGGGGTGAAGGAAAGAGAGCAATCTAAGCTTGTGTTCAGATTTCCAGCAGTGATGATGGGCTAGATAACAGTGCTCTGAACTGAGATGGTCATTTCAAAGGAAAAACAAGTCAATATGAGGATGATGTTTTCAGTTTTAGAATTGTTAAAGGGCTTGTGGAGATCTCACTTCATTAGTATTTATCTTGTGGTTAATTGCCTATCTTCATGCATCTCTTTCTCACTAAACTGAAATAGCTTTGAAAGAGAGAAATTTCTTACACATAATTTGTCCCTCATGGCATCTAACACCATGCTTTGCACATAATAGGAGCTCAAAAGTTATTTGTTGAATAAATAGAGAAAAGAAAGACTGGTAAAGGTAATCATTGACAAATCCCATGATATTTCTGGGTCTTAAATCCCACACCCACAGACCGAAGATTTGTTCAAATTGTTTCTATATTCTTTTCTAATGTTAAAATTCTATGAAAGGGCAATGTTCTCTAAAATGAAGAATTATAGAATAATATGTTAAGTTTATTGAACAATTTTTTTGCATAAATAGCAATTGAAAATGTGTTGTAATCATGTATGCATAATATAAATCTGAAATGGTACAAATAAAGAGAGACATTTAAGCTGGGAAGGCCATGACACTGACCTCAAAAAACTATGAAGTTTCAAATACTAAGGGATGAGTATTAAAGCAAATGAAAATTTATCTAATTCATAATAAAATGAAAATGTTATCAGGACAGAGAATAGTCCTATATGAAATTTAAACAGCAAGAAAAATGTTTTTCTTGTTGTTTTGTTTTTGTTTTCATGTTTTAAAAGTGTACCTTTTTTAAAACTTTTTAAAATGACACATTTTCTTTTAAATGGGAAATCTTTATTTCATGGTAAAAATGAAATACGATGCCTTTAACTTAGTTCTTTTCTGCAGAAATTGCTTCAAAATATTTTATGCTTAACACATAGCAGAGGCATAGATTCTAGTCAACATTTTTCAGGCATGAAAGACATACAAATAGACAAGCATGAAAAAATTAAATCTCTTCTTCTAGAATGCCACTGTACTACTTGGCATGTCAGGAAAACATCCTGACAGTGTATCCCAATATCTTTTGAGGAAGATTTGTGCTATGTAAATAAAACTAAAACAAACAAAAAAATTAACTCTGAGATCTGAAATGAGGGTTTTAAAAATAACTTTATAAGAATAGAATGATTTACTTATCAAAGGAAATAGCCTGAATGCTGCCAGTATCTTGAACTTTTATATTGTTTGGGAAGTAAGATGTCACCCCACTTAACTACCTGCTGCGGTAGGGCTGGGTGTCAGTGAGGGGAAACCAAAGACTGTCAAACAGCTACCACAGCAAAGGTATTTACATGTATTGTCTCAAATGTCTTTCACAATAACTCTTCACATATGCAAATGGAGACACAAAAGTTTATTAAGTTTTAATAGCATATCCTAGAGGAAATGTAGGATGAGGTAGGAACAAATTGAGCTGATATAAAATCCAGTTATGACTTAAATGAGCTATAACTTAAACTCAAATTAATACTTTACATAAATTATATAAATTTATTTCGTAAAAATAATGAGTAAAATACCATAGAAGTTTGTGGAGTCCGTTAAAATTGTTTTTTAACCTGCTCCATCCCTTGACTGGTATGTGTACATGGCCAAATTACTTAATCTCTCAAAGTCTTACTTTCTGCATCTATAAAATAGAGATAATACAGCAATTATATTATAGGGTTATTATAAAAGATAAAGAGACAAAGGATGTTCGTGTTTTAGCAAATACAAGGGCTCAAGAAATGTTAGCACTTATTATTGTATTTATCCATAGTTCCACCATTGTTATAACACTTGAATTTCCTGAACTACACCAGCTGGCTGATTTCCTTATGCTTTTCCAAACACTAAGCTTTTATCCTGGAATGCCGTAATCTCTTCTCATCCAACAGAATTCTTAATTCATAACGCAAGACTCAGTTCAAGTGCCTAATCCGCTAAGTCTCAACCTCACAATAAAGTTTATATTATGTTATAAATATATATATATATATATAAATTAAATCCACTCTTGTTGGTATTTCTATTAATTTCTCTACATATTTCAATTATAATACCTGTGAAACTTTTTGTCTTATTATTTATACTTTACCTCACCTTATAAATTGTAAAGTCTTAATTCTGTAATCTTATTATCTACTACAGTGTTTTGCTCACAGCTAATGGCTGTGGATAAAATAAATGGTAGTATATTGAATCATAACTTTATAAATAATAAATAATATTCAAACAGTTTTATTAATAAAATTAGTGCTTCTATTTTTAACAAAAGTGATTTATACCCTTCCTGTTTGTGAGCTGTCAGATACTCTATTCAACTGGGTTTTTTATTCAAAGACTATTATCATTATTCCATACAAGAAAATCTAAGATGAACTTGATATGAGGATGAAATATAATCCATGAATCAGAAAATGAGAATTCTAAAATAAGCTCCCTGGGTGACTTTAACTAAGTTGAATCTCCTCTCTTGTCCTTAGTCTCTGCATTCTTAAAAGTAGCCCATTGCACTATATGATCTCAGAGTCCCTCCCAGCTCTAGGAGAATGTGGTACTGAAATTCCTTGTTGATAAAAAAATTAGTAAGTCAAGTACTGAGAACATGACACTGGAGCCAGTTGCATATATTCTCAGACCAGAGATGCCTATGCCAGACTGCAAGGTTTCAACTGATATGCATCAAAACTGAAAGATCTGTGGGTTTGCACTGCAATCAAATCAAAGCATTTCACTAGTAATGTTACTTATTTTCTTTGAATCTCAGAGATAGATATAAACTGTGATATTTTCTTTTAAAGATGTTGCCATGGAAAATCAGTCATATATTTGGGCAAGTATAGATGCAAAGATTCACTCCAGGTTCCAATAGGAACTTGGAAAGAGACTAGAAGAATCAAGAGTAACCTGATACTTTATTTCCTAAAATCACTGGCTTTCATTATTTTCACTTCAAGCCATTGTTTTGTGATAACTTGCCTCTTCCATGCCTACCACTTTTCCTCTCTTCCCAATAGAGTTTATCGTCCTTTACTCAAGCCCAGCAAACTCTGGAATTTACATTGCTCTTAGTAAGGAAAAATTGAAAAGGAATTTATTAATTTCATTGATGGAGTAATTATTCAGTGATTCAACATTAAGCTAAACTTGACTCCTGCTCTAATGGGTTTCAGATCTTTCCAGCTTCTAGAACAGTGACAGTTTCTACAAATCATGCTATGGTTACTATTAAATAAAGGAAATATGTTAAAATCATAGATTATACTTAGGTTCCGGGCAGGATACAAAGAAACTGTGTACATTAATGGTTCCTAAATACCTGTCTCAGGATCCATGTCATAAGCAAACAAAAATAGAGATAATCCTATTATTTAAGCATATGAACTATCTTTTAATCTGAAAGTACTTCTTTCTCTCAAATTAAAAACTTTCAGATAATATACTTCTATATTATCTATTTTTTTATGTTTAAGTTTTTGTCATTGATTTTATAAAATGATGGCTATATCTAATGATGGTATAATATTTTTATTTCATAGCAAATTAATAGTAAACTTTCTGTCAGTCTCATAGGTTTATGTGTGTATGTGTGTTCTCTATTGTTTCTAACTCTGAATAAATACATAGTTTGGGGGACTAATGGTAAAAACAGTGAAATAAGGAATCTGCTCAGTTTTACAATCAAAATTGATAAAGTCAGTCAGTTGCAGTATTGGCATATAAACAGATCAAAATAATTTCTGTGCTTTTGAAACTGGACTTCTTTTCTCAGCTTGTTCAAGACATTTTAAATTAATTGCATTGCAAGTAAAATAACATTTGCATTAAACTGTTATTAAAGGTTGATGTAATAGGAAAATCAGATAGATAGTTCTTATTTCTTAGTGCAAAGACTTATTATTAAAAGGTAACCATGTAACCAGTTACATAAGTTAAGCTTCAGTCTCTACCTATAGGATGAAGATGACAATACCTGTTTTATGGGTTATTGTAATTATTAAATGAGATAATGTACAAAAAACATATAAGGTAATAACTGTCACTAAATAAATTATATTTGTTATTATCAATAAAAATAATTTCCTGTAAGATCACGAAGTGTAGAAAGCATAAAATATTTTTTCACTGCTATATTCAAAGCAGTGCTGGACCATAATATATGTTCAATATTTATTGATTTGATTACTTTAAAAAGTGATTGAACTGATAAATGAATAAATGAATAAATGAATAAATAAATGAATATGAAATATGGTATTGATCTCTTTGAGGAAGGTTTGCTTATGGTCATCAGAATGATTGTACAGATCATGCTACACTGGACGTTGAGAACTTAAAATAGTATAATCATTAGAATAATCAATGTAGAAAAAAATGTAGATATCTAGGCCAAAGTTCACTAATCCTCTAATTTGTTATAGTTAAATTGTGCATTATTTCTTTACTGCAATTCCAACTTCCAAAATCCCTTTATTAAGTCATTGTTAAGGTATTAACAAATCTTAGTGTATTTCAGAAGGATATCTGGCTCATTCTAGAAATCTTTTTGATTTTGTGAGTATCTGACCCAGCAGACAGCTTTGGAGAGTACCCGCCCATGAAGAAAACATCTGTGATGCTAATATAAGAGCATCTGTAAGAACGGAAGAATGCAATGTTTTATTTTGTCAATTATTCCTTGAGTTTTTTGGCAGAGATTCTTCTTTAAAATATATATTCAAAATCACTCTGAAGTCTCATGAGCAATGATAAGGTATTATACACATAGATCAAATAAATTAGTTTCCATCTTTTAAATAGAATCGCTGCTCTCTAGCAATTTTTCTGTCTCTATAATGCTTTGAGGGGTAGAGTATCACAACAACACTGATCTCATTAAAATTTTATGTTCTGCCATTCCTCCAGTTTCATAAGTCTAATTCCCACTTTTTTCCCCCAAAGTCAGGTTTTCATAGTTTAATCTTACTCACTATGTCAAACTTCAGTCAACAGTAAGCTTTATAGAGTTTATAAAGATTTATAGTTTATAGACTGTCTAACAAAGTTTTTCCATGGTTCATACATATGAAATCTAGACCAGATAGATTTTCACCATTCTGATTATTCCTTTGCTTTACCAGTAACTGTAATCTATGTCCTTTTAAACACGTTTATTTTTAACACTATTAAATAAAAATATATTTATTCTTATGGATTAAAATAAATCCTTTCTATCACTGCTATCTTCAAATAGTACTTTCAAGATTCATAATTCAAAAATTTTAAAGTCTGCAGCATGGAATAAAATTAAATAAGTTCCACTTTAAAGAAAATTGACCTCTGAAATTTGTCTTTCAAAATAAAAAGCAGGTGATAATTTCCTTTGCAATTATTATTTTTTTTACAAATAAAAGAGAATAAGAATTATCTCTTTCATAGCAAATCTACTTAGTCTACTGAAACTATTGTGTGTTATAAAACTTGATTCTTTAACAGATAAAAAATCTTATAGATATGATCTATGTGTAGTCAGAATAAATACTGATATATTGTAATTTGTATAATTTAAGAGTCACCCCAGACTCCTGCTCAAAATATTCTATTCTTCCCTACCACCCCACTCCCAGACCCTACCCAATATATGAAATTTTCCATTTCTCTTTATTGCATTTAAAATGTTTAGCTTTCATTAAAGCACACAAGTTACACATAGGGCATTTCATGCTGATGTGCCAGACCGAAATAATAATTTTCAAAACAAAAAATGAAAAAACTAGTTACATGACTCTGAAACCACACATTTATAATGAAGTTAGTAAGGTTGAAATGTGTGGAAACTGGGGAAGATCTTTTTGGTGAATATATATGGACAAAGCTAATCTGGGATTCCCATCCTCCTCTGTATATCCTCATCCACACAAGTCTAGTAAGAGAGACTTCAGTGGGACCATATAGAAAGCATGGTATGAGTCCTTAGCAGTTGTGATTCAGTGGGCATGTATAAACTCTCCTGAGAAATTTACTTGGTGAGAGGTGGCTAAATAGTTTGTTGATAAATAGAAAGAAAAGATGACTGAATTACAATGTCTAAACATTTTTCTGTGGTCCAGAAATAGGTCTTATGCAAATGATAGCTGGTCTGGGATCATCTTGGTTTTTGTTCAAGATCATTGCCTAGATCAATAAATAAAGTTAACCTGAGAGGAGTTAAAGAAACTGTTGGATATTGAGAATAAGCAGTTAACTGCAGAAGAAACAATCATTTATATAAAGTGAATTGCAGGTGAAATGGGGATGCCTGTGAAAGCACCTGTGTCAAGTTTTTCCATTTGACCCTCCCGATCCACTCACCATGCTTTTCCACCACACTCTCTGCCCCAAGCCAAGATTTCATAAAGATGCTCCCTTTTCCCCTGCTTTCAGGTGGGTTTGGCTGACGGGAGGAGCAGGAGGGTGGGAGGAGAGTAAGATTGGCGTATTTACTTTCTGGTTGCTATTCTGAGGGGTTACTATAAGTTTACTGTGTCCCTCTCCTGAAAACCGAAAACCGTGGCCCCGACAGGTAGATTTCTTCATGCAGCTCCCCTCTCAGGGTCCAGGAACCATTCCCTCACTTACTCCTTCAGGCCTGGGGTTGGGCAGACTCTCTGCAATTGCTAGCCAGAGTCTTGCTCTATCCCATCTTGGGTTCCCAGGACCTTGTCCACACCTATGTAAAGTCCCTTTGAAACATTCTCCTTAAATTACCTGCTTGGTGTGCCACATTTTCTCCTGCTGAAATCCTAACTAATATGGCAAGCCTAGGAGAAAAGTCAGCTTTCAACAACCAGAGAGCCAGCAGTAGCTTTCCTGTTCCCTTTACCTCTCTTTCTTCTCTTTGTTCCCTGCTAGAAAAGGGGAGACAGAGAAATTAAAAGCCAATAACTTCTCTTTTCCAACTGTTGATATCCTTCCTGTAATAATCCGAAAAAGCGGGAAATTGGGATCCAATTTAAATCAAGATAGAAGTTTTGACAGTTACATTCTAATTATCGATTGGAAGAGAGAGAGAGAGTGACACAACAATCCTAAAATAGCTGAGAAAGTTTTGAGATTGCTTAACTTTTCATTCGGGATTAGGGGAAGAATTTATCCCACTGTGTAAAATTAAAGGAATAGTGAAAGATGAAAATATAGTTGCTTTATTTTACCTTCATTTTGAACATCCTAGTTAGTTTAGTTTTAAATTTCAAAAGCTGCCATGGAAGCTTGTACATGTTAGATATATGTTTTGGGGGGAAATAGTAGGAGAAAGGGATTTGTTAAAAAATATTTATAATATTGACCATTCTCAGAGAGCAGGCCTGATGATAGTGTTAAAGTCAGCGAGGGGAAAGGAGGACATCAAAAGGGAGAAGACGTAAGAGCATTGTGTCTAGCTTTAGAGTATTGTCGCAGACTCTTCTAGTCCCTGATAACAGAATGATGCAAATTTAAAACTCACAATGCAACTTCAAAGAAAATCCTTCTCTATTCGAACTGATAGTAGTAAGATTAATTCCAAATACATCTTTCTAAGTTTCTTTTTTCTTCAGAATATTTATGTGGAGAAAAAAAAAATCTACTTAGTGATCCAGGGGAGAGGGTTTATTTAAGTCCTAACTTTTCTACTTACTGGATGCATGAACTTGGGTAAATCACAGCATTTCTATGGGTCTCAGTTTCCTCTTCTTTAAAATGATGTATAGGAACAGACCCCTTGGAGTTTTTCTAGATATGATCATTATGTACCAACAATAACTATTGGGAGTATTTATTCCCTTCTGGTTGTATTTCCCAACAAGTAAGGATATTTTTTTTTTTTCTTTTATCTCACTCCCTAGAAGAAAACACTAGTAAAAAAAAATATTTCCAGTTTATTGGTCCCTCAAGGAGAAGCAACTTGGACAAAAGGTGGAGAGAACTCATTCACAGCCCTTTCTTTTGTGGCATTTCCTCTATTTCTCTCTCTCTCTCTGCTTTCTCACTGCCTCCACAGTAGAAGGAGAAACCTCAAGAAAGTGCTGAACAGCCTTTAATTTAGGGAAGAAGGAATAGGAGCCCTTTAATGGCCAGGCCTAGTGCCCTTGTCTAGTTTTGTTATCTTTAATTCCCCTAGAAGTGAGAAGAGGCAAGTGACGGGCCAAAATGAAAGCACAGAGAAGGAAGGTACTGGTGGCAAAAGATGTCCTCATTATCATCCATCAGAAAGATTTCAAATTAATATCTTATGTGTAATAGACGCATCCTTTCAAAATTCAGATTTAGTGAGTGATTCTACAGATAATCAATGTACAGAGATTTCTAAGGTCCTTCAGTAAACTTTAATTAATGCCATCAAACAGAGCCTAGAAAACACCCATACATCTGACAAGTAAAATTAAATACTCTATATTCAAAAGGGAAATTATAAAATAACCGTTTGAAATATGCCTCTGAACCTGAAGCAGTTCTTGCCACTATTTTACCATCTCTTCAGATTTATACATCAATCTTTATCTTGTTTGCAAGGAAAACTAGATAACACTTTTGCTTCATTATTTTTTAGCACTGGGCAAAACTCAGTAAATTTGACTTAATAAATGATAGCATCTAGTTCAGATAGATTCGCAGTCTTAAACACTATTTTTATTTGTTTAATGACCCCTGTTCTTTCCCAAGGGTCATCTTCCCCCTTCACTAAGACTGTGCAAACTGGCCTACCCACTAGAAGAGACAGACATCTAGGCAGTCGTAAACCAAGCCTCTCTGAGCTGGGGTGATTTGGACGTGGTGCACTATATCAGTTCCAGATGTCAGGGAAGACGGATAAAGCAGCGCAAAGCTCCCGATGAAGCATAGCTGAGTTGTAGGAGATTGCTGTGATGATAATCGCCAGAACAAACCATAAATTTTGGACTCAGAATTAGGAGAGGCCTGTAAACACCAAATAATGGGTGTCTGAATTGAAAATGAAACTATCTGTTGCCTGTAATATTTCTTTCAGTCTGGCTTAGAGAGCCAGTAACGTTAGAGACAAGTGTGATCCTTTTCAATGTCTGCTGTTAGAAAGCTAAGGATATTAACTCCTCCTTCCATCAACCTTAAGGAAACAGAGCTAAATGAACTAGCTAGAAATCATGGGGCATAAAATATGGATTTAACATCATACAGCAAGAACATTACAGGTTAACCAAAAGTACAGAGAAGCACAAGTATCACATTTGAAAAACCACACTAGCAAGCACTAAAGGAATGAGCTCAGATGATTTATATGGTCACTCACACTCATCTAAATATAAAAAACAACTTTCTTGTACTTGATTATAGGGAGGTGTCAGCCAATTTAGTGTAAATCTATATTACATAACTACTTATATATATATGGAAGTTTGTGAATCCAGGATAATTGCAGATAAGTACTGTTGAAGCAAGGCTATAAATTAAAGGATTTTTAGGCACTTTATTAAATACGTAAGAATCATGTCTAATAAACACATTTTTAATTAAGTGGAATAATTTATAAATAACAAGTGTGAGTGTGTTACTTGCTACAATTATGTGAAAGGATATTCTTCTACTATTTTATAAATAAAACATTTTTTGTTTCATTGATATTCTTACCAAAGCTTTGTTTCTATAAAAAGAAACTAAAGTTAGACATAGATTACTGGATTCTAAATTCATCAAAATTTACCATTACTCCTGCTAAATCAATGTAAACATACAATCCATTTAACCAATTTTAATTTTTTATAATGACTTATGGATGAATGGAAGATACTAATTTCTGTGAGTTCTTTATACTGTAATTAAGTGGATTATATTCCATGTTGATAAAGGCTAATATTATGTATGAAGCAGGTCAATAGTAATGTGGGTAGGGATAGGGCAGTGCTATTCAAAAAGCAGGAGTGCATGACCATCAGCACTTCAGCATGGGCAGGGGGCACTTAGGAGCCAGTAGGGTAGGAGACATTGCCTATCATTATGAAAGTATCTATACAGTTAAGTAATTAATCTTTGTGTAGGAGAAGGATGCTGCACATTTGCTCATAGGTGGTTGCTGCTGGGGAGGTGAAAGGAAAAAATATTAAAGCTGATACAGAGCAATTGTAAGGCATACCTGGCAACACTTTATAAGGATTGTACCTCAATTAGGAGGTGTCTTTACTCAAAAGAATGTTCCCTATCCTTACCTTCTTGACCCTATTGGCTTAAAATACTAAGATTAAAGAGAAAAAGAGCAAATAGACAAAAATATTATTTCCAGATTAATATGCAAAGCCATGGCCAGTATTTTGCAGAGTATATGGGAGAGAAGCAAAAGCTGAATAATAGCATTAACATAATAGTAATATGTCAAATGTTAATAATTTATTTAAAATGTAACAAATATTAGATCTACAGATATTATTTTTTAATTTCTTTATTTAAATTAGTTTCAAATATATAGTACATTTGTTAGATACCTATATAGTTCATAAAATGACCCCTTACAATTGCTTCTTCCTTCCTTTGGCCCTCCACCTAGCCATCATATTAATGCTAATTGCATTCCCTCTGCCTTGCCCCCAATCCCTGTAACCAACTATGAACCACTAATTTGTACTCCTTTAACACTTCACCCCATTCTTCCAACACCTCTGCTCTCTGTCCACCACCAAATTGTCCACTATATTTGTGAGTCTGTGTTTGATTAGTTTGTTCTTTTTGTTCCTTAGATTCCACATATAAGTGAAATCATATGGCATTTATCTTTGTCTGACTTATTTCACTTAGAATAATAATCTCTAGGTCCATCCACGTTGTTGCAAATGGTAGGATTTCATATTTTTAGTGGCCAAGTAATATTCCATTGTATATATGAACCATAATTTCTTTATCCAGTCATCTGTTGATGGGCATTTAGTTTGCTTCCATACTTGGCTATTATAAATTGTACTGCATGAATATTGGAGTGCATAGATCTTTACAAATTATTGTTTTGGATAAATACCCAGAATGAAATTGCTGGGTCATAAGGTATATCTATTTTTATTTTTTTAGAAACCTTCATAATGTTTTCCATAGCGGCCCTACCAATTTGCAATCCCATCAAGAAGACATACTGATGGCAAACAGATTTATGAAAAGATGCTCAACTTCATAACTATAATAGAAATGTAAATAAAAACCACAATGAGATACCACCTCATACCTGTTAGAATGGCTATTATCAATAAGACAAGAAATAACAAGTTTTGGAGGAGGTCGAAGATGGTAAAGAGGGTCAAATATATGGTAATGAAAGGAGACTAGATTCTGGGTGGTGAGCACATAACAGCAAATACAGATGATGTATTATAAAGTTGTATACTTGAAATATATAGAGTTATTAACAGCTATGTCCAATACATTAAAAATAAATAAACTGGTAGAATGACAAAAAGAAAAAAATAATTCACCTTAAATTAGATTATCATATACTAACTGAAAAGAACCCACGTACAAAAAAGCAATATCTCAGTAAAGAAAATGTGGGACAAGAACAGTGTGAGACACAAAAGAGGATCAGATAATGATAGAAGAGGCACAATGTCAGACAATGCACAAGTTAATTTCTTTGCATTCTTGGTACATAGAAACTTATGTTTATATCAAAGAACCATTGGAGAGTATACTTTGTGATATGCCACAATTAATGTATAAGAAAATGTATATTAATCTCATCTGAGGTAATAAGATTGGTCATCCTAATAAAATAATTTCATTGTCCTAACAGAATTTAAACCAAAGAATGTCTTCCTGTCCAAAAACAAACTCCAGTCTCTCCCATCCAAACTTGGATCTCTTCATAACTAGGCATGAGGGGTATATACTGAAATCCAGATAGATACTCCAGCAACTCCTTCTCCATCCAATAGTTCATGTTCCACTTATACTGCTGGAATCCATTCACTTTTATCTTCACTTAAAACTACTTTAATCCTTTATTACCTGGACTACTCTTATGATTCTTTAACTGGTTTACATGCAGATTTTCACCCTCTCAGTCTCCTAGCCTATACATTATTTATTCCACTGTCAGGGTGATCTTAAAACAAACAAACACACAAACAAATAAGTCTCTTCATGTTGTGTCTCTCTCTTTAAAAACCACCAATGGTTTCCCTTTGAAAGATTTAAATAGGACCCAAATCCTTATGTCCTTAAAGCTTCTAAAGGTCTTATATCCTAAGGCCATCTCTCCAGCTACATCTCAGGCTACCTCTTGCTATCTGTGTTCCAACCATTAAGACTTTCCAGATTCTTAAACACGCCATTCCTTCCATCTCAATAGGTCTCCGTTTATGTTGATCTCTCAACTCAAAATTCTAGTCCCACTCCTCAGACCCTGTAATCTTACCCTGGTTATTTCCTACTCATCCTAAAGGTCTTACTTCTAATGCTGCTTCTGCCAGGAAGCCTTCCCAGACTCACAGCACTTAACGAATGCTTACTATAGCTTGTAATTATAAATTCATGTTGTGATTAACTGATCAATGTATATCTCTCCAACAAATAAACTGGAAATACTAAGAGGGTAAAAGACTCAGTCACTTTTGTTCACCACTCTCTCCCCAGCACTTAGTGTACGTCTGTCACTTATGAGCTGCAATAACTATTAGTAAATAAGTTAATGAGTTACTCATATCTATAAAAATACTGGGTATTTCTTATAAGAATTTTGGGACTAAATGAACCTTATTACATTCAAGGTTTTTTTTTGTTTTTCTTTTTTTTGTTTTTGCCAGATTAAGCAGTAACTCTATGAAAAATACTATCTTACCAACGCTTATTTCTATATGAGTAAGCAACATATTATACTCATCCACTATCACCTGTTACAGTTTAATTTGTACAACTATAAAATATATAAAATTTCACTGGAAAGATGGCCACTGAATAAGAGAATAAAAATACTTCTATAGGACTGTTTTATAAAATAATTTTATGAGTAGTTACATTATACTTAACAAACATAAATTATGATGACACTTTACCTCTTGAATTTATTTTACCAGTTGCCTGTGTAGCTTTAATGTTTTAATCTACCAAATGTTGTTTTAAAATGTCTTATTTAAAAAAAAATCTATCCTCTCTCTCTGGTCTAACCTCCTATAACATTTAGCCTGTAAAGGAATTATTTTGTCTGAACATAGGTAATATACAATTGATCTGGTCCTGAGTTTTAAAAAGGCACTTGAAATCAACAGTTATTTATAAGAACAACTATTGCCATGTTGGCTATTAATATTTCTCTTATTTTATAATTTTCAATTTGCAACCCAGTAATAATAATCCATATAAAGCATAATTTTAAATTTTAAGTGTTTTAG
Source organism: Eonycteris spelaea (assembly GCA_003508835.1). Classification (NCBI taxonomy): domain Eukaryota; kingdom Metazoa; phylum Chordata; class Mammalia; order Chiroptera; family Pteropodidae; genus Eonycteris; species Eonycteris spelaea. Next base: position 1,639,875 of record PUFA01000252.1, read on the forward strand.
AGTAGTGTTTCTAAAATTTCAATGTTCAAAAGACTCTCCTGTGGATCTTATTAAAATGTAGATTCTGATTGTTCAGTTCTACGTGGGGCCTGAAGTTCTGTAGTACTAAACAGCTCCCAGCAAGTCCACAGGCCATACTTTGAGTAGCAAGGATATACTGTAAATCAAATATTTGTATCTAAATCCCACACTGTTCAGATACCAAACATTATCTGTTCATTTACTTTTTGCTTTGAATTCTGACACACAAACATATTCAATCAACCTAATGGTATTAGCAATGCTGAAAATCAAAAGTCAGTCACCACTTGGCAATCTAATCCAACTATCTGATATTTATGTATGTATGTATGTATGTATGTATGTATGTATGTATTTATTATTTTCGTTAGAGTCAACATTCAATATTATTTCATGTTAGTTTTAGGTGTACAGTGTAGTAGTTAGACATTTATATAATTTATTAAATAATCCCCCCATTAATCTAGTACTTACCTGGCACCTACATCATTGACCATATTCCCTATACTGTACATTATATCCCTTGACTATTTTGTTACTCCCAATTTGTACTTCTTAATCCCTTCCCAGTTTTCACCCATCTCCCCAACTCCCTCCCATCCAGCAACTAACAGTTTGTTCTCTATATCTATGAATCTGTTCCTATGCTGTTTGTTCACTTATTTTGTTCTCTAGATTCCACATATAGGTGAGATCATATGGTATTTGTCTTTCTCTGTCTGACTTATTTCACCTAGCATAATCACATTTCTGTTTTTGAAATATCACAATCTATCATAAAGTAGTGCTGTAATATTAGGCAAATCATGGGTGTTACTATCAGGAGTAATTATAGTATCTAGAACAAACTTGTAAAGGTCACCTAGTCACCTAAATCTGGGCAGCAGTTTGCCTAAAAGCCATTGTACTTAGGTAATTATCTTTTCTAGAGGTTCACAGGGGTGTTAAAGGGCTTTCAACTATTGTTTTTCACTGACTAACAGAATACGGAAAACAAAACAATCATAGTAAATGTGTACAAGAATCCCTTTGTTTTTATATATTTGGAAACCAAGTCAGAAACTCAACCTAAATTCTACAACTGCTTCATGATAGAGATGATATGAAGTTAGATTTGTAATACACCACTGAGGGATGCCAAATGGTAATCCAGTGGTATAGTATTTTCAATTTCTGAAACTCCTACCATGAAACTGATTTACAGGAATATTTAGATTAAAATAAACTTGTGTGAATAATAATTACCTAATTATCCATATCTATTATATATGAGGAACTGTGCTATTCTCAATATATGTGTTTTATCTAATTTAATAGCCATTCTTAGGTAGAATATTAGTATTTTCATTTTAAAGAAGAGGAAATAGAGTCAGATACACTAAATTTTTTATGAGTAGTAAAATCCCTTTTACTTACACTATATTAACACTACATATTTGAAATATTTATCAGTATTTTTAACATTTTTATTTTAACTTTCTTTGAACTTGAGCTGTTATTTAGATACCTATCAAATCGGCTCATGACTTCTGCTCTGTTGATGTGTCAGTATAGTAATATTTCTGCAACTATATAAAAAGCACTTCTATTTATTTCTTGTATTCAGAACACACTCCTGACCTTTCCCCCTACTTGAGTTATATCTAGTTGATTCTCACATGAGACATTAGTCACAGATACAGTAATACAAAAGCAAATTTGAAATTTTGAGTCACTAAAGATAAAGTATCCCACTCACCTTCTGTTGAGACAACAATTTATTTGCAAGCTAGTATGTTTTAATACTAAACATTTAATATCAAATTACCTGCTAGAAAGAGATTGTAAAAAACCTGGTTAAAGCAAAATTAGGCCATGGTTTAGAAAGGCATAGAAATATCATGCTAAGAGAATCAGAAATGTTAAGAAGACCCCACAAAACTCCAATCAAATGTTTCCATTTTTAATCCTTAAACAACAATCATCCATTACTTGAACATGTTGAAGAAATGTCATGGATCAAAATCAAGTATTAAGACTATCTAAAAGATAGTAGTCCAAAAGACCAAATACATATTAACAATGAATGAATGAATGAATGCATGAATGAGTGAATAAAACCCAGCTGTGTGCAAGAGCATAAAGGTTTCTGACATCTTATGCCATGTGTCAATGTAAAACTGATCTCAGCCGGATGATCTAGTCATCACTTTCCAGCAGTGTCAATGCTTTCATAGAGTCCACAAATGTTCTGAGCTATCTAGGTTTTTTCACTATTATCATTTTTATTTTTTCCATTATTACCTTTTCCTTTTTGTACTCACAGTCTTGTAACACAGAGATAATAACTATTTGATTGGTTTAAGTTAAAATCATCAATTTATGATTAAAACACTTAGTAAAATGGGTATGAAAGAAAAGTAGCTCAACATAATAAAGGCCATATGTAACAATTCCTCAGCTAATATAAGACTTAATGGTGAAAAACTAAAAATTTTCTCTCTAAGATCAGGAATAAGACAAGGCTGCCCATTATCACCACTATTATTCTATATAGTATTGGAAGTCATAGATAGAGCAATCAGGTAAAGAAAGAAATAAAAAACATCTAAATAAGAAATAAAGAAGTCGAATTGTCACATTTTGCAGATGACATGATTCTTTATATAGAAAAATCTAAATACTCCACTAAAAGATTATGAAGTAAATACAGTAAGCAAAAACAATAAGCAAATACAGTAAAGTTTCAGGATACAAAATCAATGTTCAAATATCCATAATGTTCCTATACTCTAATGAATTTTCAGAAAAAAACATGAAAAAAAAACACCTTTTGCAATTGGAACAAAAAGAATAAAATACTTAGGAATAAACCTAACAAAACATATGAAAACTATAATACATTATTAAAAGAAATTGAAGAAGGCACAAAGAATGTAAAGATACTCTTGGATTGAAAGAGTTAACATAATTAAAATGGCATTATTACCTAAAGCACTATACAGATTTAATACAATCATCATCAAAATCTTATTGGCACTCTTTAAAGAAATAGAACAAAAAATTATTAGATTTCTATAGAAGTACAAAAAACCCCTAATAGCCAAAGCAATCCTGAGAAAAAAGAACAAGTCTGGAAGTATCAAATTATACTACGAAGCAACAATAATCAAAATGGCATGGTATTGGCAGAAAAACAGACACACAGACCAATGGAACAGAATTAAAAGTCCAGAACTAAATCCCTCTATATAATTTTTGACAAAGGAGTCAAAAACATACAGTGGGAAAGGAAAGCCTCTTCAATAAATGGTGCTGGGAAAACTGGAAAGCCACTTGCAAAAGAATGACACTAGACTTTTGTCTGTCACCATACTTAAAATGGATCAAGGACCTGAAAATTAGCCCTGAAACAATAAATTGCATAGAATAAAATATAGGTACTAAATTTATGGACCTTGGATTTAGAGAGGATTTTATGACTTTGATCTCAAAGGAAAGGGAAATAAAAGTAAAAATAAGTGAATGGGGCTATACAAAACTAAAAAGCTCAACAAAGCAAACAATGCCTCTTATAAGGGCCTAATACCCCAAAAGTATAAACAATTATTACAACTTAATAATAATAATAATAATAATAATAATAATAAACAGTCCAATTTAAAAATGGACAGAGTACCTGCACAGACACTTCTCCCAAAAAGACATACAAATAGCCAACAGACATATGAAAAGATGTTCAACAACAACCAACTGTTAGGAAATACAAATCAAAACCACACATGTTAGAATAGTTATCATCAACAGGACAAGTAATAACAAGAGTTAGAGAGGTTGTGGGGGGAAAGGGACCCTCATACGCTGCCGGTGGGACTGCAAATTGGTACAACCACTGTGAAAAACAGTATGGAAATTCCTCAAAAAACTAAGACTTGAATTACCATATGACCCAGCAATCCCTGGGTATTTACCAAAAAAATCCTAAAAACATTTATCTGTAAAGTTATATGTTCATGGCAGCATTATCCACAGTGGCCAGGACATGGAAACAATCAAACTGTCCTATGATAGATGATTGGATAAAGAAGTGTCTGTGTGGTACATGTATACAATGGAAGATTACTCAACCATAAGAAGAGATGAAATACTGCCATTTGCAACAACATGGATAGATCTTTGGGTAATCATGCTTTATGAAATAAGTCAGTAAGAAAAAGTTGAAAACCATGATTTCACTCATATGTGGGATATAAAACTGAAAACAAACATGACAAACATGACAAACGAATAGACTCATGGACAGGGACAGTAGATTAGTGGTTATCAAAGAGAAGGGGGGACAGAGGCAGCATATGGGGTAAAAGGTATCAAATATTTGGTGACGAAAAGGGAGCTTTTTTGAACACACAATGCAATATATAAGACACACTGTTGAACTGTACACCTGAAATGTATTTGATTTTATTAATGTCACTCCAATAATTTTTAATAAAAAATAGAAAAAATTGAAAAATAAAGTCAATTGACAAAATTTAAAGAAAAAAGAATTAGTAAAGGAGTTAGTGAAGAACTTGTAAATTTGTTATTTCCTACTGAATAGCAATGGTGAGAAAGTCAATTTGTTGACCACCAAAATGCCTCAAGTAGTTGTTTTCTTTCTTTATTCTCTCTGTTTACTCCCAGCCAAAGTTCCATCACAGAGGAGACATATTTCTTGAAGCTGGAAAATAATTTGAAACTATCACCCCAACACTTATATGTTAAGTGTTTCGAGGCAAAATACCTTCAGCTAGGTGATACCTATGTGGTGGTTAAATTATGGTTTCCAGGATGGTAATCTTGCATTTACACCACACTAGTAGTGCCACAAAGATACAGCTCACTGCCTCAATGGCTATGGCAATAAAAAGGAACACATTTAAATACTAAAGCCATTGTGCATGAATAAATGGCAAAATAAAGGAAACACTTTAAGTGCTTTCTAGCAGTTAAAGCTGCAACCATTCAATTTCTCTTTATTTGTTTCTCTTAATAACTTTTTTCCCTAGGTAAAGCTGGGAGAACACAATGCTATCGTGACCTGGATTTTGGTATAAAGCCAATAACATATAATGATACCAGCAATAGGGGTGTGTGTGTGTGTGTGTGTGTGTGTGTGTGTGTGTGTGTGTGTGAGATACTGGCAATAGGTGTGTGTGTGTGCATGTGTGTGTGTGTGTGTGCATGATACTGGCAATAGGTGTGTGTGTGTGTGTGCATGTGTGTGTGTGTGTGTGTGTGCATTCTCACATGTATAGGTGTAATTGACCTGTTTTTAAAGGATATTTTTTGTTTTCAAAGAAAAACCAAACCAATAGTTTAGGACTTGCTTTTTATAAAGTTTCTATGACTGTCCTTGCTCTAGGCCTCAGATTATTTACACCAGTTCAATTTGGAGAGATGGAGCAGGGTAGTCCCTGGCTTGATAGCTTCTGTAGTCTACAAATTGAGTAAGCCTGTGAAGTAAGGAAGGTAAGTTAAGACAAAAATTCATGTAAGTATTTGAACATGTAAAATTTCATAATAATTTCATATTATTTATTTCATTTCATACTCTCCTGAATTCTGTGATGTCTGTAAACCAGGGTAGAACTCTCTTAAATTATTATAGATTTGTTCAGGTATGTATCTAGATTGTCCTTTGATATATATCTTACCACCAAAAAAAAAAACCTGTTAGCACAGGGCACATTACCTATTCTTAATGTGTTTGGTAATCAGTTCATCAGAAATGAATTACACACTTGTAGGTTTTTAAACTACTTATGGCTCCATTGTCAATCAAGAAATAAAGTTTAAAAATACAAAATCTCTACAAAAATACAAAAATCTTAGCTAGCACATATTACCCAATCTCATTTAAGTTTTCACTTAAATACCCATGGAAACATATGAATAAAGTTGTAAATTAATAACAATATTGATAACTACATCTTGCAGTTAACCTATATTTAGGTTTGTTGACCATCATTACTTAGGATGAGTTCAGTGTCTTTAAAAGTGAGCTGATATTAAGTTTGTTTAAAAAATACTAGGTGAATAATACTACAGGTGGTATTTAGGCAGGGAAAAAATGTGAAAATGATGTAAGCATGATGGAAGTTCAGGAAACTGCAGTTCATTGCAGGTACAACTATTTTAGGTAAGCAAAGGTTGTCTAACCTGATTCAAATCAGTAGCTCTTTCTAGATCTACTTTGCAATTCCACATCTCAGAAAATACTGGGTAGAAAATGAAAGGAACTAGAGACATTACATTAAATTCTAGGAGTTGAGACTCAAACAGGGAAACTTCTATGAGTTTAAGTGGTCATATAAAAAGATTCTAATATCAGTGTGTAGTTGAGAATTATAGACTTTTTGCCATATATGTCTACTGTTGAAGATCTCAGAAAGACAAAAAAAAAATAGGAATAAAAAGTAATTTTTCAGATCTGTTAAGCCATAATAAACAAAAGCCTGGTAGACACCTATAATTCTTCTATAAACCACATGCATTAATCTGTCATAAATCTAAAGATCTGAAGGGGGACTCAGCCATCTAACCAAAACAAAGTGTACGACTAAACAGATATTCAAAGGTTAATACATATACACTGTTTTTTAGTAAACACTAAATCATGAAAGAGCTTTCTTTGCTCATATACTCAAGAGTAAAAAGGAGAGAAAAAAAAATGCATGTTTTAAAAATTACAAAGGGAACCTAAACCAAACTTTGACAGAATAAAAATTGTCTGCCAATGATTTAATTCACTGTCAGAACAAAATTAAGCACCCTTAAAGGAAGATTAAAATAATCTAGAACCTCTAAAATATATGATCTGCAATGTTTAGCTTACAACAAAGATTAAATAGGCATGTAAAAGAAAAGGAAAGGTGAACTAAAAGCCAACAGAGATAAATACAGAGATTTGCCAGAGAGTGGAATTAACAGAAAAAGACTTCAAAACAGCTATAACTAATGCTTCAATAAAAATGAGTAATAAATGAACAAGTTGTATGAAAATAGAGTATTTACACAGAAAATCTGAGCCTATAATGTATCAGATGTACATTTTAAAACTGAGAAATACAATATCTGAAGTTAACTCATTGTACAGGATTAACAGAAGACTGGACACAGAAAGAGATGGGATTAGTAAATCTGAAAGAAAGTCATTACAAAATATCCAAACTGAAAAACACAAGGGAATGGAAGGGAGGACTATAGGGATGAGCATAAAAGAAATGTGGGATGAGGTCAAAAGGCCTAACATACATTCAATAAGGGTCCCAAAAAAGACAGAGTAAAGAGAATGAGACAAAGGCAATATTTGAAAAACTAATGGCTAAAACGTATGCAAATCTCAAGAATGAAAAAAAAACAACAATTCAAGAATCCCAATAAATCTCAACTGAGATAAATTCAAGGAAAACAGAACTAGGCACATCCCAGTCTAATAACACTGGGTAAAATAAACATAACATTTCAAAAGCTGCCAGAGAAAAAAGACAAACTACTTTTAGGGATATAACAATATGAATGTCATTTCCCTCCCAACAGAAGTTGTGAAAACTGTATGACAATTAACTGGTAACTTTAAGCTGCTAAAAAAAATTTATTTAATCTAAAATTCAAAATCCAAATAACATGTCCTTCAAAATAAGTTAAAAAAAAAAAGACATTCTAAGATATACACAAATTGAGAAGATTTATTGCTAGATACCACACGCCACAGGAGATACTGAACAGTCTGTTAATAGCTAAAGTTAAATCACCAACAGAGCACAATATTGGGTGAAAAGAAACACACACAAAAATGACTGAAATAAAAAGATATTTAGAATTAAACTCTGAACATTAAGAGTAATAACCAGATTTCCAAACAAGATGATGATGTAGGTAAATGCTATGAATGCCTCCTCTCACAATCACATCAAAATTACAACTAAACTATGGAACAACCATCATTGAAAATTGCCTGAAATCGAGTTTAACAAATGTCCTACAACTAAGGACATACAGAAGCCACCGTGAGAGTAGGATGAGGAGCAGAAATGAGGAAAAGGTTGATCCCACACTCACCCTGTGGTGGTTTAATATCAGGATAGATACCTTCTCTTGCTGTGGAGTTCCACCCAGAGAAGCAAGGGGTTCCAGTCCCACATCAGAAGTAGGGGAAGCAGCTCAAAAGACTACAGGGACATATGGGAAAGAACTGAACTGGCTGGCTGCAGGGATAGAGTTGAGAAGCTGCTTTCTCCCAGACAGAAGTGCTGGTAAAAGCTACTGTTCCTTTGTTAAGCCATCCCTAGCATGCAGGCCCATGTTGCTGCCATATTTGAGTCTCCATCAACCTGAATAAAACTGGTTGCCCCACCCAACATTAGGGCCCACCCAAGGCACTTCCAGTGGATTTTCCATACAAATAACCTGTCTTGGCTTATGCTGCAACTTTCCTAAAATATTTCAAAAGTTCACAAAACCTAAACAAGCAATATCTGGCCTCAGCATGCTCCATACCTCTTACTGAGCAGCCCAAAGCCTGGTACTAGCTACAGCTTGCCTTGGTTTGCAGATTGGCCTCTTGAGGCACATCTAAGCCCAGTGTGGATGATGGACATCTGAGGGTTGCTTGGCGGCTCATGCCAGGTGGCCCCGGACAGGGTATAAGCTGCAGCTGAAACTGGCCTGTGGTGGGGCCTCTCCCAAGAGACTCTGGAGCTGGCACAACTAGTGGCCAGTTTTGACCTGAGCTGGAGCACTACTCCAGGCTGCATCCAAGAATGACACACCCAAAGGAAAACTGGGCAGGCACCAGAGCTCTGCTATAGTGAGTCCTGCTCCTTAGAGTCAGCCCCTCACTAGCCAGTCCTCACAACCAATTCCTCCCGCTGATGTGCAAAAAGCAACTAAGACTTAGCTACAACAGGAAGGCATAAGTAACCCATACAAAGGACATACCTGGAGCACCTGGCTCATGTAACCAGAGAGACTGCACCACAGGGTTCCATAGGACATCTACTACATGAAGCCACTCATCTAAGACCAAGAGACCTAGCAGCTGTACCTAATACATAGAAATAAACACAGAAGGCAACCAAAATGAGGTGACAAACATGTCCCAAATGAAAGAACAAAGCTCCAGAAAATAAAAATTAAACAAATAGAGACAAGCAATCTACCTGATGCAGAGTTCAAAACACTGGTTATAAGGATGTTTAATTAACTTACGGAAGAGTAAATGAATTCAGTGAGAACTTCAACAAATGATGGAAAATAAAAATGGAGATAGAAAAAATGAAAAAGAACCAATCAGAAATAAAGAATACAATAATTGAAATGAAGTATACCTTAGGAGAAATCAAAAATAGATTAGATGAAGTGGAGGATCGAATCAGCAATTTAGAAAATAAGGTAGCAGAAAATATCCAATCAGAAGAGCAACAAGAAAAAAGAATTAAAAAGTGAGAATAGTTTAAGGGGCCTCTAGGACAACATCAAGGATACCAACTGCTAGGAATTGAAAACCTATCTGAAGCAAAAATGATGGAAAACTCCCTAACTTTGCCCAGGAAGCTCAGAGAGTCCCAAACAAGATGAACCCAAAGAGGTCCATACCAAGATGCATCTTAATTAAAATGGCAAACTTTAAAGACAAAGAGAGAATCTTAAAAGAAGCAAGAAAAGCAGTTAGTTACCTACAAGGAGCTCCCATAAGACTGTCAGCTGATTTCTCAACAGAAACTTTGCAAGCCAGAAGGGCTTGGCAGGAAATCATTCAAAGTGATGAAAAGTGAGGACCTACAACCAAGATTACTCTACCCAGCAAAGCTATCATTTAGAATTGAAGGACAGATAAAGAGCTTTCTAGACAAAAGAAGCTAAAGGAGTTCATACCACCAAGTGAGCATTTCAGGAAATATTGAAGGAAGTTCTTTAAGAGAAAGAAGAAAAAAAAAAAAGATAAATATAATTAATAAAATAGCAATAACTACATATCTACCTACAATTACTTTGAATGTAAATGGATTAGGTGCACCAATCAAAAGATAGGATAAGATATGGATAAGAAAATAAAACTCTTACATATGTTGCCTATAAGAGACTCACTACAAATCAAAAGACACATACAGACTGAAAGTGAAAGGATAGAAAGAGATATTTGATGAAAATGGAAACAAACAAAAAAGCTGGGGGAGCATACAAGATAAAATGGACTTTAAAAAAAGTCTATAACAAGAGACAGTGAAGGACCCAGTTACCCACTTCTAGGTATTTATTCAAAGAAACCCAAAAGAATGCCTCAAAGGGAAATGTGAATCTATATGTGCATTGTAGTATTATTTACAATAGTCAAGATATGGAGGCAACAGGGAATTCATCAATAGATGAAGAGATAATGAAAGGGTGGTACATATTGACAATGGAATATTACTTAGCTATAAAAAAAAAGAAAAGAAAAGAATAAAATCTTGTCATCTGCAACAACATGGATGGTCCTAGAAAATATTGTGCTGAATGGAGTAAGTCAGCCAGGAAAAAGACATATACCATTGATTTCACTTACATGTGGAATTGAAAGAACAAAAAAAAAAGAACAAACAGAATAGAAACAAACTCAGAGATACAGAGAATATTTTGATAGTTGCCAGATACAAGAGGGGTTAGGGGATGGGTGAATAACGTGATTAAAAAGTACAAACTGGTAGTTACAAAATAGTTATGGGGATATAAAGTATAGTATAAGGAATATAGTCAGTAATATTGTAATAACTATGTGTAGTGTCAGATGGGTACTGGATTTATTGGTGTGATTATTTTGTAAGTTATCTAAATGTCTAATCACTATGTTGTACACCCGAAACTAATATAATATTGTATGCCAACTGTAATTGAAAAATAAAAGAAACATTAAAAAAGTAATAACCCATGTATTCTGTTTTTATTTTTCCCCTTTGATCTATACATAACTGTGATTGTTTTAAAATGTGCTAAATTACTCAAAAGGGCTCTTTCAATAAGTATAATATAAAAATCATAAGTGATAAAAGAAGCATTGTATCATAGCTTACTTGGCAGTGTTTTATTGTTTTGTTTTCTTTCTTATTTTGCTATCCATTTAATTTTAAATTTGATAAAATACAGCAATAATTTAAATACTAAAACTGCAGAATTTAGGGGAAATCCAAGAAAAAATTTTGGAAAAAAACTACGAAATGGGCCAATATTTTAGACATTTCGCTATAAAAAAATGGAAATAAGACAAAAAGAAACAGGTAAATAAAATATGGCATTTTTCAAATGTTTCTAATAAATTTAAAAATATTATTGAAATTTTAAAATTTCTGGAAAAACATAAAACCCTTTTGTCACAAAAGGTAGATAATCACCAAGGAATTACAACTATACAAAAACTAAATGAATAAAGCTATTTTAAAGTTATCTCCATTAAATTCTCTGTGGATTTAAATTAATCTCTTACAGAATTAAACATTAACTTATACAAATTCTATATACAATATAATCTTCAAGCTCTAAATCTATTTCAGAGTCTAAAATAATTGGAAATATTTCAAGTACTATAACATTATATGTAATTCCATCTATGGAATTTTAAAATTTCAATAAAATGGATGGCTTTAACAAAAATATATGACCCAACTTAAGAAAGACGATCTGAATAGGCTAATTAATGCAGTAGACAAAAAGTTTTTATAGAATTTCAAATAGACTTTAAGCTTAGGTGGCTAGATGAGGAGTTCTTTTAAACTCTCAGGAGTAATGCTTTTAAAAATTCTCATATAATATGTGTTATTCCAGAACAAATAAAAACATAGAAATTTCTCAATCCATTTTACCTGTGTGTATAAGCTTATTTAAGAAAATTTGACAAAAATACACAAAACAATGAAAAGGACATAGTAGATCTCATTTATGGAAACAGATAGAAAATATTCCTAGATAAAATATAATCATGTTTCCCACACACACAAAAAGTCAAATCTTAGATGGTTCTATTAGTGAATTCTAATAAAAATTGATTGATACTGATTTTACACAAAATCTTTTTAAAAATATAGAAAAAAGGAACATTGTCTAAGTCATTTTTGATGCCTACACAACCCTAATACCAAATCAAACTGAATCATTATGAGATAAGAAAATTATAGGCCAATTCCCTATAGTTATACATGCAAAAAATTAACAAAATATTAGCAAACCATTACTTACCATTATATACAAAGAAAAATACACCTCAGCAAACTAAGCTTTATCTCAGGAATACAAGGCTTGTTTACTATTCAGAAATCAATATCATTCACTACATTAACAGAATAAAGGCAAATAATGATATTACTATTCAAATATATGCAGAAAATGCATTTGAGAAAATCCAGCACCATTTGTGAGAAAATGTCTCAGCAAACTAGAAATAGAAGTAAATTTTCTCAACCAAAGATAAATCTGTAGCTAATATCAAATGCTTTTTTTCTTCTAAGGTTGTAATTAAAACAAGAATGCTATTCTTCACACCTCTATTAAATATTATGTCGAGCTCCTAGTCAATGCAGAGTCAAAAAAAAAAAAAAAACTAAAATGCATAATAAACAAAAAAAGAAGAAAACTGTCTCAGAAAACATGATTCAACACATGATAATGGACAGAATAGTCACACTATCAATGTAAAAAATTAATTATATGTTTATATACTAGCAAGGAACTAATGAAATGTAACTTTTTAAAAAAGCAGTATAATTTGAAATACCATCAAGTATAATAAAACACTCAAGAACAAATTTAATAAAAATATATAAACCTTTATACTGAAAACTCTAAAATATTTCTGAGACAAAGTGAAGAAGTTTTAAGTAAATGGATATCTATGACTCGTACACATTGGAAAAATAAACATTGTTACATTGTCAGATCTCCAAAACTTAATCTATAAATTAGTGTAACCTCAATCAAAATCTTAGCAGGCTTTTATTGTAAAAATTGTCAAGCTGGTTCTAAAATTTATATGGAAATGTGAAGAATCTAGAATAGACCACACAATCTCAAAAAAGAACAATGTTGGAAGAATAATAGCACTTGATTTTAAGACTTCCTATAAAACTACCATAATTAAGAAAATGTGCAAAAGAATACATTAATTGATAAACAGAAAGAAGAGTCCATAAATAGACCCATATTTATATGGTTAACAATTTTTTTACAAAGCCTCTAAAGCAATTGGTCTTCAACAAATGGTGCTGGGAAAACCAGATAACTATATTTTTTAAAATGAACTTCAATTTCTTTCTTACTCCTTATATAAAAATTAGTTTGAAATGGTTCATAAATGCAAAACCCAAGAGCAGAAAGCTTCTTGAAGAAAACATAATATAACATATTTGCAATCTTCAAAAAGGCCAAGATTTCTTAGGTATGACACAGAAAGTATTAACTATAAAAATATGACAAATTAGACTGCTTATAAAAAGACACTTAAGAATATGAATAGGCAAGCCACAAGCTGGGAGAGAATATTCACAATATATACATCTAACAAAGGACTTGTATGAAGAATTAACTCCTTCAACACAATAAAGAGGACAAATAAAAACAATACAAATGGATAAAAAACATTTTGAACACACTGTACAAAAGATATACAAATGGCCAATAAACACATGAAAAATTACTTTACATCAAATATCATTATAGAACTAAATATCATTTCAATAGCTATTGCAATGTATAAAATTAAAGACTGTCCATACCAAATGTTGGCAAGATATGGAATAATTTGGAACTTGCTTACATTGCTAGTGGGAATATAAATTGTATTATTTCTTTGAAAAAAATATTTGCCAACTTTTTAAAGACTAAATATATAGCTATTAAATATATAGCTATGACCATAAAATTCCATTCAGTAAATGTCTAAGGGAAATGAAAATGTATATCAACAAAAAGAATTGTATGAAAATATTTATTGTCATTCTATTCATAATAGCTCCAAACTGGAAGAACTTAAATGTCCATCAGAATGAGAATGGATAAAATTGTAGTATTTTAGTTCAAAAGAATACTGCTTAATAGTTAAAAGGTTAAAACTACTGATAAAGGCATCAACATAGAAGAATCTCAAAATTTTTGCTGAGTAAAAGTAACCTTACATATTTCATTTGTACGTAATTCTAAACTGGGCAAAACTAATCTATGGTAAAAGAAATCTGAGCCTGAGGAGTGTGGCACATAGGCTCTGACTTCAAGAAGACTGAATTAATTTAATAGTGTTTTGTACATATTCTATATCTGTTTTCTGCATCTTGTTAGGTGTTGAGTTACACTAGTGTATGTATTTTTCAAAACACATCAAATTGTAACAGTAAAATTTCTACATTTTATTTAAATATACATTATTTTTAAAAATACAAATGTGTTGTAATCATTTGTTTACTTTTACAATATATAATTCACTTTTTTCCCCCGAAAAGGGAGGTTATTGTTCATTTGGGTTTGATTCTGGTTTTCTACTTGTCTCCTTTTCTGACTGTAACTTTCACCTTGTACAATCCACCAATATCAACTACTTATAATTCCCTAAACATACATTTGTACATGAATTCTGTCTGCTTGGAATATCCTTTCCCTCTTTTACCTACAAAACTTTCTTTTACTTGTAAATTTTAAGACTGAAGTGAATTCTTTGAAAAGGCAAAGTAATATCTTCCACTTCTGTTTAATTCTACACCTTGTATCAGCTTTTATTACTGCACACCAAATATTTTGAGGATTTATTTACATGTCATTCACCCTACATAGTTCATCCTTAAGGGTGGAGCACCCTTATAGCACCTACTACTTAGTAGCAACAGCAACACATGAACCATTTATTCAACAGATACTTTGTACTTGGCACACAGACAAGCATCTTTCATAAATAACTCATTTAATTTTCAGTATAATTCGAATTTTACAAAATAATAAAATCGAGATATAGAGAAGTTGCATGGCCATCAATATTCACAACACTAGCATAATGAATGAAGTTAAACTTTCCACTAAGGTCTCTTGGATTCCAAAATTCACGCTCTTAACCAATAATTAGAATTAACCACTTTCCATATTCCCTATGAAAAAATAATAGACATTAAGCAATAATTGCATTGAACTAGCCAAAAAATTATACCTTTCTTATGACACTAATAAACAAACTAAAGCCAGTCGAAATCAAAGATGACAGATTTTTTTTCAAGTAGAAGTAAACATGTATTATTTTTCTTTCTCATCTGTTGCTGACATTTATGAGTATTTTAAGGCAAAAGTGTATTCTTTGACCTCCAGTAGGCACCTGATTTATTTTTTTCTTAACTACTGCCTGCTGTAATTAGCTGTGTCTATATGTGAAAACCTCATTGGGCTTTGTGATTTTGGCCCTGATATCCAGCTACCCTAACTCCTCATTAGCAAATGTCATCATCATCCCTACACTCTCATCTATCTCCTCACTCAGTGTCACTTCTGGCAGCACTCTTCCCCTAGTCACCTAATAATGAGAATAAACATTAAATCCTTCTTCCTGGACCCCATACCTCTTAGTTGCCTTTTTATACTCTACATACACTTTATTTTACTTTTTGTTGCTGTTGTATAATTTCCAAGAAGTCTAGTAAAGATCACTTCTTTCATAAAATATTAGAGAGAGAAAATCATGGTAAAATTATTTTCCAAAGGGGCATCTAATAGATTAATTTTAATTAATCTTTCATAATATAAAATCTATATCGCTTTCCTCAGTAATTTTCAGATTTAAACATGTTATATAGTGGTTTTCATTGAAACAAAAATTTAAAAGAATATGTAGATTTATAAAAGTGCTAGATTGAGCTTGTATTCAAGAAAGGGTTAACAGAGCACCCCTGAGACTGCTATCCATAGTAAGGCCTATTTGCAAGCTTGGCATTTGGCTAGAATCTAAGAACTTGAATGGTAAACAATCCCCCTAGATTAATATTAAGTTTTTGCTAATTAGTAAGATTAGCTCACTTTAACTAAACATTTGCACAAATGTTTATGCTGAAAACCTGCTTACTTTCTGGGAGTCTGGAATTTTGGTACACCTTATAGGCAGAAGGTGATGACATGGCCAGCTCCCAGTAAAAACCATGGACTTCTAGGCTCAGCCTAGATTCCCTAAAAGATAACATTTCATGCAAGCCATCATAATTTGTTGCTAGAGAAATTAAATGTATCCTGTATGAGTCCACTGGGAGAGGACTTCTGGACATTTGAGCCTGTTTCCTTCCATGCTCTATTCCTTTCATTTTTTTCCATTTTCATGATTTTGCTTTGTATCTTCTCATTGTAATAAATCATAGCCATGTGTACAACTATAACTATATCCCGAGTCTTGTGAGGCCTCCTAGCAAATCAGCAAACCAGGAAATGGTCTTAGGGATCTCTGACATAGCTAGTGTTCAGTGTTATTGTTTAAAAAAATTAAATTAAAACAAAAAGAATAGAACATTCAGTTAAAAATCTTTCTTTGAAGACTATAGTCTTCAACTATATTCTTAGTAATACAAATAAGTAATAATAGTGATTTAAGGAGTAGTAAAACATAACAAAAGATGTTCTGAGATATTTATTTTTTCAGAAAATTCAAACCATCAATTTTACATACTTATCTGTAAACTAAAATCGCTAAGAGGAATTGATACATATAGATAAGTCAGAAAGCACCAGTTGAAGTTCTAAAGAGTTAGTTCCTTTAAAATGTCCATCATTCTCGGTAGAAGATAATATTTTGACAGAGTTATGATGTCTATTTTCCAGGAAAATAAATGCACATCTATGTGTTGGTATCAGGAGCAGTGAGAAAAAATGAAATATAGTAAGTATAGTGAGAACAACCAGAAAAGTACATATTGACTAAGTTCCTGCGATGTAGATTGCCAAGAAAGTTTTTTTAGTTTTCCCACTTACTCTTCATTTTCTATTATGAATGGATTAAGTGATAATCCTCTTCTATACCATTCACAAGGGTAATTTGGATTATTTCAAAGCAATAAGTGGAAAATTAGGGGGAAACAGGTCATCCTGATATAGTAACATAAAATGTTCAATGGTGAACTATCAAATAAATAGATATTTGATTATATGGGTGCTTTTGGGAAATAGAGGAGCAAAAGAGAGGAGGAAAACTTAAAAAGCATTAAATTCTGCAGTTAGAATGTGACATAAATAACAAGTCCGAGCAACATAGCATTTACTATGTGCCAGACATTGTCCTGTACATTAACTCATTTACTCTTTGCAACAATCCTAAGAGATAGTTGATATTATTATCAACCCCATTTCAGCAATGAAGAAACTGAGGTTCAGAGAAAAAATAAGCATCATTGAAGATCACATATTAAGTAGGAGAACTGAAATCCATAGGCAGGTGATCTGACTCAAGAACCCAGCTCTAACCACTATACTATGCCATATACTTAAAGAAAAGACATATTTATAGAAAGATTTCTAAGAATCGTGATAAAAATTTGGCTTGCTTTTCAACTTTTAATTTCATAGGAAACTAAAACTGAGTAGAGGGACCAAAATTAAACTATTTTAATTTTTCTTTCAGAAGAAAACACTTTCTTCCATATACATATAGGGCCAACAAAAGGCTAGGATGTTCATGATGCCACATTCTCTATGGATCATTCATATAATTTGAAATTATTTTGAATGATATAACTATTTAGGATTCATAGATAAAACATTTCATGAAATAGATATCTCTATGTTGATACAGACCAAACTACTGAAGCACAAGTATACCGAAAAAGGTGACAAAAATATGGGCTAGGCTGCAAGGTAATTAAAGCAATGAACAGTGCAGCTAGAACGGGTGAAAACAAAGGATAAAAAAGATAATTTTCATGAATACTTAAAAACATTTTTTTACAATCTGAAATCTTTGGTTGGTGCCATATAGTATTAAGGGCCAAAAGTTTATATCTGTATTTAGAGGACTAATGTCTAGCTAAATGAAATAATTAGGCTAGTGTGCACTAGCTCAAAACTCTCTCTCTCTCTCTCTTTCTCTGTGTGTGTGTGTGTGTGTGTGTGTGTGTGTGTGTGTGTGTGTTTCTCTGTCTCTGTCTCTCTGTCTCTGTCTCTCTGTCTGTGAAGTCTCTTGCTGTTTTATGGAAAAATAAAAAACTAAGAAACAAAATACCCCACAGATTTAAAGAATCAAACAAGCAGTTATTTTCTTTCGTGGGCCACAGCTTTTTTCATTGAAAGTTGAATTAGAAAGATGTTTGGGTTTTCATGTGCTCTAATATGCTTTCTTGTACTTGTTAATAAGAGCCATGTAAACTTTTGTATCCATTTTACTTAAGCTATCAAGAAACTTGTATCTAGAGGCCTTCTTTATTCTAGGTTTTCTATTAGTATTATCTCATCACTCTTGCTTGCTTGGTTCTAGCTGTAGTATGCTTAATTTAGTCATTTTATTATATTTGGTACTCATGATAAGCCATCGCAAATTCTCTTTTGAAGTATATAAATATAATAGTTTTATGAAATGCACTACCTAAACTGAGGATAAAAAGATTTGTCTCATCAGTAGAAATGTAAAAGAATAGAACCAGAGGCTTTATTGGACAATAAGTTCAATGCAGTTAAATAGTATACTGTGACTGCTAAGAAGTTGACTTCATGTCACTTAGGCTGCATACAAAGGTACATAGTATCTATGATAACAAAGAATATGTCCCTAGAAAAGTACTTGGCAGATAGCAGGCCATCCAGGCAACAAAT
The DNA here is from genome assembly GCA_003508835.1 of Eonycteris spelaea. NCBI lineage: Eukaryota > Metazoa > Chordata > Mammalia > Chiroptera > Pteropodidae > Eonycteris > Eonycteris spelaea. The sequence continues at coordinate 1,658,700 of PUFA01000252.1, forward strand.
GTTTTGCAAATTTAATCAGATATTTTTGTTCTTTCATTCATACGTGGAATATTGTGTTCAGTGAGTAAAACTACATATTTAAAATGATATTTCTGACCATATCAAGTATTGGCAAGTATATGATGCTGCTGATACAAATGGAAAATGGTAGAATCACTTTGGCAAACATTTTGGCAGTTCCTTAAAAAGTTAAACATACATCTACCATATAACCCAGCCACTCCACTCCTATTTATCTAAGATAAATGAAAACATACATATACAAAAAGACTTGAATGTGAATGCCCACAATGGCTTTATTTGTAATAGCCCCAAATTGGGGACAACCCAAATATCTCTCAACAGGTGAAAGGATAAGTATATATGTTATATACCATACAATGGCATACTATTTAGCAATAAAAAGGCACAAACACCAATGCATGTAAAAACATGGATGAGTTTATAAAGTATTATGCTAAGTGAAGGAAGCATGACCCTCCAAAATTATGTACCTTATATATTACATCTATATCAAGTTCTAGGAAATGCAAACTAAAGAATAATAGAAAGCACATCATTGGTTCCCTGGGAATGGTATTGGAAAGAAGGCTGAATTACCAAGGACCAAGAAGACACAAGGAGTTTAAATATTGTTTTTGTTTTAATTATGGTTTCTGGGGTGTATACACATGCCAAAATTTATCAAATCATACACTTTAAATATGTAGAGTTTATTGTATGTCAATTATACCTCAATAAAATTGTTAAAAAAAAAAAACAGAAAAAGTAAAAAGGATAAGGTCAAACTGGAACTATCCAGAGGAGAGTAATAATATGGATAGTGAAAAGATCCAAAACAATGGTGCTCTTTGAAGAAATGAGAATATTTGACCTGGCAAACAGAAACCCAGCAAATCAAAAGATGAACATCAAAGTGACTTTGGTGGAAAAGTAATTTTATGTTTTCTGAATAGTCCCATAGGTAGTCATGGTAAAATGAACTCTTGATTTTACCCTATAATGGGAGAGAAACTCAAAACAAACTAGCAAGAGGCCTACTTCCTCCATAGCCCTTTATATCAATAAGTGGCATTACTATCCATCCAGTTGATCATGCTAAACATTTTTTCCCACAGCTAATATTCAATATATGAGCAGTTGTACTGGCTCTATCTCCAAAATATGTCCCAATCCATCTGCTTTTTTTCATCACTTCCACTATCATTCTTTCTCTATCTAAAAATATATGTATGTGTAAGTGTATTCTAAACCTGGATCACTATCATGACATATCTCGAACAGCCTCCCTATTTTCACATTTACATTCTTCCTATAAAACCCAGTCCCCACAAAGCAACCAGGGTGATCTTTAAAAAATGTAAGTCAAATTATATAATCCCCATGATTAAAACACTCCAGCAGATTCTTATTATACTTCAAATAAATCAAAACTCCCTCCCATGTTTTGTATGATCTATCACTTTCCATCCTTATCTCGTACTATACCATAATCACTCCGGGCACATTAGATTCCATCCTGATTCTCAATCTTACCATTCTTCAAATATACAAGAATTTTTCCCTCAGGGCCTTTTATCCAGCTGTAGTCTCTGCCTTGAAACTATTCCACCAAATCCTTGCCAGTCTAGGTCTATCTCACCACTTAAGCTTTAAACATCCTCTTTTCAGCCTGCCTTGTCCGAGCATCTGAAGTCGTTCCCTCTCCACAATTGTCTTCTGTTTCATTAGCCTGTTTTATTCTCCTCATAGTACTTACAGCTGATATATGTTTATACATTGTTTATTAGTTTATTGGCTGCTCCCTTATAGAATATAAACTCTATAAGAACGGGAATTAGATCTGTTAGAGAAGCTTGGGTATCCCTAGTTTTTAGAAAAATTACAAATTTACAGTAAGCAGTCAATATTAGAGAGACAAGGGTTACTTTCTAATAAAGGGTCATTCAAAACTAAAGAATATATGGACTACTTTATAGGAAAAAAAATATTTTTTCTAAGCTTTCCCAGTGTTGACTTAATTAGTTTTGAGTGTATTACATAATTCTTTGTAACAAAACATTTTAATAAGTTCTTTGCTAATAGCTCATTTAAAACTATAAAAAGAAAAATTCACAGATTTAGTTAAATTTTAAAATAAATACTATTTTGAAAAAGCCTGTATTTAAATAATAAATAATGTTGCTTTATTGAAACAAAATTATTTCTTCAATCATGAATACAGTGTTACTGGCTGTTATAGCAGAAGGATGTTAGCATTTGATCACCTGAACCACCGCACATTATGTAATGACAGGCATCCTCATGTCATTTTCTTCTTGTTTGAACTTTCATCAAAATCTTCATTCTTAAAACTCACTTTGATATCATTTGTAATTGATCAAATATTTATTCTTCTATGTAAACTTTAGAATTATTGCGTGCATGTGTTTTAAATCAGGTAGTTGGAAATTGCATTAAACATATTTATTTGGCAAGGGATGACATCTTTATGAAATTAAGTCTTCCCATTTAGGAACAAGGTATTTATTTTTAATTATTTAATTCTTCTTTTATTTCTCTGAATAATTTTAAAAATAGGTTTATGTAATTATTAAAAGTATTTCTAGTTATATTTTGGGTTTTTTTCTGGTATGAAGAGAGTTTTCTTTTCAATTATTAACATTTTACTTTAGTACTGTTTCTGTATCTGGGCTCCTCACTAAATTCTCATTTTTGCTCTCTTAATAGATTTCATTTGAGTGGCTTAGATTTATCATCAAATCACCTTTATAATGATGATTAATTTCTTTTTTCATTATTTATAAGGCTTCTTTCTTTTACTTGCTATTAACCAGAAATGCCAAACAATATAAAATAATTGTGATGATAGAAAGCATTCTTGATTTGTGACTTTGATTAGAGGGTCAGCCTTTAGTATTTCTTTACATTATAAACTGGTTTTGGTTTGTCATTAGACAGTCTTTGGCATGCTTAAGTTTTCTTCTCTTTCTATTGTGTATATATTTTTACCTAGAAATCTACTAATTTTTATCAAATGCTTTTTATGTCTGTGTTTCTACAATCATATGATGTTGCTCTATAATTCTCTTTTATATAATTAATAATATTGAGATATTGCTAAGTCTAAAATACTCATCTATTCATGAAGTATATGCTATTTTAAACAAAGCAGACAAAATTATATTTCTAACACATAAATGTACAAATATAGTACAGTGGTGTTCGAGCTTAGCAGCAGTTCCTGCAAATTCGTCAGTTCCCCTACACCCTAAAACCACTCCTCCCCTGCATTCCCTACCTCTCTGGAATATAACACTTTCTAGCCAGCCAGAATATTAAAGTCATCTTAGATCACTCGCTTTCTATGACTCCCACAGTCAATCTGTCCCCACATTCTGTTGATTCTACTTTCTAAACATCTCTCAATTCCAGATCACCCATCCATTGACTTATTTAGGCACTCAATGCCCAACCACTTCTGCTAGATTTCTATCATGGAATGTCACCTCCAATATTGCTCCCATACACCCAAAATACCTCTCACACTTTAGTTAGAAAGTGAGTATGACTTCTGTTGCTAAAAATGTTTCAATATTTCCTCATAAATAAGAAAATGGGATCCAAACTCCTTTAAATGGCACATAAAGTCATGCATGATCTGCCCCTTACCCTTGTCATTCTCTTCTTCCATTCCCCATGCATTATTGTTGTCAATATGTTAGCATTCTTTCCATATGCATTGTGATCTCAAATGCCCTCTTGCAGTGAACACATGTCTTTTCATCCTCCTAGCTAATCAGCTTCCTGCCTATGTGCTCCTCCTCTTAACCCCTCCACTCGTTATGTCCTTTCCTCAGAGAAGTCTTTCCTGATTATTGCTCTTATAGAATGAGCTACTCTTAGACTATTAGTTTGGTCATCTTCCATCTCTTCATTTCATCTTTGAATCCTCAGTATTTGGAACAGCACATTGCACAGTGTGGAGACTCAATTTGATTTGGATTTCTATATATTAAAGCTTTAGGTGAACATGAATTGAATTTAGCAATATATATGCTGATTCGCAAGTTAATACTAAAGGTCAAAGTAAACAAAAGGTCACAGTATACTATGTAGGTATTACTCTATATGCATAATGTACTAAAATCAGTACATATATCCCAAGCAAAACCATGAACAATTAGAATAAGTCCAGAGAAGACAGTATGATGAGAACCCTGACAACAAGGATACATAACAAGTTTTTCATGATGTTTCAGATCAAGAGAGGACTAGCAACTCAGCTACAGGAGCTTGGATTGTTCAGACTAGAGAAGAGAAAAAGTAAGGGAGACAGAATACTTAGAGTCTTCAACTTAGAGCTGAAGAGAAGAAAAGAAATAAAGTCCCAGATCACAAAATGAAGAGCCAATTCTTCACCTTAGGCAAGAGGAATTTAAGGAACGTTCACCCATATGATAGAATTTATGTAATAAAATAGCTATAATTCTTTAGCTTCTCCCAGTGTTTCACAAAGGGAAGCGAATGACAGTTTAAAGTGCAGGAGTTCCTAGTTCCATAGAATTATTCTGGGCATTGTAGAACATTTAGCATCTCAAGTTCTCACCCACAAAAATACTATAATGATCCTAGATCACTGGGACAATCAAAATGCCCTCTATCATTTAAAAATGCTTACATCTGAGAACCATTGAAATTCACAAATTCACTCTGTTTTGGGACTGTGCAAAATAATTTTAATATATTTTTTTAGTTTTCTCAGTAACTAAGCAAAAAAGGAACTGTTATTTCCATGTTAGGATGAAGTAGCAGACAGACCTTTCTGAATTAGATTGCCTGCTTATTTCTCTGACAGCAGAACACTTTAAGGTTTCTCTTAGATTACATGGTCTACTCAGCTATCTGAGACTGTGTAAAGGTTCTGAGATGTTAACTATTGGTTTCACTTTGAAGTATATTCAGTGGACAAACCACACTCATGCTCCTGTCTCCTGGTCTGAATTTACTTCTTGTGATATCACTTGGAAATGACCTAGTTTGATGTCCATTCACTCCTGTTTAGAACTATCTCACTGTAGTAAGCCTTAGCATGCAACAATATGTAAAAAATCCCTCCTTGCCAAAATTAATCATTTAAATTAAAAATCCTCTGTAGTTTAAATACAGGAAAAAAAAAAAAAGGCAAGCTGCCTAAGATCATAAAGCAAATGAACTGGAGTCAAATTCATGTCAGGACTAAAATCAATAAGTTGAAGATGAAAGAAGTCATATTTTAGTTTGTGTAAGGAAAATGTTTATAGGTTATATATAAAAGTATTCTAGGAAAATATCTTAATTTTGATTGCTAAATACAGAGAGTCTATAGAAGTCTGGCATTTAGTTGCCATAAAATATGATATTCCGCTATGAAAATAATACAAAACCTTAATTTATTGAGCAAATAAGAATGAGAGATAATATGATTATTAAAAAGTTGCAAACTAAAATAAATATAGAGTATCTGAGTTTGAATCTTAGCTTGACAATTTGTTAATTTCATGACTTTGCGTAGGTTTTTCGACGTCCTGTACCACAGTTTCCTCGTGTTTAAAATGGAGTAATTGTAGTATCTACTTCATCAGGTGTAGATTAAATAAAGTAATACATTAATAGTACTTAGAATATTTTCTGGAACATTAAAAGTTCTCTTTAATTTTAATAGTTTATGATTATAAAGGAAATGTATAATTCCAACTCTACCATTTATTATCTAGGAGAGTCATTTCTCTCTCTAGGTTAGCTTTCTTGTGAATAAACAATGATTTAAAAGAATCAGTTAATAAATTCTAGTTTTATAAATAAAAATACAAATATAAATTTTTTACCCTGCAAAATTTTCACTAGAATATCTCACCGATGCATCAAAATAAGGGTATCAATTACTGTTTGCCCATTTCCTTTTGAATGATACATGACCTTTGTTTTACATCACTATTTTGCTAACACCCAAGCAGCAGTTATTTTTGGTTGTTCCTTAAGTTATAGGTCCTCCTGACAATTGTTCATGGTTAAGGTTCTGTAGCTGCCCTCTTAAGGAATATAAATTTTAGACTGCATATCATGGCTCTGTTTGCTTTATGAGAAGGGGAAAGGATATAACACTTGTAAGTTAACATCTTCAGAGTTTTAGAATAATCAGTTTATTGATCTTCTAAGAGACTTGCTCATGAAATGTCCATTTTATGTCTAAATATAAGATGTCTGTCTCTGCAAAATCTACACTCCAACTGCTGCATATTATCCTGTTAGATGTCTCTTTAAGATCTTGCCTAGTAAAGAATACAAGTATTTTTCCCCTCCTATTCATTATCACTAAAAACATTTCAGTATCTTATTTGGCAATAACATGTTCTACTCAATTTGTGATATGATAGGAAATCTATGTTTTAAGTCATGCTTGTCAACCACCTGAGTTTCCACTAGAGTTGAAGTTTAACTCACAGAATATCACTTTAATAAATCAGTTCAATGAATTATTCCACTCAGCATGAAACAATAATGTCAATGAGAGAATTATATATAGGTATGTGTGTGTGTGTGTGTGTGTGTGTGTGTGTGTGTGTGTGTGTGTAATTAGTTAATAAATTCAATAAATTGTTTTAGAGTTTGCTGGTCATTCTTTTGTTAAAAATTACTTATGCAAAGAGGCTGACACCAAGATACATCATAACTAAAGTGGAAAAGGTTAAGACAAAGAGAACATCTTAAAAGCAGCAAGAGAAAAGAAGTTAGTTACCCACAACAGAGCTTCCATAAGACTCTCAGCTGGTTTCTCAACAGAAACTTTGCGGGACAGAAGGGATTGGCATGAAATACTCAAATGACAAAAAATCAAAGACCTACAACCAAGACTATTCTACCCAGAAAGGATATCATTTAAAATTGAAAGACAGATAAAGAGCTTCCCAGACAAGAAAAATCTAAAGGAATTCATCACCATAAAACTAATATTACAAGAAATTTTAAAGGGACAGAAGGAAGGAGGAGGAGGAGGAGGAGGAGGAGGAGGAGGAGAGAGGAGGAGGAGGAGAGGAGGAGGAGGAGGAGGAAGGAAGGAAGGAAGGAAGGAAGGAAAGACTATAAATATGCATAATAAAATGTCAATAGCAATGTATCTATCAATAACCATTTTCAATATAATGGATTAAATGCTGCAATCAAAAGACATAGAAAGATGAATGGATAAGAAAACAAGACTCATATAATAATAGACTTTCAACAATAGACCAATTTCAGACCAAAAGACACACACAGACTGAAAGTAAAGGAATGGAAAAATATTTCATGCAAATATAATGGAAAAAAGGGTAGCAAGGTTTATATCAGACATAATCGACTTTAAAGCAAAGCCTATAATAATAAAGAGGATATTTCATAATGGTAAAAGAATCAATCCAACAAGAGGATATGATCCTTGTAAACATTTATGCAACCAATATTGGAGCACCTAAATACATAAATAAAGCAAATATTAACTGACATAAAGGGAGAAATTGGCAGTAATACAGTCATAGTAGGGAACTTTAACACCCCATATGTCAAGGGATAAATCTTTAAGACAGAAATCAATAAGGAAACAGTTGCCTTAAATGACACATTAGATCAGATGGATTTACTTGATATATTTAGAGCATTTTACTCCAAAACAGCAGAATATATATTCTTTTCAAGTGCACATGGAATATTTTACAAGATAGACCACATGTTAGGTCACAAAACAAGTCTCAATAAATATTAGAAAATTGAAATTATATCTAGCATCTTCTCCAACAACAATGGTATGAAACCAGAAATCAATTAGAAGAAAAAAAAAAAAACTGAAAACACACAAACAAATGGAGGCTAGATAACGTGCTTCTAAACAGTAAATGAGTTAACAATGAGATCAAGGGAGAAATCAAAAGATATCATGAAATAAGTGAAAATGAAAACATAACAACCCCGAATCTGTGGAACACAGTGAAAGTAATTTAAGATGGAAATTTATAGCAATATAGGCCTTCCTCAGGAAACAAGAAAAATCTCAAATAAACAATCTAACCTTATACATAAAGGAACTAGAGAGGAACAACAAAGTCCAAAGTGAGTAGAAAAAAGGAAATAATAAAGATCAGAGCAGAAATAAATGAAATAGAGCCTAAAGAAAACAATACAAAAGATAAATGAAACTATGAGCTTATTCTTTGTAAAGATAAAATTGATAAGCCTTTAACCAGATTCATCAAGAATAAATGAAGACCCAAATAAATAAATAAAATAATAAATGAAAGAGAAGTGACAACTGACACCACAGCAATACAAAGGGTTATAAGAAAATATTACAATTAAATACTACCAAATTGGACAATGTGGAAGAAATGGATAAATTTGTAGAAACATACACTCTTCCTAGACTGAATCAAGAAGAAGCTGAAAATCTGAACTGACCAATTACTACTAATGAAATCTAATCAGTAATCAAAAAAATCCCCAACAAACAGAAGTCCTGGACCAGATGGCTTCACAGGCAAATTTGATCAAAGATGAAAAGAATTATTACCTATCCTTCTGAAGCTATTCCAAAAAGTTCAAGAAAATGTAAGTCTCCGAAGCTCATTTTATGAGGTCACCATTACTCTGATTCCAAAGCCAAAGACATAAAATATATATATATATTATATATATATATATATATATATATATATATATATATATATATATATAGATTGATATCCCTGATGAACATAGATGCAAAAATCCTCAACAAAATATTAGCAAACTGAATTCAGCAATACATTAAAAATATCATACATTCTGATCAAGTGGGATTTATTCCTAGGATGCAGGGTTGGTTCAATATTCACAAATCAATTAACATGATACTTCACAAACAAAATGAAACATTAAAATCATATGATCATATCAATAGATGAAGAAAACATGTTTCATGAAACCCAGCATCCATTTATAATAAAATCTCTCAGCAAAGTGAGAATAGAGGGAACATAATGAAGACCATATATGACAAACCCACAACCACCATCATACTCAATGATGGAAAGCTAGAAGTATTTTCCTTAAGATTAGGAACAAGACAGGAATGTCCACTTTCATTACTTTTATTCAACATGATACTGGAAGCCATAGCTTCCAAATTAGAAAGAAGCAAAACTGTCATTGTTTGCAGATAACATGACACTATATATTGAGAACCCTAAAGATTCTACCAAAAAAGCTATCACGAATTTGATAAATTTAGTAAAGTGGCAAGGTATAAAATTAATACTCAAAAACTATTTGCATTTTTTATATACCAGTAATAAATTATCAGAAAGAAAAATTAAGAAAATAATCCCACTTACAATTGCATCAAAAAAATTCCCTAGGAATAAAACTAACCAAGGATATAAAAACCCTGTAATTGGAAAACTTTAAGACATTGAAGGAAGAAACTGAAGAAGATACAAATAAATAGAAACATATACCTTGTTCATGAATAGGGAGAATTAACATCATTAAAATGTTCATACTACCCAAAGTAATCTACGGATTCTATGCAATCCCTATCAAAATACCAATGGCATTTTTCAGAGAGCTAAAATAAATAATCCTAAAATTTATATGGAACCAAGATAATATCCCAAATAGACACAGTAATCTTGAGAAAGAAGAACAAAGTTGGATATCGCACTACCTGATATCAAACTATACTACAAACCTAGAGTAATCAAAACAGCATGATACTGGCATAAAAACAGACATCTGGATCAATGGAACAGAAAGGAGAGCTCAGAAATAAACCCATGCCTCTATGGGGTTAATTAATCTATGACAAAGGAGATAAATTATACAATGGGGTAAAGATAGTCTATTCAATAAATGGTAATGGGAACACTAAACAGATACATACAAAAGCAATGAAACCAGACCACCTTTTTAGACCACATTCAAGAATAAACTCAAATTGTATTAAAACTTAGATGAAAGACTTGAAACCATAAAACTCTTAGAAGAAAACACAGGCAGTAAACTCTCTGACACTGCTCTTAGTAATATTTTTTTCTAATATATCTCCTTGGGCAAGGGGAACAAGAAAAAATAATCAAATAGGATTACATCAAACTAAAATTTTTTTTGCACAGCAAAGGGAACTATCAATAGAATGAAAAGGCAATCTACTGAAAGGGAGAAGTAAGTATTCAAAATTTATAAAGAACTCGCACAACTCAGCACCAATAAAACCTAACAGTCCAATAATGAAATGAGCAGAGAACCTGAATAGACATTTCTCCAAAGATGACATAGATGGCCAATAGACATATGAAAAAAAAAAAAGTTCAATGTCCTTAATCATCAGAGAAATGCAAATCAAATTCACAATGAGATATCACTTCACACCTATCAGAATGGTCATCATCAATAAACCAACAAACAAGAAGTGTTGGCAAGGATGTGGAGAAAGGGATCCCTCATGCATTATTGGTGAGACTGCAATTTATTGTGGCCACTATGAAAAAGAGTATGGAGGTTCCTCAAAAAATTAAAAATAGAACTACCGTATGACTCAGCAGTTCCACTTCTGGGTATTTATCTGAAGAAATCCAAAACACAAATTCAAAAAGATATATGCATCCCTATGTTTATTGTAGAATTATTTACAACAGACAAAATATAGAAGCAACTTAAGTGCCCACCAATAGACAATTGGATAAGGAAGAGGTGGTACGTACACACAAGGGAATATTACTAGACCATAAAAAAGAATAAAATCTTACCATTTGCAACAACATGGATGGACCTGGAAGATATTATGCTAAGTGAAATATATCAGACAGAGAAAGACAAATACCATATGATCTCACTTATATGTGGAATCTGAAGAACAAAATAAATGAACAAACAAAGCAGAAACTAACTCACCAATATAGAGAGGAAACTGATGGTTACCAAATGGGAGGAGATTTGGGGATTCATGCAGGGAAAAGGTGAAGAGATTAAGAAGTACAAATTAGTAGTTACAAAATAGTCACAGGGATGTGAATTACAGCATAGAGATTATAGTCAGTAATATTGTGCTAACTACATATAGTGTCAGGTGGGGACTAGATTAGTCAGGAGATCACTTTGTATATTATATAAATGTCTAACCACTATGCTGTACACTTGAAACTAATATAAAATAATATTGAATATCAACTGTAATTAAAAAAAAGGAAAAGAAGAAGAAATACAAATTTGGTTACTGATTCAGAAAAATTGAATAATGTTTTTATTATATTTCAGGCACTGTATTGAGCATAAAAATGTTTTAAATTAAGATACCATGTCTTCTGCCCTTGACAAAAAAAGATCATAGTCAGATAAAGTAAAAGAATTCTAAAAAAAGAATCACCTTTTGAAAGAATTATTATTTTGGGGACTGGTATGTGTGGAGGAAGGAAGAGAGAAAGAATAAAACATTATTCAGACATTAACAGTAATGAAGTATTGATTCATGGAACTACATAGATAAATTTTGAAAACATGCTAAGTGAAAAATATACAGTAACAAAAGCCATGTTTTCTGTTTATAGAAATGCCTAGAATAGGCAAATCCATAGAGACAAAAAGTAGATTAGTGGATACTAGGAACTGGGGAAAGGAGGAATGGAAGTGACTGTTATTGGGTATGGGATTTCTTTTTTGAGGTGGTGAAAATATTCTAGAATAGATGGTAATAATAGTCACCCAACTCTGCAAATATATTAGAAAGTACCAAATTATACTTTTTAATAGAGTGAACTATGAATTATATGCAAATTATATTTTAAAAGTAAAAATAACTAATGAATATGTACACATATACATAAAACATACATATAACCTGGTCATTATTAGGTACTTAACAAATATTTGCCAAATGGTTAAAATGACTAAAGGAACAAAATATGTAATATACATATTACAAAGGAAACAAAAAGAAAAAAGATGTCTATATTAGTTATGATTGGTGATGAGATTATAAGTGGTTTATACTGTCTGTGGCATCTACTTCTACTGCCATAATTTTGTTATTTTTATTAACTGAAAAAATATAATAAGTGTGTTTTAAAATTAATTATAAAAATGGTTCGTAATACCTACCTATGGGTGGTGAACACATATATATACTGTTGAAATATACACTTGAAACATTGAATTTTGTTGATCAATGTCACTCCAATAACACTAATTTATATATAAAAGCATTTTCTAAAAGGAAAACTTTCTAGAAATATGTCCAAATATTGGACCAAGGTTCTCTTTGGCATATACAAAAGTGATATGTCTTTCCTACAAAGCATTAATTTATACTTTACCTTAATTCTACTAACATTAATTTACTAGTCTCTATCTATCTGAAGCGTTTTAAATATTAGCGGCATATATAATTGCTTAGACAGTGTTAATTAATTAGAGATATATCTGAAGAAAATTTAAATCTCTGTACACACATGTGCATGCACACACAATTGTAAACAAAAATCTAGGTCTATTCATATGCATAGGTTCCTGAACTTATGAGCAGCAAATCTATAGATTTTATTATGACATGCTTAAAAAAAAAACTGTGATTAGATGTGTTTGGCATTTTAAAACAATGGAAAATATAACATGATGGGTTAACCAATTTTAAAACCCAGAAGCCTGTACAAAGTATGGCATGTCAAATTATTTCCAAATGTATAATGCTTTGCCATCAGGCCCTATATCTTTAGCAGCATATTCCAACAATAAATATCTGATTGAGTATAAGAGTTTGGACAACAGAGATCAATACAAAACAAAGCAGTAGAATTTAATGGGAATTGGTATGGGAAAAGTGATAAGGGAAACAAATAGGCTGAGGAATCCGAGCATTCAGGAGTTCACCACAACTGAAAATTCAGAAGGGTATCAATTTGCAATAGAAAACCAACAACATACTTAACCACTCAGCTTTACTACATACTAAAGGACACTGTCCATTTTTGATAGTGTTGCTTTGAATTGTAAAAGCAAATGATTCCTAAGTTTTTACTGTTATTTCTAGAGACTGAAAGGACATCATGCTGTCACCCCTGTGAAGATGTTCCTTGTGATCTTGAGCAGAGTAAATTGCTTCCTCTTCTGTGTGAACACTTGGTATATTACACATACTTATTATAGTATTTATTATGTTTATGCAATAATTTTCACATCATCTCCTCTGGTCAACAGAAGCTCCACAAGAATTTATTTAGCTCTAGAGTCATAGCACCTAGTACGCAGTAGCTGTGAAAGAAGTTTTGGCTGAAAGAAGGAATGAATGGACTATTGTTTCTGTAATGTATAGTTATCCTATATATTTTATGATCACAATAAATACATTGTTCACAGTCTAGAGTATAATTACAGCTACCATGCTTTAGTCACAGCATAAACAGTGATTCTAGAGATAACAAATATTCAATATAAAAATTGTCATTTTCTTGTCCCACACTCATGGCAGAGATTTTTAATCAATCATGACATTTTTATCACAGAGTTAGAGTGGGTCTTCAGAATCTTCATCAAAGGGTACCGGGAAGCCACCACAAGAATTCTAACCAACTTCTTTTTCTAATCTCCCAAACAGTCTCAGAGGAATCTCCTTTGATAACTCATTAATTTTGAAGATTTAATGAAACATAACCCTCTGCCTGTATGTATCAAGAGTTCTATAAAACACAACATTAAACTCCTTATGTGTCCTAGAATTTTTTTGTAATGTCATGTTTAATGAGGCTCCAGTGACATTTCCTGTAGCCTGTAATTAAATGTTTTCAATATTAGACTATTATCAATAGTCTTTTTAACCATAGGGCAAAGGTCCCATTTTAAAAAATTACGACATTTACTTTTTTATGAAAATAAACAGGAAGGGAAGAAATATAAATGCATGCTTGCATATGAGGACTCAAACTATCCCTCTGCCAATGAGGCCTGACAGGAAAGAAGCTGCTTGCTGCCTTAGCTGCAGAGATCAGGCCCTGCTGATCCATTTAGCAAGTAGGAAATCTCTGCATTACTGGAGGTGCGACTTCCCGCTGCTCTGAACCACCTGATCTGAAGGCCACCACAAAGAAAGCTGCGGTATTTAATTGAAGCAGTAAAAGACAGAACAAGAAAGGTTCTATGGCAGAGCATACTGAGAAGACAAGTAAAATTACTACTCCCTGAAAAACTAGGATTTGTGAGTCTTGGCAGGAGGCCTACGACAGCTCTGGTAGTAGCATAGTCCCAGACCAGTCTCTCAGGACCTCCAACAAATGCAGAACTGTATCTAGGAGTCAGAAAAGTTCATTTATCAACAACTTGTCCACAATCCTTGCTGAGCAGTGACTCTGAGAGAATGCCCATGGTAGAAGTTAGCTCTAGCTGATTAAAAAAAAAAAAAAAAATGAACCTGATAGTCTTAAAAATTCTACTTCTTCATAAACTCCATGTGGTCATTAAGGCAAAATACTATGTGCAAATCCTTTTTTGATTTTTTTTAATTCAAATAGATGTTTTATATGAATTTTTTAAAACATTTTTTAAAAACATCACCTCTTTAAAAAGTAAGGAAGCAGCCATTCCTCCAGAAGAAGAATAAATGTAGAGTCGTGGTGGAGGGCTGGTGGGAAGAAAGCTGGAGGCTCGGGCAATGGGACACTGGCCATTAGAATGTGTGAGCAGAATGTGAGATAGTGTATGCAGTCGAAACACTGTCTACTATTATCAGAATCATGGCTGATGCATCTAGTTATTTTGGTTAGTTTATCATACTAGATACTAGGAATCATAGTAATAATAAGAACAACTAACATTTATTGGGCAGGTTTTTGTGCCAGGTACTATGCTGGGCACTTCACATGCTTTATTTTAACTGATTCTCAAATCAAATTTAGGTGGTAAACATTATTATCTAAAGCTTATGGATCACAATACCAAATGCTCAGAGAAGCTAAATGATACTCATAATGTCACACTGTCAATAACTGGAGGAGCCAGAATCAAATCTAAGAAGTTTAAGTTTAGAGCATGCAATTATCCAGGAATTAAAGTTGAAAAGTTATCGTATTTTCATCAAGGGTCTTTAAAGCCAAAAATGCATTCAAATTTTATAGTGGACAGATAGAAAGAAAATGTGACTGTTCTTTCTTTAGCACCAGAAGATAGAAGAACCCTGTGGATATGCCAGGTCCCCTTATTTTTACCCAGGGAGTAGGTCCAAGTTAATTTCTTAATAGTTAAGGAACATTGTGTTAAAGAAACAATGCAGGGTTCTTATTCAGGCTTTCCTTGCTCAATTTTAGATACTTCAATTCCTAGGAAGGTTTGAGAGTGTATAAGAATGGTACAGTGGCCTGTGTAGACACATCTATCTGTACACTGTCATCCTACTTGCACCCAGTTTGTGATATTGTAGCTAGCAACTTGCACAAAGTTTGAGCTAAACTATATGGTGATTCAAGTCATGGATCAGAGCACAGCTAAGCATTTAGCCTCTCTCTATTACTGAACCACAGATGTGACTAAATTGTGACTATTAAAGGCCTTAAGGTCTTGAAAGGATTTCTTGAAGTCTGTCATTCAAATTCTTACTGATTTGTTTAGAAATTCTTCTTTGCAGAAACATTGGTACACTGAAACAATAAATGTGATACCTAAGATGAATAGGCAAGTTAGTAAATACCTTGAAAATTATTTGAGGAGAATATGAAGTTTACGTTACAGAAGATTAAAGACATGCACAATTCAGACATAAAGTTAAGTAAACTTTCCTTTTGATTTGTGGATGGAACTTCCATTTGTTATTTAAAGAGCAGATAGTATGCGGTGAAACATCAGACAAACCCAAACTGAAGGAAACGGCACAAACTATCTAACCGGAAGCCTCAAAATTGTCAAGGTTATAAAAAAAAAAAAAGAAAGAAAAGAAAGAAAGGAAAAAAGAAAAGAAAAGAAAAGAAAAAAGAAAAAGAAAAGTCTGAGAAAACATTGCCGTTGAAGGAGCCTAAGGAGACTTGGAGACTAAATGTAATGCGGTCTCTTGAATGAGATCCTGGAACAGAAAAAGGATATTAGATAAAAACTAAGAAAATCTAAATTAAGTCTAGAGTTTGGATAATAGTAATATACTAATGTCAGTTTCTTAGTTTTCACAAATACACCGTGGTTATACAAGATGTTAACAATGGAGGAAACTACTGGAACTCTGTAATATTCTTGCAATTTTTCTATAAAGTTAAAAATTTATGTTCATTTTAAAATATTAAAATCCTCCCTCCTCACTCACATACACATATACACACACCAGAGAGTACCCCTCCAAATGGCCAATTAAAAGCATATTCATTAGCACTTAAACAGTGACTGACATATAGTGGGGTTTCAACAAATATATGTTTGAATGAATGATAAATAAAGTGGATCCTATTCCCTAGTTTTAAAAAATCCTCGATTATTCCTCATATCTTAAATCCACCTTCAACCTAATTTTCAAGAGCTTCCACAGCTAGCTGAACTTTATTTTCTACGAAGCATCGACATACCACATCAGTCCAAGTCAAAGAAGTCTGTTCACTCTCCCAGTACTGTGCAGTAAGTATTCATACCTTGCTTAGTTCTATAGTCCCCCTGCCCACAAACTGAAATGCTTCTCCAGCTCATTCTACCTGTTCCAGGCTGAATTCAAGCTCCCCCAGCTCCAAATATTGTTCCTAAATACTCCTGTCTTTTCTTGAAATCTTCCTTCTTTGAATTCCTACTGTATACCATTTCAGTATATAAAATTGATTAGAGTGGTCAATCTAATGTATAAATTTTGTTTCCCTTTTGATCCAACAGTCATTTAGGAGAGATTTTTAGAGACTGAGAGGGGTGGGAAGAAGGGATTACAAAAGGACACAAGAAAAATTTGGGGAACGATCAATATGTTCTTTATCTTGATTATGGTGATAGTTTCATAAATGTAGACATATGTCAACCTTAACCAAATTGTACACCTCATACGTGTGCAATTTATTGTTATGTCCATTATAGAGTGATAAAGCTGTTTAAAAATATCTATGTGGTTGAATTTTTGGCTTCTAATTTGTTTATTTTTGGTTTTATATAATTATTATATGATATGATTCATATTATTTTCTGAGTTTTAGGTTAAAAATAAACCTCAGTAAATTCTAATTATTGAAAATATTACATAACTACTTAAGGTATAAGTGTTCTCCAATATTAAATAATTTGACATTTTATCTTATCAATCTGTTAAGGACTAAGAAAGTTAAAGTCTCTTACTACTTGTTATCCTGGTAACCTTCAAATTGATTGTACTTTTTAAACAAATTAACAATTAGATTATTGCCATGGACTTACACCAACTATGTGCCATGGAGTCACATCTTCATCTGGCTCTTTATCCTTCTCACCATCCTCAAGAAGCTTAACCCAAAGCCTTCAACCACTTTCTAATAACTACTCCCAACCCTCACACACTTTTATCTGGAACAGTGACGTGACTTGTGTGACTGAACTCTACCAAATTACTTATGATTTGTCAAGAACTGACTACATCCGGATATTGCAAGCCCCACTAACCAGCACCTGTGGCATCTATTTTCACTCTGGGTAATTGGTAAGAGGTCCCAACCTCAAAATGAAGGTGGCACAGGAAACAGCTGCAGTCTTCCCATTAGGGATCAGTCTCTACGACCAGTTTCCCATTTAGGTCCATCCCTCCTGTCTTCTGCTCTACTGTTGACTTATGTCCCTTTGCAAATTTTACTCTTTTTTTTTTTGACCTGGAACACCTGAGTGATGCTTCATTAAACACTAAATCAGCTCCACCTTCTGGCCCTGCTTCACCAAGCTCACTTACCTTATTCATCCTGGTATGTTAATTAACTTACTTTCTCTCATGACTTGCACAATCTCATCCACCTAAACTATTAATAATGACACTTATAATTTTTGCATTTTCACTGACAAACAAAAAGTTCACTCCCTTTTGATCTTCTTTTTATGCCTTAAATACAGCAAGATTTTCTTACTCTCCAATACAGTGAAAATAGCTTCATGATTGGAGGCTGAAAACTCTCTGAGTCCTGGTTCCGTCACTGACTAGCTATATTATCTGGAATAGTTACTAAACTTCACAAGCTGCAGTTTCCTCATATTTCAATTGGCATTGCGAGAGTTAAAGTAATGCAGGTAAAATGTTCTATAGACCATAAAGTGCTATACAAATAGATATTGCAAGTAGACAAAGCATATTTATTCTTGATGCACGTATATTTCTTTGAGCTCTCCTTAAATTTAAGTAAAATATTCCATTTCTTGGACTAAAAGCTACCAAACCTTTCTGAAAGCCTTACAGTAGCTTGACAGATATAAAAGTAGAGACAAAAAATGCCTTTCTGAATACTAGAGCTTTATGTAAGAGATGAAGCTGAGAAGATATAAAACACAGGCTCACTTCAATATAGAGAAGTGGATAAAATTGAGGTACTAATCAAAATGTTTGAAGACTGTCATCCTTCTAAGAATAATGCAATGCTTAAGAGACATGTGTTCAACATCTGCAAACCAAAAGCAAATGAAAAATTCTATTAGCTTGTACCAGAAATGTGAATACTCAGCTGAAACTAAGACTATTGTGGGGGGTATAATTCAAAGTAATATCAGGATGGAAATGATGAGTGAGGAGAAAAGGTAAAAATTATTACATAAACACAATTTATTTTGGAAAAGCACATGCAAGGCAGCAAATTCTAAACTTTCTCTTGGTAATTGAATAGCAGAGTCAGCATAGGGTTTCAGAAGAAAATCAGAAACCAAAGTAATCCAAAGCAGTTTCATCTGTGAAATATTTCCTGATTCCCCCAGGCCAATTTAGATACTTTATTCTTTATGCTCCAATTGTCCTTGCACGCACCTCCATTGTAACCATTACCACAACGTACGACAACCATCTGTGCCTCTGCTTGTTTCACTTGTTGCCCTTTTTGAAAAGGCAGAAAACATGTCTTTTCTTCTTTGTGTCCCCAGTGCCAAGCATCACACTACTACATGGTGGTCAATAAATTGTTATGCAACAATGAAGGAAATACATTTTAGCCAGTAACATGTCTGATAATAAATCTCAGCTTCTTCTCAGGACAGATACACTCATTTTAAAATACTTAAATGTTAGTGTATGGCTTGTGGAAACAGCCTCATTATTTTATTGAAACCCAACAGTTGTGTGCAGTTCTAATATAGAAAAGTTTTAGGAGCCTGCCATACGATGCATCATAATCTGGGCAAGATCATTCACGTGGTTGATTTCTGATGCCAGTGAAAGCAAAGTCACACAGTCAGACCCCACGCATATTAGACAGAGCAGCTACAGAAGGTCTGGCAGGTTGCATACTACACAGCTCTAAGGATATACCCATTCACATAGAGTATATACAAAGAATCATGTAATGCAACATGAACAACCCACACAATAGTACCGATGTCAGGTAGTTTGTTGATATAAAATTAGCCTACATTGCAGTCAAAGAGTTATCCCCATTCCCTCAGCAATTTCACAAATGTGTGCCTTTGTTTAAACAATAATTGACACTTCATGGGTGTCAATTTTTCAATGATTATAAAAAAAAAATGACTTTTTCACATCTCATAAATTTCTCTCATGGAACACCAACCAGTTCTGTGGGCTGTTGATAGATACCCTAGTAAAAGTGACTGAGGGGTGAATGGAGTCAAAGAACACAGGAATAAACAAAATTAAGCGAAAATTATTTCATTAGAATCTCCAGAACCTCTAATGTATAAAAGACATTATATTACACCGTGTATCTCAAATGTATTTTACCCCAAACACTTTCTCAAGAAACATTTTGCAAGATTAGTGTGATTTCAAGGACCACAGTCAAAAACACTGCGTTAGAACACAGCTCTTATCTGTATTTGCCTTAGATCCTCTTGCCTATCAGAAGCTGTGAGGATATAACCAAGGATCTGTGTTTTGAATAAGCGCCCAAGTCTATTTCTGTGTGGCCAAAGGAGCACCACTCAGTGAACTCACATTTGGGAACACCTACATGCTTTACCCAATTTCTCACCACTAAAATTTCTATTCTCAGAACTTAAGTTTCTGTGGCTCATCCTTCACAGGCCCCCAAATCTCTCATATCTTTAAGAAAGTATGCTAAAAAAAAAAAAAGTGTGATTTTTAGTTTCAGTTTTATAGGTTCATATTTCTGATACTGTTAGCAAGGTTTTTACTTGTTGAATCTAAAATTTAAATATGCATACCGAGGGGGATTAAAACAGTATTAAGATGTTCAAAATGCAAATAAACACCTGGAGGCTTTTCCTCCTAGAGTTCTTTTACACAAGAATCATGGAAGATTAGATTTAAAAGGAGTACCTAGAAGGTTAAATTATTTACCTGGCGTCAAAGAGCTCATTAGTGGCAAAACTGGGTCTTAAATGCAGAATTCTGACTCTGCTCCTCTCTTCTACTCAAATCAAGACAACTCTAGAAATCAGTTCTGAATACCTACATCTCTCACAGCAATGAATCTATTCCTCGGGCCGGTTCTATGTCCTCAAATTGGGAATAGTAATAAAGAAAAAAAGATTTTTGTTTTATTTGCTTTTTAACAATAGCTTTAAAAAAATTACCTGAAAATGAAATAAAGACTTTAAGGCTTTGTCAGATGAAATAGGACACTCTAGTATCTACCCACACGCCCAAGTCTAATATTGTATCATCATAATTATCATCTCTTACTTGGACTACAACAATAACCCCATACTAAGTTTTGTGTCCCCCCAAATCAATTTCCCCCAAATAAGTGAATTTTTAAAACTGGAAAACTGATCATGTTATTTTCTTTTTCTCAATCCTCCAGGAATCCCCTCATTCTCTTTGGGTCCATACACATGAGGCCTTTGTAAAATCCTGTTCCTCCTGTTCTATTTCTGGCCAATCTCCCCTTGTGCCTCAGGCTTCAGCCATACTGACCTTCTTGTCTCTTAACTGTGCTATATTTTTTTCCCATCTTAAGATTTTACTATATGCTTTCTCTCTGCCTAGAACATATCCTACATCCAACCCAAACTCAACCTCTTTGTTTAGCTAACTAAATCAATCTTCAGCTCTCAGGTTTGAACTATTCTCGGTTGCCTTCTCTGGCCTTTATTATTGAGCTGGCTGCCCTACCACTCTGCATTTTGATTATTTACTTAAATGATTCCTTTCCTAGACTGTAAACACCATGAAGGCAGATACCTTACTAGTTAATAAACCCTCCGTCTGCCCAGTGGAGATTCAATACTTACTGACAGGAGAAACAAAAGGAAAAGATAAGGAGGGAAGAAAGGTGGGTGGGATGCAGGAAGGTGGAGGAGAAAGGAAGGGGAAAGGAAGCAGAGGGAAGAAGAGAAGGAAGTATGAAAACTGAAAACAAGTCATTATCTTTACTAACACAATGCCCTTAATAAAGTCCCCTTTTATCCAAGGGGGATACATTCCAAGACCCCCACTGGATTCCTGAAACCTCAGATAGTACCAAACCCTATATTAGTAGGTGACCCTTGAACAACATGGTTTGAATTGTGAGGGTTCACTTATCCATGAATTTTTTAAATAGATGATATAAACTCACAGTATAGATACATACAGTACAGTAATGTAAATTTATTTTCCTTATGATTTTCTTAATAAAATTTTATTTTCTCCAGCTTACTTTATCATAAGAATATAGTATATAATGCATATAACATACAAAATATGTGTTAATCAACTTTATGTTATTGGTAAGGCTTCTGGCCAACAGTTGGCTAGGCTATTAGTCGTTACATTTTTGACAAATCAAAAGTTACATGCAGATTTTCTGCTGCAGGGGGTCAGCCTCCCAAACTTCCACGTTGATTAAGGGTCAACTATACTGTTTTTTATATGCATACATACACCTTATGGCTTCTCTTTGGCATATCTGAATTGTCAACAATACTACTCTTGTGCTTTGGAGCCATTATTAAGAAAAATAAGGAATAGTTAAGCACAAGCACTGTGATACAAGAACAGCCAATCTTATAACAAAGAAGGCTATACATGTGGGTATGTTGAACAAAGGGATGATTCATGTCCTGGGCTGGAAAGAGCAGGATGGCAAGAGACTTCATCTTGCCACTGAGAATGGCAAGTAATTGAAAACTTATGAATTGTTTATTTCTGGTATTTTCTATTTAATATTTTTTGGCTACAGTTGAACTTAGGTAATTGAAACCACAAAAAGCAAAACCACAAACAAGGGGAAACTACTGCATGATGAATTCTACTTTATCTGGTTTTGAAGATAAACTGTTATTCCTACAAAGAGAGGTCTGAGACCCTGTATATGTCTATAAACTGTAGATGGGACCTTAATTTTGAAAGTTTCATGCTAGACATCTAAGACCACAACTGTAAAAGCACATACAGCTCAATTTATCTGTCTTGGAATAAAAGTGAGCCAGCTGTACCCTGCTGAGATTTGTACCTGAAAATTACAGGAAAATGTGAAGTTCCAAAAAAAAAATAAGTTGAGAAATACCTTATTTTTGAGGAGACCATTGGAAGAGCTAACCAATTAAATTAAATACCCCAATCACTGAGAAAAGAAAAAGATATATACATATATAGTCTCATTTTAGGTCTCAGTTATACAATCAAAATCTTTTTCTACTAGATCTAGATACATCAATTCTCAAAAAACACCCCCCAAAGTGGCTTTCTACGACCCCAACTCAGAATCATAGACTCTTATAGCTGGAAGCAATCTCAGAAACAATTTAATACAAATTCTGATTTTATAGATTAGAGAAACTGAAGCCAAGAGACATTACATGACCTGAGCAAGGTCACACTGTAAGAAATAGTGCACTGAGGCCCAGAACTCCAAACCCCTGACTCAGAGCTAGATTTCTGAACACCAAATCACTCTAGTGAGCACCCAAATTTTTCTATTCATACTTTTTTTTCAAAGCAAATGCATCACATTCTATTTGAGCTTGTAGACATCTAAAACCCCCAGATGGTTTCATATCAACTTCCTCCAAGGCAAATCACCCGCATCCTGAATTTGCGTAATAGATTATTTTTACTCTAAATGAAGAAATTTATTTATATACATGTTATATTTTATCCTGGTGCTTTCAGATCATTGTTCCTGCCTTTTGATCTGCATTCATGATATCAGTTTATCCTCCCAGACCTGATTCACCCATGAATCTAAAGAGCATGCCTTCTATGTCTTCATTCAGGTCACAGAAGACACTGAATAGGCAGGGTAGAACTGCAGCTAGCCAGTCTGCCAAGAAGCTTGATGCATGAATCACAATCCATGCATGTGGTTGTAGAGTAGGAATTGAAGCCACCTTAAGATTCTTTTATTCAAACCAATTCATTCCCACCTTGTTTCTAATTTAGACAATTTGCTGACTAAATTTAAAGTCTTGTAAGAAAAGCTTTTTGAAAAAAAATTCATATTTCTAGCATGTTTTATAGTTGAAAGTACTTTTATATACATTATTTCATCTGCAAGTCAAGGAAAGTAAATGAGTCAAGAGTTAATATTTCTCTTTTACTGATTAGGAAACTAAGTTTCAGATAGATTAATTGGCTTATGCACCATCAGCAAGCTAATAAGTATTAAGACATAGTATCCCCATACTCTTGTTCCAGCATTTTTTAATGCTATTTTGTTTGAATAGTATAAGTAATTGTCAAACATATGGCTGAAGTGAGTAACATAACATCTCAAGTGCACTATATGTCTGATTTTCTGAACACTATGAAAGGCCACAGGGAGAGAAATTTCTTTTGGGAGACCTCCATGTGCGTTCTCAAGATGAACTCTGTAGGATTTTACAAATCCTTTTTCAAATATTCACCATAAACACACACATACACAAACACCAGTTTGGTTATTTCCTATTTTGAATACTTGAGATAGCTCACCCACCCAGGTCTTTGTTCCAGTAAGTATGCTTTTATGTCAAGAAAAAGGCCCTAGTTGTCAGGACAAAAGTTATTGAAGAGGCTCCTTACCAAACACCCACAACAGGGTGTAATGTTCCCCCAGTACTCTTGTTATTTAAGTGACACATACATTCAACTTCTTAATAT
Source organism: Eonycteris spelaea (assembly GCA_003508835.1). Classification (NCBI taxonomy): domain Eukaryota; kingdom Metazoa; phylum Chordata; class Mammalia; order Chiroptera; family Pteropodidae; genus Eonycteris; species Eonycteris spelaea. The sequence goes on from PUFA01000252.1 coordinate 1,682,890, forward strand.
CTTCCAAATTTCGGGCAGAAAATGTCAAGCAAAATTCCAAGTCTGCAGCTAATCCCCATTTTTTCTTGCCTCCTAAAGTCTAGCTAATAACCAGCTTTTGTACCTACCATTGCATATTTGCATCTCACACTCAAGTCCATAATCAGATGCCATTTTGAGTGTTAGCTTCCACAGATATATAAAGACCATATACTTATACATTCATCACAAGCCAAATATTACATATTAAGGGTCTACTCTGTGTTCTGATCATGTTAAGTATTACAAGGGATTCATATAATACTTCACATTTGCATAGCATTTTAGATATCATTGTGATTCTCACACTAGTTGAGGGGAATAAGCAGTACAGATGCCATTATTTCTATTTTATAAATGAGTAAAGTAAGACCCAGCAAATTAAAGGACCTGCCCAAAGTCACGGAACTACTGAGCAGCCAAGATAGGTCTTAAACTAAAGTCTTCTCACTCAAGTTTAGTGGAGAACCTAACAAGCAATTCAAAGATGCAACTATAAAAAAATGAAACTATCAGGTAACAACATTAGCCACTCATATTCAAATGCCGTATTAAAGAATTCAGGAAAAGATAGAAATATCCCACTCGATCCCAACAATAAGCTATGCAAGGTCTCCAAGTTCCCGCACCACAATTTTTTAAATCGTTTAACCCCAGACCATAGTTCAAACCAGTAAACACTTTATTTTTTTATTTTTTATTTTATTTTTATGGCTACATCACCTGGTATTCCTAGGTGGTCTCCCATCCAAGTACTAACCAGACCAGACCCTGCTTAGCTTCCAACCCAGGAAACTGTGCTTTAAACTATGCTTTTCATGCATTGGAAAGAGCCTCTATTCTGTTGTAGAGAGTAAATTAAGAAAAGGATGAAATTCAGGTGAATTAAGTTACTATAGTAGAAGGAAATAAATAGGTTCCACCTCCAAAAAGGGGAGAAATACCTCTTCGTTCTAGTGAGTGATCCTGGTGGCAGTGAAAGGTGTAAATCACAAGGTCACAAACGCTGCAATGAGGAAGCAGCTGAGTTTCACCTGACACAATATCACAGTGCCAAGGCTGTAAAAACTTAGTAGGGAAATAAAGAAAAATGTAGTGCATTATGACTCTGAATAATTTGACAGGAAATGGAGGGCTCAGCAGCCTCCTGCACATTAAAAATCATGCCCTATATGACGTGCGCTGTACCTTCTCTGAGGAGAAATCACAGCCAAGCTAAATGTAGAACAGGGAAGAACAAAAAGCTGAGAAGTGGAAACTCACACAGAGCACTCAAAAGATTTTCTAGAGCAGCGCCTCTTCAACAGTGGTCCTTGGGCCAGCAGCATCAGTGTCACTTGAGAAGTTGCTTAGAAATGCAAATGATCAGGCAGGCCGACCAAATCAGAAATTCTGGGGGCGGGGCTCAGCAATCTGTTTCAACAAGCTCTCCCTGGGATTGTGACTCTCACTCCAGTGAAGTAGATAGTAAGTTACCATACTAACCTACATCGCTTGCTTTTTGGCAATGATTTCAGTTAAAAAATGTGAGCGTTAGATTATGAGGGGTGTGTTTCCATCTGCTATGAGCACTGGAAATGATACAGTTTTGACACATCCCCACCCATTATGGCTGCTATAAATAATAGTCTTATTTGGCATTATTTTCTGAAAGCTTGGTAAGTGCAATGGGACAGGTACGAGATAATCATTTAATTACAGTCAGCATACAGTTAATTAAACATAATGTATTCCTTCTCAATCACTTAGTCCTTAGAGCAATGGTTGTGGCGCTTTCACATACATCAGATTCACCTGGGAGAAAAGGCTTGTTAAAATTCCTGAGTCTCTCCCCTAGGGTCTCTAATTCATAGGTTCAGGATGGGGCCAGATAATTTTCATCTCTAACAAATTCCCAGATGATGCTGATACTGCTGGTCTACGGACCATACTTTGAGAATCCGTGTACTAGAGAACAATTTTTTTTTTTAAATCAATGTTTCAGGTACCTGGGCTAGTAGTGTGCTGATAAATGTTTAACAACTGGCTCCAGGGCAAGAAACAAAAACAATTATTTGTTTCATTTTCCAGTGTTCCAGTATCGCTACACTAGCCATCATAGCCCATGTCAAGCTACCCATGTGATGTCACTGAACTCAGAATTTGAAAGAGAAGTGCATAGTCCACTTACAATAGCCAGCTCCAGGGTACCAGTGTATCACTGTGGCCACCTCACATTTCTCCAGCCTTGGTATGTGTAAATTGTAATGCCATGCTTCTTCAATTTCATAGTTCCCCAAGAAAGGAATTCACTGGGTCAAACAGATATTGTTCATTGTTAATTCTGTTTTCATTCTTTGAGGAGTCACTGTCTCCAGCAGGAGAGTGAGGTAAAGATCCATTTCACACAAAAAATTTATAGTAAATTTCTCATATGGTGATGCATCACCTTAAGTATCCAACGCTCAGAACTTGATGTGGGAAGGCCTTATCAAGGGACCGTTCACTAAAAATAGAGATAGCATAAAAGTAAGTGGAAAAATATAAAAGCTATATTGCCAGGTACTGCAGTGGGGTTTCTAAAGTAAAATAAAGGTGATTCCATCTAAGGAAGAGTTCACAAACCAAATGTGGTCAAACCACTATGTGACACATAGCAAATAACCCAGTTCCTTTTTAAATATGAAATAAGTGCTCCTAGAGTGAACACTGAGAAACCTTAAATAACACCCAGTACAAACAGATTTTCTTTCCTTTGTAACACCTACTAAACATACATTGTGGGAAAAATTTTTGTTGACTCCATGAAATCATAGCATTCTCTCCACTTCTACACAGCTTTTTAAATGCAATTTATGCCTCCCAATTGACCAATTCTCCAGTTTGGTCCGTAATCCTGGCCAGAAGCTTGACTCTTATATTGCTAATAATAGCCCCCAAATAATCGAAATGTGACCGTAAAAGTGAAATCTGCCCCAGGTCTTTCTTGATTTGTGAAGGTATAGAAGGTTTCTCTGTTAAGCATGCAGAGAAAACATGAACTAGCAAGCCAGATATCTTTAAAAGAGTCCTTTTCTTCAAATCTATTTATCAAACAGATTCTCCTGACCATAAGTTCCAGTCAAAATATTGTTGAATATGTAACATTTGGATGTTTTACCATTGTGGATAGCCATCAAAAGCCTTTTGGCTAAGGGCAAAAATGACATTAATTTAAATAATAACTTTCTACATTTATTGATGAAATTAATTACTTTTGACCTCGTTTTCATCTAGTACCAAGGGACAATGATAGCAAGTCCATGTATCACTTGCAATCCCAAACTTTCTGAGTTTTCAGCACCCATTTCACCAAGTTGCTATTAGCAGTGTCCTTCTCCACCTGAAGAGCTTAACCTACATAGAGTTTACTGGAGTCATTCAGTACAGCTCTGTAATTCTACACTTAAGAAACCTGTCTTATTGTTGGACCACGGCCAGAACAAAATTAAAGCTTTTCCTATTCAATATTGCCAACTGCGAAGAACTCGCTTAAAGCTTGATGACAATGAATTGATTCAATTGCCATTCAAAAAGAAACAGTTTTGTAAAATGTGTTTCCTGTCAGTAGCCCACACTAAGCTTCCCTTGTCTCTGCTCCTCACCTTCTAATTCTCAAACATTTAGAAAAAGCTACATCCTGAGAACTTAGCTCTCTTGGTGGCCCCGTTTAGTTGAAATAGTAAGTGGATTCCAATGCACATACTATGTACATGCCATCATGTTCTTATGGATAGACACAAACAGCAAAGACTATAAACCTCTCTGGCTCTCTGCTTCTACTTGTCCATGGCTCTGCTTACAGATTTCTCCTTACTCATGGATTTTAAACCCACATGAGTCATTCTTTTCTTTAATCCAAACCCCAATGACAATGTTAAGTCTAAGTCTGAGGATCTTCTTCATTATTCTCCTTCTCTATCATTCAGTGCACCAACAAGGGCAATAATATGTTTTTCAAAAGACACTACAGAGCAAATAGACCTAAATGGTTTATTGTAATATAGAGATTCTAGGACAAAACTCAAAAGTTACAAAGTCTTTTATGATACGTGACTTAAAAGAATTCAAAGCAGGCCAAGAACCATGAACCAGAGGGAATGAAGCCAATAAACACTTATAGAGCACTCAGCACAGTACAGATCATAAAGACGCATGTTCCCTAAAGTTCAGAACACACTGAGTTAATATTAGGTGATTCACAAATGATCAATTTTGCTTTACTAATTACATGTTTAGAATCTACACCTTAATAATAAATGATAACTATTATTAGTACTATTGTTTTTATAATAATGTTCTTTTGTCTTCTAGAAGATAATTCTTTTTTAAAACTACTAATCTTTGGATGACAGAAAAGGTTTTAATGTGCATAACAATACTCAAAGATAAATAGTGACTGCCCAGAGACCTGGGTAGGGGTAGATGTTGAAGCCATGTCTAAATTCAGTAGAAAAAAAAAAAAAGTCTTCATCAATTACAGATAATTACAATAGGTTTGGGTGGCATATATGCACAAACCAATGATAATTATGCATTTGCCCCTCTCCTGCCTGCCCTCAGTACTAAACTTTAAGGTTCTCTAGAAGGAGAAGTGTTCATATACATATGTATGCATGTGTGTGCTGGTGTGTTTTAGTCTGCTGTATTATCAATCCTTGGTGCATACAACTACTTTCTAAATTTGAGTTAAATTAAATGAATTGGTATAGAAGCACTAAAATGTAATTGAATAAATACTGGACAAAGTGTAGGAAGTCTGTGTTCTGAAACCAGCTGGCAGAAGCAAATACCTGTAACCTCAGACAAGTCACTGAACTATCCCAGGCAGATAATTATAAAAAGTTGATCTCTAAGTCCTTTGCAGCTCCAAAATCTATTGATTCATTGTCCCTTCCTTTTTTATTTGGAGAAGACATTTGTGACCTATGTTATCAATACATATCAATACCCTCACACTTCAAAAAAAACAAAACTAAACAGGATCAAGGGTAAGCTGTAAAAAGGTTTGATGTTTGAAATTGTTGAAAGTTGTGACAGTATTAAATACAATGAACTATGATAATCCCACAGGGTCACATAAGATGTTAAAGGAGAGTCTGAAACTTGGTTTGCTTCCTAGAGCTGAGCCTCTCAAATCTGATTCTCTTCATTCTGTGGCATATGTCAGTGATCGCTACTGATCATCTGCTTGATGATGTTTGAGCTATAGGTTTATTCTAATGATTGGAAAAGTAGAGATGAGGTGGTTGTCAGAAATGGGACTAGAGAAAGGGGATCATAACCTCGAAGGTGAAAAAAAAGAAAAGGTAAAAATTCTAGTCCTCAGATGACATATGATACAGATATGAGTATTTTACTAAGAAATGATAAAAATGTACAGAATTATCAAGCATGTAATTCAGTGAAATGAAATCTAATAAATGTCTTATCAAAGCAAAAAGCACAAAAACCTCACAATAACTTTCATCCATTCTGAGTATCGAGGCTAAAATTCAAAATAATATTTAATATACCATAAAAAAGTGTACATAGACAACTGTTCCATGACATTCATACAACAAGAAGAGTGAAATGTGAAAGAAAGCACTTTGGGTAAATTTTCAGATGTCAATCTCTTAATTTCCTCAAAAGTCTCAAGAGAGAACATTCAGGAAGGCACTAACTGGGAAAGCAAGATGAAGAGACATGTACATAGAGAAAGAGGACAAATTATAACAGATATCTTCCACATATAAATAAACAGAAAAGTATGCTCTTTTGTCTTAAAATGCTGTAAGACAATGTTCTTCAGTAGGCATCTTCTGGACTTTTGAAGACTTCAGCTCTAACCATGAGTTGCCCCATTCATGACTGTGACATTTAGATGTTTCAAGTATCTAATTTTTGGTGGTAGATGTTTACCTGTTAACTACGAAATTCTAGCAATGAAAATCTCTCAAGTCATTTGAATTAGAAAGCCTTTATGTTGCTTTAAAAACTATCCCAAATAGGTCAAAAGTGTCACTTGGGAAGCTAAAGCTGAAGTATATGAATAATGTTCTAGATACAATGCTATTATTCATCATGAAATGGAAGAAGCCCTCATTGTCCAAGAAGGGGTGAATGACCCCAGACCAGAGTAGACCAATGCAATCAGATGAAATATTTTTCAACTTACATTTCCTTCAATTCCTTTGCTTTTATAGACAATGTCAGGCCAACTCTGTCTTACTTAGATCCAATATTGCCTCTTTCAGAAAGCCATCTTTCACTCATACACATCAGCTTGGGTTGAGAGCTCTTTCTCTATACTGCATTGACACTCTTTGCCAGTCTTTATCACACCATCTGTATTTTATTTGCTTTCTATTCCCAGCACATAGAAGTACCTGGCAGGTTGTAAAAACAAACAAAAAGACAGTCAAAAAAGAATTGAGATTAAATGAATGAATAAAGTCTTGAGTGTAGTGTGCCAAAATCTCTTTACACAATAGCAGTACCCTACTTTTTTGGAATTTACAATTAAGCAGTTACATAAGCAAACGTAAAGTACAATAACTGAATTGAATGCATGAATTAGAAATTCTAACATATCTGTTTTCAGTGTAGAATTGCCTAAGGTCCCTATGTAAAATTAAGGCTGTTATTTTTTATTAAGATTAAAATGTATTTTCATTTTCACAGATTTGTTCTCATTTCTCTCTGTCTCTCTGTCTCTCTCTCTGTCTCTGTCTCTGTCTCTCTCTCTCTCTCTCTCTCTCTCTCTCTCTCTCTCTCTCTCCCCTCCTCCCTCTCTCATTTTCAAACTTAAATTACTCATTTCATTTTCACAAAGCACAGAATTAAAACTCAGGACACCCAAAGAGAAGCCTGGTTTGACCCATGACTGGCCATAGAAACTATATAATAAATCAATTCCTTCCTCATTTATAAAATAAGATAGTTGGAAAAATATGTCCAAGAGGAAGGTTTTCCTCTCAGCTCTATAATTCTACAGCCCTGTATAGTTGCATGGCAGTATGATATACATTCAAAGAACCACATTCATTTGAACTATAGTCAGAATGGGTCAAGATGTTGACTAAGATAATCAAACCTATTATATTGTTTTTTGTTTGTTTGTTCCTTCTCTTAAAATGAAGAAAACCCTTTTTAAAAAATTAACTACATAATTAAAAAGGTTACTCTGCTAAGAATACAAACTGGTCTTTAAATGCTTTAGAAGTATCTATTTACTTACAAACAATGTAATTGCAATATATGTAGGGCTGACACTGTTCAGACTAGTATTTTGATGAGCTAATTAAAGATCATCCTTATCTATTAATTAAAACTCCACTATGCAGTGTCTGAGTAACTATAATAGTTATAATTAATATATGTTCTTAAAGGAATTAAAACTAAAGCAAGTATTCACCAATTTAATTAATTTTCCTTCTAATTCACTTAAATTAGGGGCACTTGACTATGTTTATGTTAAAAAACTTATTTTGGAAAAGGTAGCTGCATTAATTACAAGGAATTTGGATAGAATGTCCATTAGATCCAAATTTCAGTATTGCAATAAGAGGAACATTAGATAGGCAATATTCATTTCGCAGAGTGTAAGAATAGCTCTAAAAAAATGGGCACTTGTCAGGATTTAAGTCTGTCAGCACAAATCCATTAATAGTAACTTTTTGTTGAGTTGAAGCATTATCTATGTAATGAGTGAATAAATAATTTCAAACCATAACTGAGGGCTAATATCTGCTAAGTCTTGTGATAGTATAATATATGAAGAACACATAGATAATTATTTTTTTGGAATTTATAATTAAGCAGTTACATAAGCAAACGTAAAGTACTGTAAGAGATTAATGGAAAAAAAAAAAAAAAAAAAGCTCTGTGAGTATCAGAGGTAGGAAAGATACCCCTCTGCCAGAAAAGAGAAAGGGAAGCTAATTTTTATTGTCATGTGCCAACCTGATCTACAGTTCCCATGTGCTGCTTTCTTAATCTGAACATCAACTCTTTAAGTATATTAGTTTTGGAATGAAGAATAGATGTAAGATACAAGGGATGGAAAGGATGACAATGAAAAGGAGAAACAGTAATAGCTTGCTAACAATAGGAGGCAGGAATAATAAATAGGCATAAATAATCATGAAAGAACAATTTGAAAGTTTAACTGGGGATGTCCAATATCAAAAAATGAGAAAGAGCAGAATGACATGATGAATAAATGCCAGTAATCAAGGAGGAAAGCAAAGTTGGAGAAATTTGCTCAACTTAAAATTGGTCAGTGTGGTTATGTAACTACAAAGCAAGTACAGGAGAACTTATTTGGCTTTGTTCATTGGGGCTTATATGTGAGCAAAATGATATATGAATATATAAAATCTTGTGTGATTGATGGGAAGGGGTTCAAAAGCTGTGATTGGTTGATCTAATTGGCAGTTGGAGGTGAAGTAGGATCATTGCTGTTTTTATTCTAAGTAGAATTTTTAGATTATGGTTAAGGGCATCAAAGACTAGGAAATTGCTTTTTAGGGCTGACTCTTTAGAAGTTTACTGGGTGGGGGCAGAGGCGGGGTGGAGAAGATCCCTTTATCAAAGAGGTGAAAACACTGAGGTTAAAGAGACCTAAATATAAATTAAGCTGTCTGACTGAAGAAATTGCTATATGGCTGGCCCAAACTAACAGAAAGATCTTGGCAAAAATGAGGATCAAGCTGTTTCCATTCACTGCTTTGTGATATCCCTGGTTAACACTATAGTCAAGGCAAGATCTCATGAAAGAGAAGATAGTAAAATCCAGAACCAAGAATCCCTTAATGGCCAGATAGTCCTCTCTCAGACTAGACAGACTGGACTTCCTTGTGGGAACTGTGTATCTCAGACAGAGAGAGAATTCAGGAAACCATCGTCCTGTGTAGTAAATGTGCATAATTAACCCTAAATAGGCAGTGAAATAGAAAGAAAGGGATAAGCTTCCTCTTGGAAGGAATGGAAAGAGAGTTCAACAACTGATATCCTCACTTTATAAATTAAATGCATACACACACACACACACACACACACACACACACACACACACACACAACACACCACAAAACTTAGAAGGGTTAAAGGGCTCAAGGTCACAGGATGATGAGTAGTTCTTGGTATTCAAACCCAGATCCCTTTCATTTCATAGTCCATATTCCTTCTGCTAACCCCATACTCCTTTACAGAGGGTAGAATTTGAAGGAACCAGTGGAGGTTCAGATGTAAGGACATTAAGGCAGAAAAATCAGGAAGAAAAGATGGGACAGAAAATGTGAGAGAATGGCCAATATACATAACATTAGTCTTGAGCAGTATGCTGCTATGTTGTGACTCATCAGTCAAATAGATGATGAGATTAATTTATGAAAATGGATTTCCTTGCAAGGAAAGAGCTCAAAGGAAAGAGTAGACTTCTGAGGATGTAGGGAAAGGATGTGACTACGAGAAGGCAGAAGATCAATAAAGGAGAAAAAGGAGGAAATTTTCAAAATGAGAGAAGAGCATCTTGATTAGGCAGTATCACAGAAACCAAAGAGACAAGAACGTGGGCAAATTATTAAAATGTTTAACTTCATAGTCAGGAAATTACTTACTAATAGAGAAGGCTATGACCCTTTTATTTTTCTTTGTTCTTTTAAGTCATTCAGGTCTCCAGGCAATTTTCTTCTTCATTCCCTTCTCATTATATATGAATCACTTCTAAAATGTTGATTTAGTAGGGCATTTTGATTTAGAAAGAACATGAAATATCGTATTTTCACTCACGGGGGATAAAAGGTAAGAGAACTCCTTTGTTTGTTTGTTTGTTTGTTGATAAATGACTGATACCAAATAGGACATTTGTTTATGACAACAATAATGTCTAATTTATAGGTACAAATCTTTGCAGAGCCCACCTTGGGTCCTTGTCAGAAATACCAAACTCGTATAGCTGGCTAGCAATATCTCCAACTGCCATTGGTTTGAAACCAGGCATAAATTCTTCTAATTAGATTAGATGTCTTCTAAATAAGAATTTACTCTGTACTCTTGAGTTTCATTGCTTAAAGAAATTAAGGATCTTTCCTAAGCTTGCTCTCAATCACTACCCATTTCTTTTTGATAGTTTATAGTTTTTCCAAATGATAGTCATTAGGTAACTTCAATATATAGGCTATGATTCTATTCCCTGGTTGTTCTCAGCATACTTGATTGAAGGCAGTGTATCCTTTTTCTTGCTCTGTTAACATTCAATCATTTCTTTGGTAACAGACTAGTCTATTGATTGATGAAGGCTTGTAAAATTAATGACTGGAAAGCAACCACTTAGCCTAGTAGTGTTCAATGAAATCCACAGAGTTTCACTGGAACTTGTTTGCAAAATTACTGCCTTTATTGTACACTTGCTTTTACAAAAAATTGCAAACAGTTTTTGTTTATTGTTTAAACCTTTGAAAATTTGTTTCATACGAAGGTTTTTCTTCATCTCTGTGATTGGCTAGTCCTTTGTGGCATCTTCAGAAAGATTATACTGAGAAGTCAGTCTGTAGCCTAAGAGGTATGAAGAAATTGTTTCATGAATCAAATCATGTGTGTCAGTGGGAACATTTTCATGCTGTTCCTTTTCATTATATTATAGAGTTGATGATTTACAATGTAATTCCCCCCTCTGTCTGGTAGCAGAACAGAGTTTAAATTGATATTCTCTCACAAACAGTTGTTTGTGATATTTGTTTAAAGATAACTCTCTACTATGGTTCTAACATCTTAAAGAGTCAAGTTTCCATTCCCTTAATGGCTATATTTGGTTCATAATAGATTTGGCTTCAAATAGTAAGAATATTAAGTCATGGAAAGGAGTGGAGCAAGAACTAGAAAGGGTTTTAAAGATAGTGTTTACAGGCATTTTGTGAAACAAAGAAATATGCCAGTTTAAGCAGCATAAACAATTTGTAATTAGGGAGACAAACTGATGTACAAATCATAGTGCCCTGTGTAATTGAAAAGAAAAAGGGATCCATATAAACAATAAGAACATGTCCTTCAGGAAATAAGACTATGAGCTGTACTATGAAAAATGAGCAGTGTTTCCATTGACATGGAGAAGGGATGGCATAGTAGACAATGAGAAGAAAAGCAATAACAAAAGTGTGGAGTAGCTGTGATCTGTATATGAAAGGATGAATATACTATCATTATTAATACGTTCTGTTAATATCTACTAGATCAAAATTATTACTTTTGCTGCTTTGATCTTTATTTGTTCTTTGTCTGATTGATGTATCATTTTCTGATAGAAGATACTAAAAGTCTCCCATTCTGATGGTTTATTGTCAATTTCTCCTTGTAACTGTCAATTTTTGGCTTATATATTTTGAAGCATGTCATTAGGTGCCTGCAACTTTATTAGTGTCAAATCTTTCTGATGGATTTTTTATTTTATTATAGGTAGAGTTAATCTTTATTTACCATAAATTCAACATTTTCTGATATTAATAATGCTATTTTAATATCTGTATCATATTATCTTTTTAATAACAGACAATATAAAATATGATATCTCATTATTTTTAACTTCAAATGTTCTGGATGGATTATTCCTTAGAAGCAGAATGCAATTGAATTTTTTATAAAATTGGATTATCTGTCTTTTAATCCATATCCATCTATTATAATTATTGACATATTTGGACTTAAATCTATGATCTAATTTGCTATTTCACATTTGCTTTCATTTTTTTTCTTTCCTGATTGCTGTTTGGTTAGTGAAGTTGTTATAATTTTTTTTCTCAGTGTGTTTGGGATCTACAGATTATATTTTTTTTTCACTCATGTTGCCTTTAATTTTTAATATATGTAAATATATTTTCTTCTAGCAAAGCATCTAAAGTTATTTGGTATTCTCTCTTCTTTCAAACACAGGAACTAAGCTCACTTTATTTATCTGCTTTTGTATTTTTTTAATTTTTGCTAGACTGTTAATTTTATCCTTTTTTTTTTTAACCAAAAACCCTGTTATTCTTACTTTTCACAGATGATAGTTGTGTTTAATTTCAATTTTTGAGCACATTGTTATTTCTTGCATCCATGCTTTCATTTGGTTTGCCTTACTTCTTGCTTAAATGCATTTTTTAATAGTGCTATTAGTGGTGGTTTCTATGGGAAAATATTCTCAATCATTTTATGCATAAAAATACCTTTATTTTGCCTTCTGAATATAGCTTAGTTTTAGTTTATTAAAATACAAATTCTAATGTGATAATTATTTCCACTTAGCACTTATAATATGCTGTTCTTGGTTTCTGGTATTTGGTGTTGCTGTTAAGAAATTATCTGACAATCTCATTGTTTTTCTCTTGTTAATAATCTTTTATCTCTAACAGGTTTTAAGATTTGCTCTTTAATCTTAGTGTTCTCTACCTTTGTAATATTGTGAAAAGGTATTGATAGATCTTTCTTTACTTACTCAGAACTTGGAATACACTTTCTACCTAAGTACTCATATTTCTTTACTTTTAAATTCTAGAAAACTCTCTTCATATATTGTCTAACTGTATTTACTCAATTTCTCTAATTCTGGAACTCTACTACACTTCTGTATTTATTTTTATCTCTTTCTATTGTCTTCTAGGTTAATTCCTTAGTTTACAAATTTGATCTCTAATTACATTCAGTGTAAAAAGTATTCCATCTAGCATGTATTTTATTTAAATGAACATAATTTGTGTTTACTTTGTACACTTTTATTTATTTATTTATTTATTTATTTATTTATTTAGCTACCTGTTCTTGTTTTTGGCTCTGGTTTTCTTTTGTAATTTTCTGTTTTTGTCTATAGATATTATTCCTTATTGTGCACCCCAAATAAACTTGTTCTGAAGTCTTTGTTATGTTCAATGAAAGTAATTAATCAGAAAAAAAAATTATGCTCTAGTTAATTTCATTACTCTCTTTCTTAGGATTAGGTTTCCTTATGCATTCTGGAATCTTAGCTTGCAGGCTCTTCCAAACTACCTCTATGGAGACTATCAGTTTCAAACCAGGAAACATAATAGACATTTGCAATCTCCGTTCTAGGTGATATTAGGAATATTACAAATCAGTCATGGAGCAAGGGGTGTCTTGGCTGTATTCCTGGTCTCATGCCTCCATTGGTGCATTTTCCTCTCTTGGGGTCAACAGCTTACTATAAGAAGTAGTACCCGCTCAGCTTTCAAAAGCATGTTTTGCCCCCATTCACAAGTTACAGAATCTGACAGCAGCCTTTGCCTTTGAACAGTGAGCTTGATCTAGTGGCCCCTTGCCTGGAATATTTTAGTCCCCTACTACCACAAGGGAGCTAGGTTCCTGGCTGCTTCCAGAAGTAAGATCCACACTCAATGACTTTAGCTTTGCCTAACATTTGTGTTTATGTTTTATTTCCACCCCATGAAGATGTTATTTTTTTAAAGCACCAGTGAGTTTTTGTGTTTCTGTTTACATGAATTACATTTTCTGTGTTTGAAACAGAGTGTTCTTGTCCAAGTGTGAACTTACCCTGCCAATCGCCTTAAAGTCTTTTTAGGATTTTGTCTATCATCTCAGGTTGCCATGAGACCATAAACAAAATTATACAGGAAACATTGTTACTAACCATATTTTAAAGGTAGATATTGAATATCTTAATTTATGTTAGTCAACCAAATACTCATGGTCATCTAACATATATAGGTGATTTAATGGTTAAAAGCATTAACTTTATAGCCAAACTGCTTATATTTGAGAGATAGCTTTGTTGTGTTTTTTGGTGAGTTATTTTACCTCAAAGTGCTTTGATTTTGTCATTAAGTAGACAATAAAAACATACCCATTTCAGAGGTTTGTTGTGAAGAATATATTGGTTAGGATATGTCAAGTGCTATAATAATGCCTGTTCTAATAACAAGTATATTTAAATTATTATTCTTGTTTATTCACCATCATGTAAAATGGTACTAGATTCTGTGGAAGATATAAAAGGAGTTTAGTATCCATATCCTGCATACATGAATTTTATTTTGAGTTGTTAGGAAATAGATGTGAAACAAGGATAAATAATAAAGCCATTATGCCATACAGTTCAAAATAATATTTTCTCATTTCAAAAATGTAATAGGAATTCATAGATGGTATAACTTATAAGGAATGGGTTAACTAAGGAAAATGTCTTGAGAAGAAAAGACTTGAGCTGTGTTAGATGAGACAGAGTGAAAGGTCAGCACAGACTAGGGAAGCACTATAAGTAGGTGCTTCGAAGAAGAAATGAGGGCGATGTGTAGGATGAATATGGTATGTGTGGAGAATGAGGCAGAGGATTTGAATTGTAAAGATGGGAAACAGCAATAGATTAGTATAAATGAGACTGAGATAGGAACATCTAAAAGCCAAGTGGAAGACTTTAGGCTTTAAGCAAATAGAGAGCTACTTTCAGGCTCTTCTGTGGAGTAATGATAAAATGCAAATGGTATTTGTGCAAGATGTTTTGAAGTAGTTACACTTAATTTAACGGGCCACAGACCTAATTTTATGACCAGGTAACTGCAAGGTGGCATATAAGCATCCTTTGATTTAAAATGGAAACAATCTAGTCAGTCCTGTATAAGGTGTTAGCAAAATGAGAGAAGAGTACACTGGATCTTCCTTTTCATCTGACAGTAAAGGGCACATTCCCATCACTTCTTATTTTTCACCCATCAAAAAAATGAGAAGTACAGGATCAGAGACATAACTTCATTTAAAGTCCACTTTGCATTATTACTAATGAAAATATTCCATACTCGCCCTGTGGCCCTTAAGTATTGTTTTTAAAATGTCACTCTTAAACAAACACTGAAATTTTGCAGATAAAACATACTTCATATTATGAGCTTACATAGGATTCACATCAAGCTAATAAAACAGAACAGGTTGACATTGTTAAAGTTAACGTACAATAATTTAGTACTTACTGTAGACATATTCCAAACTTAACTTATCAGAACAGTAGATATGTTGAAACACCTTGGACACCAAATAGATATTTTGGTGTGTCCTTGAAAAGTATCTACACTGCAATGTTAATTCTGGAAAACCACCAAATGTAACTATAATGACAATGATACTATTAGGGCTCCACAGAATTATTTTAAGATTTATTTCACAACTGAGTCATAATTTATTATGACACTAAAATATGTATATTGCACAATTGTGCATAAAATCCTCTGCCAGAGTATTTAGGAAAGAATGAATGAATTAGAAGGAAATAATGAAGCCATCCCCCAATTCCAGATGTATATAAAGCTATTTTAATCTTTAGGGTCTTTCCATCTGTTCTTTTTATTTATTTTAAGAATTACACATTTACATACCTTCAAATCAAGAAGCTGAAAACCAAACACGCTTATAAGGGAACACTTCATTCATGAGAAGAAATGTCCAAAAAGCATAATTTCTTTCGTAATGGATTGGTGGAATTAGGTTGACTATTTGAGGTATGCAATTTTTCTAGTAATTGAAAATAATCAGGCCAAAAAGATATCAGGCAATGGGAAAAGTGAACAAGCAATAATATTGTAGCAAATTCTATAGTATAATGGCCAAATCATTAATGTGGTTTTGAAACTTTGTTCTTGTTATTTTATTATATTTCTTAAATGAAAATAATAAAACTTTTAAGCTGGTATAAGTGGGTTGAATTAGTGTCTCTACAAATTCATGTACACCTGGAATTTCAGAATGTGACTTTATCTGGAAATAAGGTCTTTGCGGATGTAACCAATCAAGTTAAAGATCTAGATGAGATCATACTGGATCGGTGTGGGCCCTAAATCCAATAACTGGTCTCCTCAAAAGAAAAGGAGAGGACAAAAAAAGACATATCAAGCAAGAGAAGAAGGCCATGTGAAGTCAGAGGCAGAGATTAGAGAGATGCAGCTACAAATCAATGATAAGAACTACAGGGAGCAACTAGAAGCTAGGAAGAGGTAAGAAGGATTTTTCCCCAGGGCCACCAGAAGGAAGATAGCGCAGCTAATACCCTGATTTCAGACTTCTAGCTTCTAAACAAAGAAAAGAATTTTCTATTGTTTTAAGCCATTTAGTCAGTGGTACTTCATTAATTCAGACCTAGGAAACTATTACAGCTGGCAAAATTTATTTCACATAGATTTTTAAATCTTCTGACTTTGGAAAACTTTACATACCCATGAGAAAAAGCAGCATTTGGAAGTTTAAAGATATGAAAGCTTTCACTGCCCTGAAAAAAATATATAAATCAAATCAGATCCAGGAAGAAAATCAATTTTAAAATGTATACATAGTTGACATTCCTAAACTATTCAAAATGTGTTTATGTATTATTTTTCTAATGCATTCATCCAAAAGATTTTAATCTGAAAATTAATTAAGATAATAAATACCAGATTTTATAGCTGCTCCCAAAACAGTCATATACCTATGAGAAGCCAGAAGATTATGAAGGTGGGGAGGAAAGAATATAGAATCACCGTCTTTCATTTTACCCTCTAAATTTAAGAGTCAGCATGTTAGTTTTTATTTTCTGAAAATAAATTTTATTTAATTCTTCATTAAGTCAAAAAGCTTTAATACGCTATATGACTCATTCATTCTTTGTGTATGTTTTGTTAATCAATTTACAATTCTGTGGCATTGGATTTAGGAGTATGACTATGTGTGGTAGTATATCATACATAATCTTTTAAATCACTTCTTAATACCATTGCATTTTGACTACTATCTTGATAACAACACAACACCATTTTTATTCGTTTTTCTAGCTGAGTGAATATGTAATTATGAAAATCAGTCAATTAAAATCAGCTAAATTGAAAACTTATCAAGTCTGTAATTTTAAGAACTCAATTGTCATTGAAAAAGTAAATCTTTATTTCTGACTTGCACTCAGGTAACCAACTCTCTGAGTCTAAAGTTTTCTCCTCTACTTCCAAAGGTAGTTGAAGTTTCCTTCACAATAATGGGGGAAAAAGCATGGCATCATGGCAACAATCAGCCACATAGCCTTATCTAGGGCCATTTCAGGGATTTTAAATTGATATTCCAAATTATTATATCTTGCTTTCATCATGTACCTCTCTACCAAAAACTTTTCATGGCTTCTAATGCCCCATGAAAGAAAGCCCAAAATATTCTCACTGACAAAACGGACCTCGTTATCTGGTTTAGAAGATGCCTTTCCAAATCTCTCTCCTGTGATTATATAGTCAAGCTCTATTCTTCATGGAGTTAGGTTCACCTATTCAGTGTTTATAAAATACCTTATGAACATTTCTGCTCCTGAAAATTTATTCACCTCCATAACAGAAATGCCCATCACTCATTTTACACATTCATATCCCCTTGCCTTTAAGCCTATACTTCCTTTGAACTCAGCTCTTAATACTTGGCGCATGAATTTGGCGTTTAATCACATAGAGCTCACAATAATTTAAAACACTATTTTCTTCACTACTAATTAATGTGTACAGTACTTTCACTGCCTGCTTGAGTCTCACTCCGTATTTGACCGTAATCACATGCCTCACTAACTGAGCAACTGAAATTTGAAATCAAAATAGTAAAATGAGATACGGCCAAAGACTGTGTGAAGAATGAGGACGAGTGTCCAAGTTGAAGAGGAGCTCAGGAATAGACTAAGTGTGAAGTGTCTTGAAAACATATTTAAAATATTTTGAACTTCATAGGTCAAACATATTCCATGACAAAAAGGCTAAGTTCAAATGTCCATGTGAAAATTATACTGCTTTGACTACATATTATTTTGTGGTATCTTCTGTTATTTCTTAAATTATGTCATGTATACAGAAATCCAATAGATAATATGAATATCAACTTCAATATAAACAACATGATGGAAGGACCTTTCCCTGACTCCATTCATACTTTTCAGTATGGTGCAATCTGTGATAATAAAAATATATATTAGGTGAGTTCTAGACTCTTAGAGATTGAGAAGGTGAATATAAATCCAATGAAAACAGTGTATTTGCAGATGGAAACGTACAAGAATGAAATTTAAATGGCAAAGGCTAATCCTTTAAAAGGTAATAGGCAACTCAAAATAGATTAAAAACTTAAATTTAAGACCTGAAACTATAAAACTCCTAGAAGAAAACAGAGAAGTAAACTCCTTAACATTGGACTTGGCAATGACTTTTCAGATTCGATCTGAAAAGTAGAGGC
Organism: Eonycteris spelaea; assembly: GCA_003508835.1. Classification (NCBI taxonomy): domain Eukaryota; kingdom Metazoa; phylum Chordata; class Mammalia; order Chiroptera; family Pteropodidae; genus Eonycteris; species Eonycteris spelaea. The sequence goes on from PUFA01000252.1 coordinate 1,701,136, forward strand.
AACGAAAGCAAAATTAAACAAGTGGGACTACGTGAAACTAAAAAGCTCCTACACAGCAAAGGAAACCATCAACAAAATAAAACAACCTACCAAACAGGAGAAAATATTTGTAAGTCATATATCTGATAAGTGTTTTATATACAAAATATATAAAGAACTCATACACCTCAACAACAGCAATGACAACAACAAAATACAATCCAATTAAAAAATGAGCGGAGGAACTAAATAGACTTTTTCCAGAGAAGACATACAGACGGCCAACAGGTACATAAAAAGGTGCCCAACATCACTAATTATCAGGGAAATGCAAATCCAAACCACAGTGAGATATTCCTCACATCTCTTAAAATGACTATCATCAAAAAGTAAGTGACAACATATGTTGGCTTCCACGTATATATCCAAAGGAATTGGAATGAGGATCTTGTAGACATATATGCATTTCACTGAGGCATTATTCACAACAGACGAGATATAGAAACAACCTAAGTGTTCACCAATTGGGTGATATATACATATATATGAATATATATATATATATATATATATATGAATATTGAATATTATTCAGCCATAAGAAAGAAGGTATCCTACTGTTTGCAACAACATAGATGGACCTTAAGTGCATTATGTGAAGTGAAATAAGTCAGCTAGTGAAAGACAAATACTGTATGATATCACTTACATGTGATGTAGAATTTAAAAAAGCCAAACTCAGAAGCAGAGTAGAGTGGTGTTAGCCAGGAACTGGGGGGGGGATGGAGGAAATGGGGAGATGTTGGTCAAAGAATACAAACTTCCAGCTATAAGATAAATAAGTTCTGGGGAGCTAATGTATAGCTTAGTGATTATCATTAATAATACTATATTATACAGGTAAAAGTTATTGAGAGCAATCTTAAATGTTCTCACCACAAACACGAAATAGTAATTATATGACATTTGTAGGTTTCAGTTAACGCTGAGGTGGTAACCATTTTGTAATATTTAATGTATCAAATCAACAATGTTGTAAAAGTTAAATTGACACATTATGTGCCCATTATATCTCGATAAAGCTAGAAAAACTTGCTTTTAGGCAGTAAGAAAAAAATAGGTGCAGCATTCCCACTTGGGGTATATATCCAAAGAAAATGAAAAAAGGATATTGAAGAAATAGCTGAACTCCATGTTCATTGCAGCATTATTTAAATACAATAGTTAAAATATGCAAATAACCTGAATAAATAAAGAAGATGCTGTATATATACAATGGAATATTATCTAGGTATATAAGTGAAGGAAATCCTACCTTTAATGAGGACATGGCTGGACCTTGAGGGCATTATGCTAAGTGAAATAAGCCAGACAGGGAAAGCTAAATACTACATGATATCACTTTTGTATGGAATCTATAAAAAACCCCAAAAGAGTCAAACTCACAAAAAAGAGAGTAGAAAAGTGATTATTAGGGGCCAGAGGGTGAGGGGAAGAAGAAGGGCAAAGGATACAAACTTTCAGCAATAAAATTTAAAAGGTCTGAGGATCTAATTAATAATGTGGTGACTATAGCTGATACCACTTTTTGTACAGTTGAAATTTTCTAAGAGAGGAAAACTTAAATGGTCTTACCAAAATAATAAATATGTGAGGTGTGTGAGGTGATGGATGTGTTAATAACTAGATGGGAAGTATCCTTACAAATGTATATATATATATATATATATATCATATCTTCACATTATATACTTTAAATATCTTATAATTTTATTTGTCAGTTATAGCTCAATAAAGCTGAAAACAATTTTTGTTCCTAAGTATAGGAACAAAAAGTTGAACATTCTTAGAAGGAAGATAAATATAATTCTCCATAAAGTGATAGTAATACTTTGATGCTGTCACCTCCTTTTATAGTGAAGTAATATAAGCTAAACACTAAGTAAATGCATGAAGAATAAAATGCATTAATCTTACAGAATATACTGTAGCATGTTTTCTAATGTGAATAGTCAATAGTAAAATTGATCATTTAAATTTAGGAACACTTGTGATAGTATTGTAAAATACAAGTACAGTTAGCAATTTAATGTTAATCTCATTATTTTCTCAGAAGAGAGACTCCTGCTATTGGTAAAGTTTGTTTTTATCTACTTTTAGAAAATTTCACATTAGATTTTTGAGGCTTTGCATTAGCACTAATATTTTTGTTAATTCAACTCATCATCCCTTGTAACATTTAAATAATTTGTCACTAATCAAAATTGTGTTAGGACAGCAAAAAGCAACTTTTTGGCCTATAGTTAGAAATTAAGACAGAGGTTGGCCAACCATGGCCCATGAGCTGCCAAATCTGACCCACTGCCTGTTTTTCGTGGCCCACAAGATAGGAATGCTTTTTATATTTTAAAAGGAAAATGATACTTTATGACATGTGAACATTATAGGCAATTCAAATTTCAGTGTCCATAAATAAAGTTTTATTGGAACATAGCCATTTCAATTCATTTATATGCTGTCTATGGCTACTTTCGTACTTTAGAATACTTGTAGCAGAGTGTCTGCTCACAAAGCCTAAAATATTTAGTATCTGCTCCTTAACAGAAAAAGTTTGCTTATCTATGATTTCTAAGAAAGAAAAAGAAAATAATTAAGGTTTGTAAAATAGGCTGTAAACTTTAAATAACTTTCTTTTAAGTGCAATTAGATAAGAACAGTTTATGTTCCAACTATATATAAACCCAGAACACCAAGCTAATACATTCAACTTAAAATTCTTAAGTTCGACAACATTTAAACAAATTATTTTCACACAACAAATTTAATGTTTTTATTTTAATACAAACCAATACACAAGATACTATGTGCCGGTTGTGACTTGTATTACAAGTCACAACCACTGGTCAGGAAAACACACTGGTCTACATAATCTCTAACAGGTACAAAGTGGTGCTATCTAAAGCAAATAGAATGAAATCACCCATTGTGGGAATCAGAATAATTTTCTAAAAAAATGTTAAGGCAAAAAAATTCTTCAGAACTACCAAGGACATCCTAAGCAATAGTTTTATTTTCACTTTTTTCCTCTGTTTTGCTATTAAAGGCTATTATTTCTTCTAGATATTGAAAAAAGTATATAATTTCTGGTAAGTATGCTACATACATTAGTGTTCTCTTAGTAAGTACAAGTCTTAGATGTATTAATTTCATCTCAAATGCAAGGAATGTAAAATTCTTCTGCATAAATGTGAAAAGGAAAAGTTCTAAATAAAATTTAAAATGTGCTAAATTTTTTAAAAATCATGTAGAATTATACTATCATCCCACACTATCGCACATACATACACTTTTCTATTGTCTTTCCAGTTTAAGTAAATGGCAAGAAATGGAGAAATGTCCTTATTTCTTATTTATCAATCACTTATTTTCTTGGTTTGCAAATAAAATCAAAGCATCCATAAAATCCTTTTAAACAGTTGATATTTTAGGGAATCAAATCATTTTACACAAAATAGAGATTTTCCAAAAATAGAGATGCTTTGTACTATATCTCATATTATATCTGCAACTAGTTATTTTCCTGTCCCAAGTACTGATTTGTAGGTGACTTTAATCAAATTGCTTATTCTTTCTTCATTCATTTGTATTCCTTTAGCAAATATATATTTTTATCATCTACAATGGGGTAGGTATTGTGTGGGGTATTACATAGAATAGAAAGATGAATCAAACATAACTGTGATCTCAAGGACTTCATAAACAAGTAAGAGTATTAATCATACATACAAATAACTGTAAGGTAGAAAATGATGAGTACACCTGAGAGAGGTACAGATAAGACACTTTGGAAGGTCAGAAGCAGAAGTGATTACTTCCAGATGGCAAGATCCAAGAGGAATTTATTGATGAGGCTTCATTTGAGCTGTACCTTAAAGGAAGGTTCAGAAGGGTAAATTAAAATTCAGTAGCAAGGGCATTCCACAAACTAACAGAATGTGCAAATGACAGGTGAGAATGTGGTGGATATATACATGCATACAGAGGAAAATGTTTGCCCATAGCTTAGGATGTGTAAAGTGTAACAAGTCATAGTTAAGTCTAGAGATACACCTAGAGGTCAGAACATGAAGACTGTGCAATCTGGAAAGAAGCTTGAATTCAGCCCAGCCTGGGCTAGAATCCTGGCTCTAGATATTGGCTATCGGGGTAAAGTACTTAACCTCTGAGTCTTGAAGATAGCCTAAAAAGTGTTCCCCTAAATTGCAGTGTCATTGCTAAGATGAGAAATACATATGTGCATATTCTAACACAACGTCTGGCTACTATAGATGCTGAATAAATGGTAGTTACTATTGTGTCAATATTGAATAACACTAAGAATTTTAGACAGTACCGTAAAAATTTCTTGTACCAAGTATGAGAAAATAGCACAAGGGTCATCCTTATCTGGAATGAGGAACTTTGTATTTGGGAAATAAGATAGGGAGCTAACGAATACATTTGAATTGGGACTGCCTATTACAATCACCTAGTGATCTTCGCAAACAGTGTCGTAACTGGATCATCTCAGAGTAATTAAATCACAATTTCTGTGCCAGAGCCTGGGCATGGTACTTCTTTAAAAACTCCCCAGGACTTCTAAAACATATCTGGGATTGAGAATTACTATTGTGTAGATGCAAGTTATTCCAGTTAATATGAAAATATAACAAGATATATTGTATTACAATATTTTGATTTTATTTTTACTCTAGTACATTTAGTAGATGTAGGTTTTCCATATTGTCTTTTTCTGTTTCTCTGCCATACTCTGGCTTGTTTAAACACTCATGCAGTACCTAATACAGGATCTGATATAGTAAAGGTCAAATAGATGTTTGTTGAATGACTACATGATTGACTGATATTATTCCCACTACCCATTAGGTAAAAATGACAAATTGAAGAACAATGTGAGTACTGGGTAGCAATCTTTAAAATATTTACCTTTTGATACTTATTTCCTTTTGCAAAAGCTATCACATTCATTAAAATAGCTAATGTTTACATCATATTCATAATTGTAATTATAATGAGTAATCAACGAAATCTGGAAACTAAGATCATGAGCCAAAACATGCAAGGATAAATTCAAGGTGGATAACATATATCTTTAGACTTATTACCAACAATATCAAAGTAATGCTTTTGACAACTTTTTTAAAAACTGTATCCCAGATTGCATTTTATCTAGACACTATACATAGAAATACTTTTCAAAATGTTTATTATGTTTTAGTTTAACAGCCCTACCATATTATTTTGTGGAGTAATTGGTGAGTCACAGTTATGCTGTTAAATTTGCTAATAACCTTCAAAGAAAAAAAATTCATTCATAAATTCAAGTACTATAAGGGGATATTGAAGTTTGCTGAGACAAACAGATTGAAGAATAAGGGCTAAGGGAATTACCAGTGACCTGTGGCTGCTTGGAATATGAAGGACTTTAGAGATAATCTGGGAGAGCATTTACCAAAAGTAGGAAATTTTCTCCTCCTGAAATCTAATAGTGAAGAAAAAACTACTTGCTTCTCATCAAAATATTGAAAACCTATCAAAACAGCAAAGCTCACCTTCAATATGGAGGCCTTGGTTTGGGGGCTTTCTCATTATATCGTAATAGATTGATAGCACTTCAAGGACAAGCCTCATTCAAAAACAAAACAAACAGATGGCAAATTCTACAGTCAGCAGAAGTAATGGAGGTATTAAAATGTTACCAGTAGGCTCCCCAATGGCTCTTGTTTGACAGGTGTCTACTCAGGTATTTGTGTTTTCTAAGCAATGTTTCTCTGTTCCAGTGTAGAAGCAGCCCTTACCTTTTTATGAGTATCGATGCCATCACAGTATTTACTACACATAAGACAATCACAACCATTAAACTGCCTCTAATCCTTTCCTCTTGTGGTTATATAAATTCTTTGTTTACCCTGAGAGTACATGAAATTTTTATAGGCACAATCTAGGATTGCATCTATCTAGCTCTGTTCTCCAATAAATCTTCTGTAAATATTCAAACTCATATATACCTCAGTGTAACCACATTGTAATCCCTGTCTGCTGCTTTCACATAAACAACCTAGGCTGGCTCAAAGACATACCTCATAGCCAAGAGAGGAACACAATGATCAAATTCTAATTCTCTCTGGTTTGGTTCATTTTAAATAGCTATTTCCACTCTCATAAAAGAGGCCAATGATTATCCTGTAAATGGGGTCTTGAAGAATTCATTGCGATCATGTCTTCTTAAACTATCATATGTAAATTATTTCCCCTGTTAGGCTCTAAGATAGGTCATTCATACAACAAATTTTTGTTCTAGGAACTGTTTTAGGTACTGAGAGTACCATGATGAACAAAGACAAAGTCACTGCACTAAAGAAAATTGTTTTCGAGAGAACAATAAATAAATAGAAAGGAAATCAGATGTGTGCTATTAAGAAAAATAATATACATTAAGGGAGACCATGAAGGCAGCAGGGAATACTACTCTAGAAAAAAACAATCAAGAAAGGCATCTTTGAAGGAGGACATGGAACACAATGTGAAAGTAGTGAGGAGGTGAGCTAGGCCATTAAAAAAGGGTAAGACCACTCCAGAAAGAGATATAAAAGCAATTGAAAGCCTGAAGACTAGAGTGTACTAGAAGAAAATGAAGATAAGTAAGGAGGCCATATAGGCTGAAACAGAATTGGAGTTGAAGAGAATACTAAAAGATGGGATTAGAGAGATTTGTATCTGTGGTGGTTAATTTTATGTGTCAATTTAACTGGGCCACAGGAGTACCCCAATATTTTGCCAAAGTACCCTGGGTATTCCTGAGATTGTTTTTAGATGAGATTAACATTTAAATTGGCAGGCTGAGTAAAGCAGATTACTCTCCCTAATGCAGATAGGTCTCATCTAATCAGCTGAAGAACTAAATAGAGCAAAAAGGCTGACCTTACCCCAAGTAAGAGAAAATTCCTCCTGCCTGACTTCCTCTAAATTTGGACATTGGCTTTTCCCTATCTTCAGACCCGAATGGAAACATGGCTTTTCTTTGGTCTTAAACCTACCTACCAGCCTTTGGACTGAAAATACACCATTGGTTTCTCTATTTTTCAGACTGTCAGACTCAGAGTGGAACTAAAGTATTGCTCTCATGAGTTTCTACCTTGCTGACTGACTCTGAAGTTCTTGGAATTTAGCCTTCATAATCTGAATCAATTTCTTGATATCTTTATCTATATCTATCTATCTATATATCTATCTATCTATCATCTAACTATCATCTATCATCTTCTGTTGGTTCTGTCTCTGGAGAACCCTGCTGATATAGGGGCTTAGAAGTGACATGATCTATTGATCTATTTACTATTTAAAAGAATTCCCCTCCATGTAGCAAGGGTATACTGTGATGGAACAAGGGTAGACTCAGAGAGAATAACTAGGATACTACTGCAATAATCCTGGCAAGAGACAAAATGGTGGCATTTGCTAAGGTGACAGTAGTGAAGATAATGAGAAGTAGCGAGAGTAAGCATATTTAAAGGTTGAGCTGGAAAAATGGTGTAGGTTATAGAGACTCTGTTCATCCCTCTGGCAACCAAATCAAAGTTGTAACAAAAACAAGGAGCAGCATGAAAGAAAAATCGCCCGGGATCTAGATGAACAAGCCATACAACTATGGAGAAATCCAAGAAAGCACCCTGCAACAGCAGAAGGTAGGGCAGGTTGAGGATGCGGGACTGCCTGGACCCGAGCAGCTGAGTGAGATGGAGGCTGTGGCAGCAGCAGCAGCAGCAGACGCCTCTTAAAGGGGCCGCATCCATGAGTGGATTTTCGCCATGACAGACCTGCTTGCTCTGAGCACCAGTGTCCAGTCGGCTGTGCACAGGGAGCATCAGGGACTTACAGAGAGACATTGTCAGAGTGAGCAAGCGAGACTTACTCAGTACAGAAGTGCCAGCGGTATCCTTGTTTCCTGTTGAGCTCTCTCCTGTCCCAGTGCGGACACAGCGCCGCCATAGCCATGACGTTTACAAACTGGATAACAAAGGTCGCTCCACCCAGAGGATTCCCTAAAACCCCGCCTCCCCCAACTCGGCCCCACCCAAGCCACATCCAGGTGTATTCTCAGCGAGTCAGGCACTCCTTGCTTAGACTCACACTGGTAGAGGCAGTTGGCTCAGTTTCTGGTGTGGCCTTTTGAAGCAACTATAAGCACAACATCAGTGGATTTTGCTTGCTGAACTTAATAGGTGGCCCCAGAGGGGTAGAGGCTTGGCTAAAATTGGCCTGCAGCTGAAGCCCTCTGAGGACTGTGCCATTGGACACCTACTTCACAAATCCACACTAATAAGACCGAGAGACTTAGGAACTTTGCTTAGCACATAGAAACAGGCACAGAAATGCAGCCAAAATGGGAAGACAAAGAAGCAGAAACCATAGGACAGAAAAGGACAGAGATCCAGATATAATGGAGTCAAGCAATCTAACAGATGCAGAGATCAAAATACTAGTTATAAAGATGCTCAATGAACTTTTGAGAAATGTAGAGAACTCCAGCAAGAGATAAAAATGGAAATTGAAATTATAAAAGGAGAGCACATTATCTGAGATGAGAAGTATATTAAATGGAATAAACAGAGGAATAAACAAAGTGAATAAAGAAGAGGATCGCATGCCCTATCTAGAGGACAGAAAAGCCAATCAGGACACTCAGATAGAATGGCAAGAAAAAAGATGCCAAGACTATAAAAATAATTTAAGGCGAATATGGGACATTATGAAGGCTCCAAATATTCATCTGATCAGCATAAGTGAAGAAAATCAAGATGTTGAACAGCTGTTTGAAGAAGTAATGATGGAAAACTTCCCTAACCTGGTGAAGGAAATGGACATAAAATCCCAAGAAGCTCAGAGGATTCCTAAAATCAGGGATCTAAATAGGCCACACCAAGACACATCATGATTAAAATGCCAAAGTTTAAATACCAAAAACAACAACAACAACAACAACAAAACAATATTAAAAGCAGCAAAGAAAAACAAATTAATTACATATAAGGGAACTCCCATATGACTGGCAGCTGATTTCTCAAAAGAAACTATGCAGGACAGAAGGGCTTGGCAAAAATATTCAGTAGGATGAAGACCCAGGATATACAACCAAGAATAATTTATCCAGCAAAGCTATCATTTAGAGTTGAAGGACAGATAAAGAGCTTCCCAGACAAAAATAAACTAAAGGAATTTATCACCATCAAGCCCGAATTATAGGAAATGTTGGAGGGACTTCTTTAAGAAAAAAACGTGTCAAAAACAGGAATAAAGAATGATAACAACTACATTCCTATCAATAAGTATCTTAAATGAAAAAGAATTAAGTGCTCCAACCAAAAGATAGACTGGCTGAAAGGATAAGAAAACAAGACTATGAAAAGGAAGGAAATGGAAAAAGATATTACTTTGATGAACCTAGAAGGTATTTAAGTCAGACCAAGATAAACACTATATGATTTCACTTATATGCAGAATTTAAGGAATAAAAAGAACAAACTAATCAAAAACAGACTCACAAATATAGTGGACAATTTGGTGACAGACAGAGGGGAGGGAGGTTTAGGGTGAAGGGTTAAAGAAGTACAAATTAGTAACTGATGGGTGGTCACGGGGATGGGAAGCATGACATAAGGAATGCAATTACATTGGCTAGTTGGAGGGTCACGGGAGGGAGGGAGCAATTGGGGAGATCATTTTATTAACTATATGATGTCTAACCAATGTATTATATACTTTTGAAACTAATTAAAATTTAAAAATAAAATAAAATAAAACCGATTGAGCCAACAAGAATTGCTAATGAAGGACAGAGGAAGAAGAGAGTTGAAAAAGATTTCCAGGGTTTTTGTCCACAGGCTCAAACTAGTAGAACAGAATTTCCATTTTCTGAGCTAAGGGCTTCAGAAAAAAGCAGGTTTATAGAAGAAATTGAGAGTTCAGCTTTAGAATAATTTATTTTGAGAAATCTATTGGACAAACAAGTGGAAATGTTGGAAAAGCAGTTAGACGTACTAGTCAGAAGTTTAGAGAAAATGTTAAGGTATGAGGGATCTAATTTGGCTGAATCAATACATAGACAACATTTAAAGCTAGAGGGCTAGAGGAGACCTCCTAGTGAGCTTATGTGGACATAGGAGATTTCTTCAGAAATGAGGGTCCTCTCACATGGCTAGTAGGGAATGTTCCATAATTCACAGAGCACCTAACACAATATAGTCTATTATACAATTAAGTAACACGTAGGAATTATACTGAGGTAATAGAATGATAACAGCTTTTTCTACTTATTTTGTGGTAAATCATACCAAAATGGTACCACTTCATTGGTCACTTCACTCATTTTATAAGAAATATTAAAATCATTCAAGTATGTGATTAATATACATACTACAGTTTTTCTATGCTTTTATTGTTTTCAGATTATAAGAGTCTAATAGGCATGTACCTCATACTAATGTATACTGAAGAAATTATCCTCTAGTAATTACATTTTCTAGGCTAACTTTGACTTGTGATTTGACTCTAGGCAAATCACCACCATTCTTTGTCTTCATCTAAAATAATTTATTTTGGTTTCATTATCTATAAAAAAAGTTTCTACCTAGCAAAGCTGTAAACACTGCAATAGGAGTTACCATACCCAACTCTGTTAAAAAATCCTGTTTAACACGAAGGTAATTTTTACATAATTTATATAGACTCAAATAAATTAAACAACTTCTTAACATACATAGAGAACCTAAAATACATACATATACATCTTCTTTATATACTTGAAAGTGCAGCATAATATAATGCTAATATAAAAATGATTATCATTAAAACTTTTCAGATTTACAAATTTTATAGTTATATTGTGATAGAATTTTTCTACTTTTTCTTCCTAAGAGTTAGAAAGAGATATCTTAGGAAGAAACTCCAGAATAGTGGAAAGAGAATAGGACTGAGAGTAACAAATATGCCATGTTGGTATGATATCAAAAAAATCACTTAACTGCTTAAGATATTTTTCTTTATTTATAAAATACAGATATCAGAATAGATGATTACTAATGTTCCTTTTGGTTCCAAGAAAAGAGGACTCATAGGAATAAAATGACCAAAATGACAACAACAAAACAAAACAGGTGCTCCAAAGGTCATCATCAAGAATTCACCCCGGGGAATAGGAGAAAATATTTGAAAACCATATATTGATAAGAAATTTATACCTAGAATACATAAATAAATCTTACAATTAAAAGACAAACAACCCAATCTAAAAAAATGAGCAAAGGATGTGAATAGCCATTTCTCCAAAGAAGATATACAAATAGACAATAAGCATATGAAAAGATGCCCAACATCATTAGCCGGAGAAATGCAAATCAAAACCATAGTGAGATTCTACATCACACACACTAAGAGAGTCATAACCAATAGGACAGATAATAACAACTGTTGAGATCTAGAACCATCATGCTAGGTGGAACGAAAAATGTTGCATCTGCTTTGGAACACAGTCTGGCATGCCTCAAATGTTGAACACAAAGTTTCTATACGTGACTCAGCAATTCCACTAGTACACAAACTTTGTTCATGGCAGCATTATTTATAATAGCTAAAAGGTGAAAACAGCCCCAAATTCCATCAACTGATGAAAGAATGAATAAAATGTGGCATATCCATACAAGAGAATACTATTTGGCAATAAAAAGTAATGAAATAGCGATATATGCTACAATATAGAAGGACCTTGAAAACATTATGCTAAATATAAGTATCACAAAAGGCCACATATTATATGATTACATTCATATTAAATGTCCATAAAAGGCAAATCCATATTGAGAACAAGTAGATTAATAATGATGTTGGGTTGAAAAGAGATGGGGTAAAAAGGAGTGACTATTACCAGGCACAAGGGTATTTTGGGGTAGTATGTGGCTAAAAAGAATGTTGTAAAATTGATCGTGATGATGATATTTAACTGTAAATATACTAAAAATCCGAATTGTACACGTTAAACAGGTGAATTGCATCTCAATGAGATACAATTGAAAAAGAATACTATGATTCAATATGAATAATTATTTTTGTGTGTGGTTTTAATGTAGCTCTGAAAGGAAGTATCATTTTACTCCAGAAAAATTTCCATCAGCCATAATTTATGCAAGCTTTATAGCAGAAATATAGTCAGAAGTAGGCATTTCTATCATCATGCTAAAAAGATATAAATGTACAGGTTACAGCATCTTGTCAGTAATTAATCAGAAACTCAGTCCTGAATAGTAATATTTGACATGTGTGATTTTATCACAACCAGTGTTTGATTCATGTGCTTTTTCTTGTTGAATATTCTCAATGCCTTTAAATAAATTTTACTTAGTTACTTTGTGTATATAGTCTTCATATTTTCATAATAATAATTATGGTCTGAACAAATATTATGTAATTAAATAATTGACATATGCAATTATATAAAAGCTACAAACATATTGGAGAAATTCACAGAAGGTGTATTTACACAAGAAATATTTTTCACTTCTTGTTATCCATATTATTTAATACTGTTTTTAACTATTTCCATTTTAAACTCAAATAACCAGATATTAAAGTGATTTTATTCTCAAGGGAAAATTAACAGTAATTATGTAGAGATGGTATGTATTAAATTCTACCATAAGTTCGATACTCTAAGAAAAATTACATAAAATATACAGATTTTTTCAGATTATGTTCAGGGAAAATAAAATTTATTTATTTTTTCTTTTACCCTTAATACTCTTAATTTTAATGCATTAATTTTACATTTAGTTGTACACATTCTTGTTTTGTCTATACCTTTAAAGGCCTATATTTTAAAATGAAATCATAGAGCCAGAAAAATAAGCAAATTTAAAATTAATGCAAAGGTTGTCTAGGACACATCTACTTTACTTTGTACATTGTAAAAATGAGGTTCCTGGGGTTTGGGTGACTTCACATGGTCACACAGCTAGTTACGAAGAGGCTTAGCCTGACCTCAGAACTCCTGCCAGGGCTTCTACTTTCTACACCAAGAGGATACTCAGTGTAGCACTTAAAGTACTGTATTTCAATCTATTTTTGTGTCTATGTTCTTCCCTTGATTGTGAGATCTTTGAAGACAAAGATTAGATCCTCACAGTTCTATCCCCCTGGGAGCTTAGAAAAATGCCTGGAAAAAAATCATAATTGTTCAACATACAGTCCTTTTTATAAAGTTTAAATTTTTTAAATTAAGTTTATTAGGGTGACATTAGTTAATAAAATTATGATGTTTTCAAGTGTACAATTCAATAACGTCATATATATATACTGCATTTTGTGTTCACCACCCAAAGTCAAATCTCCTTCTGTCACCATATATTTGACCCCCTTTACCCTTGTCAACCCCTCCTCCTCCATTTTTTCCCTCTGAAAACCACTAAAATGTTGTCTGCATATATGAGTTTTTGTTTGCTTGTCTTGTTTGTTTCTTTCAGTTTTATAGCCCACATATGAATTAAATCGTATAGTTCTAAACATTTTCTGACTTATTTTGCTTAGCATGATTATCTCAAGATCCATTCACGTTGTCACGAATGGCAGTATTTCATCTTTACTTATGGCTGAGTAATATTCCATTGTATATACGTACCACACCTTCTTTATTCAATCACCTATCAAAGGACACTTCGGTCGTTTTTGTGTCTTGGCCACTGTGAATAATGTTGGAATGAACATCAATGTTTACATATTTTTATGGATAAATGTTTTCAAATATTTCAAGTAGATACACAGAAGAGGGATGGCTAGGTCATATGGTAATTCTAATCTTAATTTTTTGAGGAACCTAGATACTGTTTTCCACAGTGGCTACACTGAATTACATTCCCACTAGCAATGTGCTTAGGGTTCCTTTTTCTCAACAATCTCTTTAACGCTTGTTATTACTTGTCTTGTAAATAATAGCCATTCTTACTGGTATTAGGAGTTATCTCATTGTGTTTTTGATTTGCATTTTCCTAATAGCTAGTGAAGTTGAGCATCTTCTCATGTCTGTTGCCCATTTATATGTCTTCTTGGGTGAAATGTCTGTTCAGGGTCTGTTTAGGTCCTCTTCCTATTTTTTAATTGGATTGTTTGTTTCTTTGTTATTGAGTTGTATGAGTTATTTTTATATTTTGGTGCTTTGAAAAATTTTTTTCAACTTTTGACCTCTTTTTTTAAAAAAGTTTTTGTTGCCTTACCTATCATAGTGGGTACACAATAAATGTTGGCTAAATGACAACTGGCTGAACATCTTATTGTAAAAGAGAGAGTATTTGAAACATGTATTTTACTTTGCTTGATAAAATATAAAAATTTGTTATGTGCATATGTACTAAAAACTCACACTGAATAGTAATTATAGGGTATTAGCTAGAAGCAACAGAGTATTATAAATTCACTGGCACTTGCATTGCACAACTGTTTAAATGATGAACTTTCATTTATATAAAATTGTCCTAACTTGAATCTTAATGGAATAAAAACAAAAGAATAGCCTGTAGATAGAAAATTAACACCACCATATATATTTTCATTAGCTGCAACATCAACATTTTATCTTTGAAATAATTCTATTTAGAACCACATGTGTATTAGCACTTGGATATTAAGTAAATGCTTCTGGGTTTCCGTTCTGGAGGCTCTACAGAGTAGATTTGTTTTTATTTTGTTTCTACTGAGAAATTCACAAAAAGTTAATAATGGATGTCAGGTCAATGACAAGGTGGAAGCCCTTAACAGCTTATTGCCCTAGTATTTGCAAATGAGAAATAAGGCATTACGCAGGCATTATAGAGAGAACAAAGAAGAAGGAGGAACAAACTATAACTTCACTCCATATGTCCTTTCTGTGGAGTATAACTTTGGCTTCAGAGGATAAAGGTACAGGGCAGGAGAAACTCAAGGCACATTGACACCTCTATTTTCTCTATTGGTCAAGACCTAAATATAAAATAGATCTCATGCTTAAATTCAAGCCTCAAGTTGTCCTTAGTGGGAAAATATAACAACCATCAATGAACAAAATAAATAAAATACTCTGAACATGCAATATCTGCAACATTTTTTTGAAGTCAATATGTTTGGTGTGGAAGTATATATTTATATTTCAGAAGACTAGCTTCAATTCTCATTCTGTCCACATTTCTGCCACACACCAATCTCTCACAGTTGGAGACCAAGCCAAGGTGACACCAAGTATTTTAACTCCGTAGGAAGAACTGAACAATGTCAAACATTTTGCTCTCTTAAATTTAAATGTATTTTTAATATTTAAAATACAGATTTCTTAAGGACTGGGTTTTTATTTATATTAATGATAATAATTACCAAAAAAATGAAAATAGTCACTCATAGGCAACCACTAGACAGATTGCACTATCCTAGTCTCTGTCCATTGATACAAATAGACACAATCTACATCCTCAAAGAACTCACTATGAATATAAAGGAGGCAAAATGCTGCATAAAATGTATCCAGTGCTTTGAGGCATTAAAAAATCTAAATAGATGATGAGTACATAGGAGATTAAAAACTGCTAGGAAGAAAAGGAAAATTTCTGGAGGAGGAGATAAGACTTATTGTGGGCCTTAGATAATAGACAATATATAGATCCAGAAGTTGCAGACTCAAATGCCTACAAAAGTCAGCTGAATATTGAGAAGTAGGAAGGTAGATGCCGTGTTGCCATATTTTTCAAGAGACTCTGGACCAATTTGCCCTGTAACAAATCCTGACTTTTTAAATAATGTCAGTTAACTCAATTGAAAAAATTAAATGCTATGTAGACCAATAAAATATACTTAAGGCCTGCCTGTTTTTATTTTCTTTGTCATGTCCTCTATTACTGGAGCAGAGATAAAAAGGCAAGGGGGACTGCATGAGCTAATGAGCTGTGATGAACACCAGATATAGTTAATATAAAACAACCAGAAGACCCCGTGAAGGATGTAAGCAGTAGAGAAAGCAATTGAAGTCATATTACAGATGATTTTGGGATATGAATAAAAGCATTTACATTTATTCTGTAGACAGATTAGAAAAAGTGTACTGTAGAAAGAGAGTTAGAATAGTTTAAAGTGTATCATCTTGAATAAAGACAAATTGCTCTTTGTATTGACATTAATCCTTTTGCCCAATTTAATTGCTGAGTATAATCTAGGGTATCTTAGAACTTTTAGAAGTGGCAGAAGCAAGTGCCATCCAAAGGCCTTAAAGAAATGCTGCTATGTTATTTTTTTAGTTATTTTTAATTTACATTGCCAGTAATAATAGAATATTCACTTTATTGCCTGTTAACATTTGATCATTCCAATTAAAAGGGTTTTAAAAATTTTGCTAGGTTTTACCATGGCAAAATCCCAAGCAAACAGCGTGCCACCCAGCTTGGCCAGGCAACCAGGACATATTTCAGCTGAGAATTTTTTTTTAACTTCATTGTATGAACATTTGGTGTCTCCTATAAACTGACAATTCAGTTTGTAAGAGATACATTATGCAAATTAGGAAATTAGCAACAAACTACTTCTGATGCTACTATTTTGTTCTTCACTTCAGACATGTGAAAACACAATGATGCAGTAAAATCTACCAATAAATGTTTTTTACCACTATTAATGAATAATATTTTATTGTACTGTTAAATTTACTGTTAAACCAGGAATTTATAATAGCATACATTATCCTATACAATCTAATATAAGTTACTTTCTTTGTTCCAATGAGAAAAAAAAGGCAAAATATATTGCACATATTCACTGGAGCTCAAATTTTTCCCATTCATTAAATACTCAGTCAAATTCAGTATCACTCCAAGAGCTATGAACCAATTTTATATTGTTGAATGGAAAATTGAAGAATTTTCAGTTCAAAATATTGGTGAACATTCTAAGCTCTAGCCTTGCTTTTCTGCTCAGTCTAATTTTAGCATCTCTCTTCTGTTCATTGATTGTTCCTATTGTCACTCCACACACTGATGCCAAACTCCCACGCCAGGGCTAGCAGGTATATCAGGAACCAATATTGAAAATGTGTAATTCAATTTTTTCCCTTTGCTGCACAGTTATTTATGCTTCTCTATGTAGAGCCCTTTGACCATCTGTTCTTCTACTTAAATGCAACAACTAGGTCATAAGTGTTTCTGTTTGGAACAACCTCACCAATGTCCTAATGTGTCTATACTGAGCCAAAAACCTACCATGTAAAAAGCCCATGAGAAACCAGATCAAAAATTTGATGGATAATAAATTGAAGACAGGAGCTGCTTAACTGTCTTCTTATATATTAATAAAACCATTCTGAAATGCACATTAGAAACAGGTTTTACTTGGCTTATTCATTTTGCTTTGCTTTGCTAGTTTTGCTTATTTGTTTTTGTTTGTTTGTTTAGGCAGCCAGAGTGCTTTTATAAAACTTATTGGTAGAAAGCACAGAGCCAAAGTGGGAAATGTCCAGCAAAGCTGACCCTCCTTTCCTAAAGTCTTATAATCACCAAGAAAGCATCAGCAGATATTGCATTTTCTGATTTAAACTACTGTTCTGCTAAATACAAAAAAAAAGTATATTCAACACAATTGTTTTTTGTCATAAGTTTATATTGAGTTTTAAGCAACCATCAAACTTATCTTTAATATTTTCTGCTTTAAAAACTCTAAAATAGAAGACTCAAGTCATTTTTTCCTCTGACTTTAAGGGAAAACAAACTCATCTCCCTTAGTAAAAAAAAATGTATATACAAATGTTCACTCTTTAGACTGAGAAATTTCCAAACAACATTCTAGCAAGCTCAGGATATCTGGCTTTCTCTAGTGAGATATCTTATGGAAGAGAGATATAAAACTCTGTATTCAGTATTTCTAGTTTATACATGTTTCCTAATTTCAAATGGAGGCACATGAAGACACACCTTCTTTTTACAGTCATGTGACTATCTAGAAAGCTATGTGGACAATTGGCTTTTGCATAACCTTTTAGTGTAGCCAGTTATAAGACATAAAGGTAACCAAAGATAAATCGCTATCATACCTATACATAATGAAAGTACATGAGTTTTTCAAATGCAGTAATTTAAGGCTTTGTCATAAATTCTCCTCATTACTCTTACTTATTCCAAAATATATTAAGAATTAAGTAATTGGACAAAAATATCATGAGAGATATTTAAGAAATCTGAGAAATGCCTTTCTAATTTAATAACTTTATTTATCTATGTCACAATATGGTATTTTACCACAAATCAACCAAAGAAGAAAAAAATACAAAAAACAACTTTCCTTCCACATTAAGATAAGCAAGGAAAGTCAAACAGAATTCTTGTTCTGGGTTTAGGCATGCAATTTACAAATGTATAAACAAAAAAGTGATGTGGATTTTCCTCCTGTTGTTTCAATTAGCTTAAGATCCTCGTAGAACATGTGTGATCTCCTGAGGTTTGGGAAATATGAATGCTGGAAGAACACATTTGCCCTTAAGGAGATTTTGTTTCAAAATGCTGAATCTTTCTAGGGAAAATCGCGATCACATTTTTCTGTATTCTTATTGATCAATCTCCCCTTGAGAGTGTCATTATATGGTCTTTGCATATGGAGAGCAAGAAAAAAATTAACCGCCTTTTTTGGTGGTAACTAAGGATGTATTTGAACATTAGCTAAGGATGCTTAACATCATTGCCTGCCCTTTTCACATGTGAAACATTATTATTTCAAAACTAAAATGACTAAAACTTTATAAATTACTATGAGAGGTTTAAACTTCTAAAAGGAAAAATATATAAATTTAAAATATGGTTTTATAAAAACTATATTAACTAATAAATATACATATTTAAACATATATATCAATACTATTTTTAGAATTAAGTTAGCTAAATAGTGGATGCATCAACACTTTCAGGCCCTGAGTCCTGATAAAGGAAAAATAAACAATGTGCTCTGATGTGTTAAATATATGGAAATATGTACTCTGAAAAAATGTGTAAAATGTTCCCCAAGGTAAGAAATAGTTCACATACGTATGCCATCTTCTCGACCCCTGAGCTAAAGACCATTACATTAAGCATAATAAGAAGTCAAAATTCTACATTCAGAAAAAATCCCAACTTACTTTCTTTTTGACTACCTTCCTGGTTATAAATCTTATCGATTAGCGTTAGTAGTTATGATATTCAATTCAATTGGGAATTCTGTTCTCTATTGATGCAAGATAGCCAACCATGAATTTAATGAATAATTGTACTTATAAAATAAACAATATCAATAAAACCAAAAATTAAAAAAAAAATTCTATCAAAATTTGGAGATAAAAAGAACAAGACTACAAAATTGAGTGAATAGCTTGCCATTAAATTGCATGTACTATTTTGGAATCTATATATAGACAAACTACAGAACGATAAGTGTCAGAAAGGACAAGTCACCCGTAACTGGCACTCTATTAGGGATTCTGAAATAATTAAAAATGCTAGAGTTTAGGAAAATTAATTTTCTTTGATTGCATGACAATCATATCATTTTATAATATAAATTTCATACAAGTATTTCACAAAAATATTTGAATCAATAAATTTTGCACACAACTATAATAATCTCTATTTTAACACTGTGGAAGGTTCAAATACTGACACTATTAATTTCCATTGAAATGCAACTAGCCAAATTAGTTTGTAGCATATTAAAAATAGTGATTTTTTTAAAAAAGTAATTCTATGCTATATTTTTAAAACATCTATCCACCTGAGAAATAAATACCACTTAAACTCTAAAATTTAATGTCCCTAAGTTTTTGCTTATTTAAGGAAGCAATTTTCCTTTGTTGCTGTTTCTGCTCTTGCTTACATTATCTCATTTAATCCATGATGTAAGTCTTATTAACCACACACTATATTTATGAGAAAATAGACTAACAGAGGTGAAAATTTTCCTAATTTTTTTTACAGCTTTATTGTAAATACCCAAACTCAAATTTAGATATTCCTGATTCTGTAACTCATGTTCTTAATCCCTACTCTACCTTTATCTCCTGAGTTTATACAATATGAGCTTCAGTTTTTTCCTTTTCAATCCATTGTTTTCTCCTCAGACTCCCCATTTGCCAAATATAGGATTTGCTATGTCTCCTTTTTTCCATACTGTTTGCTCTTGACTCTCCCACTCAGTTAGGTAGGTGCTAATTCTTAAAGAAAATGCAAAAGTCTAACTCCTTCTTGAAGCTCCACCCCTGGAAAATACAACCTCTGCCTTGGCTGTCTTCTCACAGCCCTCTTCCATTATGTGTGCATATGTTTTCTCTTTCTCCTCTCAAGAGCTTCTTGATGGAAGGGTGAATTAGTCTGGATCCTCCAAGAAGCAGATGCCAAGACAGGAATAAACATGGAAGAATTCCGATCAGGAGAGGAAGGCTGGGAGAGCTGTCAGACACCAAGTCTGATGCAAAGATAGTAAAGGAAGTTTTGGTGGAAGCTTCCTAGACTGCATAGTCTAAAGAAGGTTTAATAAGGCCAGTAGGGAGTTCTCAAGGCAAAGTCAGCCAATGAAGACGCTCATGTGTCCCAAGAACAGGTTTACTTTAGGATTTCGGCTGTGCTTAGTCATTAGCTAGTCCAAGCCCTTAAACGGTGTGAGCTGGGAATAAACATGGCAATGGATTTCAGAACAGAGCAGCTAGAAACCCTGTCAATTATATACCCTGGTCAATTACACTCACCATAATTGGAGACCTGTAAGGTGTATTCATAAGACTGCCAAAAGGAACAATTCCCAGCTGGGCCACTTACACACTTCGTCACTTTGGGAAAGTTATTGAATCTCTCTGAATTGTTTTGTAAGATTAGAACTATCATAGGAAATAAATGTGATCAAATTACGTGAAAGTATCTACTATAAGAACTATTCTAAAACATTAGTTGTTTGTATCTTCTTTAACAGTCAGTAGATAACCTTTTAATAATAGATACTTAATAATGTTTTAAAAATTATTCTGTGAGTATACTATAAATATATGTATGTATAAACTTGTACCCACATGCACATTTGAATAAAATAAATAGAATCTTTGTTTATATTTCTCCATTTAGAATTTAAAGATTCTTTCTACTAAATTTCATGTTTCATCTATGAATCAAATATTTCCTGGTATAAATCAACCTACATTATTCTCTTTGTTTCTAACAAAAGAAGTCCTGATACAAATAAAGGTACAGACTTACGAAGTCCTGTCTCATAAAAACAAATAATAATATTATAAACTTCTTTACTTGCTGTGTTCAGTTATTCACTCATTTATATATTCACCCAATAAGTTTGTAATACTATGTGCCAGGCACTATTCTAGGGAAGCAGAAACAGACACTACTCCTGTCTTCATTCAGCTTATATTCCAGTAGGGAAAAATGCATTACCCAAAGGATCGCATAAATAAATGTGAAATTGCAGCTGCCACAAGACTATGAAGGACAAGTGCAGTGTGAAATAAGAGCCAGTGATGAGCAGATTGGATGAAGTCAGAGTAGTTGCCAATGGCTTTCTGGACAGACATTGTGATACTAAGCTCTAAAGGGTAGGATTTTATAAGATAATGAGGATAGGAAGGGCTGTTCCAAGAGAGGAAACAAATTACGCAAAGTCCAATGTAGAAAACAAGTAGGAGAGGAGCAGGTTGAGAAGCTGGAGAAATTATCAGGGGTCATGTGTGAACATAATGGTTATATAACTATCCTAAAGGACTGTACCTGAAATATAGATCCAGATCCCACTCCTGGATTTTTATCCCATTCAGTGAATTATCACTGTCAATTTTGTCACATTCACTTTTAATTACTGATTTAAAAAAAAAAAGTCAATAGGAAACTCAGGGAAAATATCAGTTGGCCAGTTGCAAACTATCAATAGTATTTAAATGGCATTACAAATATGATCAAGACTACCAAAATGGGTTATTTTAGGCTTCTTGATGAATATATGTATATTCATATATATGTATATGACTATCTATATCTTCTATATCTATATCTATATACAGAGAGAGAGAGAGAGAGAGATCCAATATCTGATTTAATTATTGGACTAGATGAAAGATAGTTTATTAAATAATATGACAATATAATAGAAAGTCTTGAAATAATAAAATTAGAAATCTGCTAATCCCATCTCACAAAGCAGAAGAATAAAATTGTGGCTTGACCCATAAATATTGAGATAGTCTCATTAGTACTCTATTTCAGTGCCTGAGGCACAACAGTGGGACTAATGCAATTATTAGGGAGAAAAAAATCATAAAAAGAAGTAATCAACCACTGGCTCAGAGACGATCGTTTCTAAGACAACTTATGGATCAAAAGAGTCCTTAAAGAAAAAAAGCAGATTCAGAGTTTGATGTACACATAAACCCTTAGCTGTTTTTCAGTGTCATGTGCCTGTAGATTTATATTTATATTTATAGCATATGGCTTCTTGGCTAATGTGCTAAATCCCAAGGATTACATTAGGCAGCCCTGAGATTTGTTTAAGATAAATTGAGACCATGCCCTCAGTCACTTAAAGGACTAATATTACCAAATGAGATATGTAATAAGTATTTATCTTTTACAGAAGTAAAATGTAGTTTTCCTATTTTCCTTACTGTTACGTCTTCAGGGAAAGATTAGGATAGGTGGTAAATGGATTACAGATTAGTTTCAGCGTATGTTCCTAAGAATTCCACTCTGAAAACTTGTTAGAAAATAAAATAAAACTCAAACTGTAAAGCAGAACACTAAGCATATATTAGATTAAACAAAGAAACAAAAATTCCTAGTCAGATCACTAAATCTTCTAAGAAAATAAATGAGTGAAGATAAATGTTCATAAGACAAAGAACATTGGAAAATAACCTTGTTTCTAATTTAGTTTAAAAGCCTTAAGAAAATCAAATATATATTTTCTAAGAGTCTAAGGTATTTCTGAGTCATTATTTCATTTTTAAATGTTTTTGCCTACATTATATGTAATCTTTGTTTAACCTAGTTCTTGTAATAATGTGTACAACCTCAATCAAGAATATAATGTGGATATATTCTCATACACATTATACTTATCCAAGCCAAATTTTAGAAAATATTAGTTTTTAACTCACCTGCAGCCATGATTGAAATATGAGACATATTAGGAATTAAATATATATAGAGAGAGAACAATCCTACATTCAGCCTTAGCAATGTTTAACCACAACAGGGTCAAGGAAGGCCGTGGTTACTATTAGATGAGAAGAAATAAATATAAAGTCAAGAAAGCAGAAACAGGGGGATAGAAAGAGGAAACAAGAAAAAGAAGAAAGAAGGGAGAAGCGGAATCCCTGGGCACAGATAAGGAGGAAAAGGGTAATCATAAGCAGTTGTTCTGTGACATCTGAAATCTAGAGATCTATTTTTATTAGGTTTCCGTGCATAAGCCTGTGCTTGCCTCAAGAACAGTTTTGTTTGTTTTAAAGACTGGAACAGGTACCTAGAAAGCCTGAGACACATAATGCAAAGAGCACAATTGCTCTCTGCCTTTCCTCTGCAGACGCTCAGGACTGAGTACTGTACTATGCTGACTTATTTTCTTGCCACTGCATCACCTGATACCTACCTCTCCCATCTGTCTGACTTCCCAGTTAGCCAGCTTGTTTTGGTAAGTTACCCCATCTCTGTTCCCATACTGACCCTGCCTAAACCTTATCACATTAGGACTCTAGTTATTGTCTTCTGGATTATTCTTGGTGGATCTTAAGCAGTAGTTTGACCAAGACCCGAAAGATAATGCCAATTCCAGATCTACAAAGAGGTGGAGAAGGATGCACTGGGGACATGGAAGGGGGAGCCACAGGGCCTCTCTTGAAACCATTCTTTTGCACAGCAAGAAGACTATTTTTTACTTGAATTATATTTTCTTGAAGTGGACTGGGCTCAGAGATTTGCTCCAACTCTAAGCCTAGCTCTAGTGCCTTTTTCACCAATGTCTGCTGCCTTTTATTACTATTTATGAACTGACACCTATGAAGGTCTGCACTGGAAACAGTGCTAGTTAGAACAGTAGGTAGAGAAGCCTGATAAGATTCTTTCACTATCTATAAGAGGGTCACTTACATTGCTCCTAGTGAAGCAATGAGGAAATCTTATTAAGAAAATAAATCCAGCTTTCCTGTTTATAACCTTATGACCATTCTCAATTACTGACTCTTTGAACTCAGTTTATAATCACTTCTTTTAATCTATGTCCTATACTTTTGCCTTGATCTAGAAAAATAGGAAGTTTCACTTTAGGTAAGTAATTTTAGATCCTACATTTGCATCTAAATATAACATAGAGGTTAAGAAAGTTTGCTTATAATTCAGATATGTATGGGTTTATAATATTTAAAACTTAAAATGTTTTAAGTTTAAGTAGTTAAAGCTGCTAAGTACTAGTGTTCTGAATAATTTCCCCACTAAAAAATGGTTACTTTTTATAGTGGGCGGTAAGGGGTGGGGGGAACGTAGTTTAAGAATTCATTGGTAGCTCTCGCAGGGCACTGCTTTTCAAAGGTCAGGAAAGGAGAAGCAGAAACATGGATGGGCTGCATGAGGAAAGTACTGGCACTCACCACCCTCGTTGTACCTTCATTTAATTTTCTCCTTTCTGTGAATACCCATTTGAGATTTGGTATCAAATTCAATGGCCACATTTTGCTTTGTGTACTTGCTGAAGTCCTTTGTCTCTTAAAATGCAGGTAAATCTGTTAAATCTATTAAAATACAATGGAGTTTCAAATCTTGCTCATAGTATCCTCAACATTACTGAACAAGGTATCGTGTTCATAAAAATGTATAAAACAGAATGGTACATATAATTTCACAAGCTTCCCAGTAATTTAAAACATTTGTAAATTCCATTTTTCCCCTGCTCACTGCTAGTATTCACGACTAATTAAATTCTCATTCAGCGCTCTGCTAGGAAGCATAAAAAAACAAGACTGAGCATGAACCAATGCGTCTTCTTTTCACTACTTTTCTTTGTTTGTTTTGATGTTCTGTCAATAGCCGTTGTGATTTTACCTGATTTTAAGAGCAACTGTAGTAGAGGTTGTTACGTCACAGATTCCTTCCACAATTAACCATACACCCATCATAACCCAGCCAGCCCTGGAATCACTGCAGAGACGATAGCAGCAGCCCAGTGAGCCAAAAAAGGAGGCTTTTTCTTACCTGTACGGTGGCTACAGCATGTGACCTTTGGTGGGGCACCTGTTGCCAAAATTCTGGACAGAGCCCCCTCTATGACCCTATTCTTTCCTGCCTCTATTTTGCAAAGAAATTCCAGGAAGATACATAACAAAAACTTTGGTTTCTTATCTCAAATAAAGTGACATATATTTTTAAATAACATAAATATTAGCAGTAGAATTAACTGGTTTTGAGCCATAACTATCTATAAGGCACTGTGCTAAGTGTCTCAGAGATTTTATGCCATTTCATCATCTCAATAGTTCTGTGATAGAGGTAGATATTGTAACCATTTTTATAGGAACTGTAAAATGGCTCAAAGATAACAGGTTCCCAAAGCACATGTCTACAGGTTCTATCATTTGGGCCCAAAGCTGTCTGGGCTCAAACCCTTACATGCTTAACTATGTAATCATTTCCTAATCATGGTATTAATACATTAATTTAAAGCAGAATCTAGTATAAAACATTCACTTTCATGAAACATAAACTTTCCTGGGTCATTAATAAAGAGAATTTAAAATTTTATATAAAACCAAGCAAAGATATTATCATTAGCAATCACAATATTCATCTTAAGACTCATACTGTCAATATCAACTAGAAATAAGAATATAAATCTCATCAAAATGATAATATAATATAACATAAACCCAGTGCTTACGGGTCACATAAAGCAATTAAGGTTCCCTAGTCAATCATTCAGGTATCCATTCTTCTCAACAAATCTTACTATACATGATTATGTGTTTATCATTTTCTGGAGATCTTCAGGTTATGCAGAAATAGATAAAGTTCCTGTCTTACCAACGACGTAATAGAAGAGAAATGCCCACATAGAGTTGAGTAATGATACTAGCCAGCAATGCCCATCCTGGCTCAGTGACACAAATAATAGGTGGAAAGGAAATACAGCAGAGAGAGAGAACAATCTCCTTGGTTCCTGGACTGGGGACACTTCAGACACAGATAGAGGTGGAGGGCACAGGGAAAACAATAATATAGAGGTAGACCTGAACAAGGTGAGATCATGAGTATAGCTAAAGTTGAGAATTTGAGTATTCAATGTTGCAGATGCAGTGATAAGCTTAGAATGTATCCTGGAGCCAAACTGTAAGTCTCACATAACATACACTGAGGAATTTAGACTGTATCTATAATTAATGGTGGAAGAGGGAGTGTTGAAGATATTGCAGCAGATAACATATGATGAACGCAACTTTATAAAAAGATTACTCTAGCAGCACTTTTAGAATGTACTGAAGATGCCAGAGACCAAAGCCAAGAAGACCAGTTTGGAGACAACTGCAAGGCAATCAAATATGAGAAAGTCCAGAGAAGGGGTATGAAGAGAATGACAGCATAGCGATAATAATGCTCTGTGTTTAAAGGTTCTCTTTCAGCCTCCTTTTCCTTGGCACACATTCCTCAGTTAGTTCTGGACTATGAGCTGCAAGAAGAATAGATACAAGCTCTGCAAATCTCTCTCTTTTTCCTGCCAGGGGCACCTAGAAGCCATATGTTAAGAGGGTAGCAGAATGTATTCTCAAATCACTGGCTGAAGGAAGTTACCCTGGAGAGCCACTGGACAGAACACAAACTTTGAATGAATAAGAACTACATTTGTATTTGTTTTAGGTTTTGTTACTCAAACATAGCCTAATATCTTCTTACTGATACAAAGATAACTGTGTCAGAACTGATAGCTGTGCTCAGAGACTTTGAAAACTCTGGTTTTGGAAACAAATCTAAACATAGGTAGAAGCCAGAATTTGCCAATGAGTTAAATAATGGGACCAACATGTTATTTTTATTTTTATTTTATTTTTTTTAAGTTCATTGGGGTTAACACATTACTTGTAAAGGACATCTGCTATTCAGTGAAATCAACAACAACTTTTTCTCCATTGCTATTTCATTAGATCAACTATGGGTTTTTAAAAACCGTAAAATGATATTAAGTAATGAATAAAACATAGAATTCTTTTTTAATAACAATAACAACAGCACTCTATAATAGCAGTTTTCCTCAAAAGCTAACCCAAAAGCTCTGGAGAACTATATATAGGTCCTGAAATCACAGCCTTATCACACTTTGAAAGTTTTTTTCTGACTATATAATAGTAAATCAAAATGAAAGACAGGGGGAAAACCGTGAGATACTCTTCAGCATGTGTCAGCACAGAGGGCTGTTGAATTAAGTGAACAGAGTTCATTTCACCAAGTTCACAACTTTATGTCAACTTTGTCAAAATATTACCGGCATTCTGGCTGACCTACTGTCGAGATTTTTTTTAATTATCCAATTCCTATATCTATGAATATTTTTATTCTTACAGTTTCTAAAAGAAAGCAAATGGATGAAAATACAAGAGAGAGTTTTTATTAACTGAGTTACATCATTACTCAATATCTTGCACTGGTGTTCACACATGCATCAAGTACTCTGAGTAACAGGGTCTTCCAATATAGGGAATGCAGAATGCACGGTATACAGAGTCTGCAAGTGATTACATACACTCTTTTGTCAGAGAGAAGACACTGCCAAGACCACCAGCAGGATTAAAAGAATAATCTGAGCTAATTAAATAGAATAAAGCTAAATAACCAACATGAAAACTAAACCTTGGATGTGTTAGAGCTGAGTTTTAACAGAGCTAATTATGAGAATAACAGACAAGGTCTGGTTAAAAAATTCCATCTTAAAACTACATCTTAGACTGTCTCTTTATTTTAGACCAAAACCTAGCCTGAAACAGTTCTGAAAGCCTTGACAAACTGCCTCCTCACAGTTATGGACAAGTGCCAAATGCCCATGCTGATACTAGGCTACATTAGCTCACTGGCATTTGCCAAGAAGGCACCTACAGATTCTCCATGTAGGACACGGATATGAAAATGCCCCACACATATCAAAATATTTAGCAGCAACATGCCACTTTGGATGGTATTTTATTGGCTTCTTAGGAGTCATTTGTGAGGAATAATTGAGGGGTGGAGACATCATTAAACTAATCCTGATCAGCCAAATCCAAAATGTATCTCATGTGGTCAGAGAAACTATTTGTTTTAAATTAATTAAGTTTGAGTTAGAACAGAATGGGAGAGGTTCTATAGCTTTAATTTGTAGACATTCAGTATAACACAAAGACAGTCATCCCAGTGCTTTGGCCTTGAATTTCTACCATCAAAACCATTAGTCAGTTTAGAGACAGAGCTTGAACACTTACTTGACTGCCTACACTCAGCCCCGTCTGTTACAGCCCCATCTGCGCACCTGTGCCAGTGCTTAGCCCAGTGTGCCCATGGCATTACATGTCGACAGTTCTTACAAAGCATGTGGGACACCTGTGTACTTCCACCAGAGCAACGTGGTTTCTTCTTATGTCTCCTGCTGGGAGAAATTTACCTAAGAGCAATACCATAAATTTATACTTGCTTATTTCTTTCGTATTGTTTTAAAAAGTAGAGTGTATAACCTCAGCACAAGGGGCTTGAGGTTGAGCAAAGGAAGATAATAAATTAGGAGCTACAAATGGTACAATTGTATATAGAGAAAAATAAAATAATTTATCAAGAGGAAGAATCGAAAGCGTGGAAATATAAGATTTAAATAA
Source organism: Eonycteris spelaea (assembly GCA_003508835.1). Taxonomy (NCBI): domain Eukaryota; kingdom Metazoa; phylum Chordata; class Mammalia; order Chiroptera; family Pteropodidae; genus Eonycteris; species Eonycteris spelaea. The sequence continues at coordinate 1,730,063 of PUFA01000252.1, forward strand.
TGTTTTTAGAGTATTTTAATTTTGGTCTAATTGATTTAGATCACTTGAGCCAATACTTATTGTAAGAGATAAAATTATCAACCTAAACTAGTGGTTCTTAACATATTAGAAATATCTGGAAAGACTGAAAAAAATCCCAGATGTATAGGTTCCATCTGGCCTACAGATCAATTAAATCAGAATTTCTGGAATAGGACCAGGCATCAGAATTTTTTTTAACATACTCCTGGCAATTCTACTGTTCAGCTGTGCTTAGCTACCATTATCTTAAAACAATGAGGTATCAGTTTGTAAGGCACTGTTGCTCTACTACAACTGATTCACTGTGCAGCAAAAAAAGAAATAAATATCCACAAATTTATATATGAGGAAAGATGACTTTAAAAATGTTGAAAAGTTTGCCTAAGGTCACACAGCTCACAGATGGTAAAGCAGGGGCTCAGAGCCAGGACCCTACACTGACTGACATTTTCACTAAGATGCACTGAAGCCTCTGAGCGGGGGTCACCAAGGGACTGAGTGGGGGATAGAGGTGAGCCTTTGGCCTGAGGAGAGCTCTGATAATAAATGTCACTTCACACCCATCTGCCACAGCAATTCCCGCCATTTAGAAATTTTTTGAGTTATGCCAGAGTCACCAAAAGTTCCCAAACAGAATGCAAAGATCACAATAGTAATCAACGTTATTGCAATTATAGCTAACAATTACTGTGAACGTGCTACATCTAAAACTCTGTCTTCACTGTTTTATATGCATGACTTCAACAGCTTTGTATCCTGTGAGGTAAATATCAAAATGCCCACCTAACAGTTGATAAAAGTGAGGTGTGTAAAAGTTAAATAAGTTTCCCAAAGTCATGTAATTATTAAATGGCAGAGCCACAGTATGAACTGGCTGTATGCTCTTTTTTAATCTTTATACTATGTTGCCCAAAGGAGATAAATATTTTAATACAACTACTCCCAATTATTAGTTTAGTTTGGAGGTGTATTATCAACTAAAGTTATAAGACATGAGAGAGGTAAACTGAAGGCAAGGGTGGGGTGTGGAGATATGGTGGTTTAAAAATATGTCTACCAATTGTTGATATTCCTCCTTTCAAGAGATGAAGCTTAATTTTCTTTCCTATGAGTGTGAATTGGACATAGTTAATTGCTTCTAAGGAATAGAATATGGAGGAAGTGACAGGGTATGATTTCCAAAACTCAGTGATAAAAGGCATCACTCATTCTGTGAAAAGCCAGCTGCCCTATCGAAAAGCCTCCTGCCAATAGCCATGTGAGTGCACCATCTTGGAAGCTGATCTTCCAGCTCTAGTAGATCCTTCACATGACCACAGCCCCAGTCAACAGCTTGACTGCAACCTCATGAGATAGCCTAACACAGAAAACCCCAGTTAAGCCACTTCCAAATTTCTTACGCACAGAAACTGTGAGATAATAAATATATGTTATTTTAGCCACTAAGTTTTAGAGCTGTCTGTTTTACAACAGTAGATAAAAAATATAGAAAGATTAAGAAAAAAAGAGGCAGATAATAAAAGGTCCAGATTATGGGGCTCAATGATGTATAAGAGTGAAAAATCCTGAGTGTCTGGAGATACTGGTAGGTCACTGGGCAATTGCAGAAGGACATGGGAAGAGTTTGGGGTAAAGAAAGGGCAAGGGGAGGAGGATGGTCATAAACTATTTACCGTAACTCTTTTTTGAAGGAAAAAGAGTTGGTTTGAGGGTGAATTCATTTTCCCAGGCTATTACTACAGAGCTTGACAGACTTCCATACGACATACTAAAAGGCACCCAAGCACCTGAAGCAATAATGCATCATTCAAAGTCAAGTAATTTACTCACTGGCAAGATATGGCTACCATATCACAGAGGATCAAAAGACATCCCTCAATGTGTGGAAATATAAGGCAGAAAAGTCAAAATCATTTGCAGCAAAGCTTATATTTCTAAAATAGATGTGGATTCAGAAATAGACAGTCCTCTAGACATATGACATAGAAAGGAGGAAACATAAGGACACTTAAAATCCTTTTGTTATTTTGCATAGTTCAATAAGACAGCTCATGAGAATGTGATGTCATTAATGCAGGCTGTATTAACTTAAGGTTAAGAATTTCATGTGATATCCCTTTACCTATTTACATAAGGCAAAATATTATTTCTATCTTAAGAAGCAACTGTATCTACTACAAGGAGATACAGATGTTGAGGTTCAGTTTGTCAATCTTCCTTGTTCAGGTGTTCAGTTGGTGAATGTCCAGATTCTAGACTCAAGCCTACTCTGAATTGCATACACTGTGTTCTAATGAGTCTGTTAGGGAAACATTGGGGAAGATAACAGGATAACTGATTTTGTTCTTTCCAGTAAATCACCTCCCCAGGTAACTTTTCTTATAATAAAAAATGCCAGCTGGGTGGCAAGCCTCTGTGCCAAAAAAATGTTGTATTTTAGCCCTCTTGTGTAGTCAGTAGAAGTTTTAAAATCACAAGGAAGAGGAAAAATAAAATAAACTCCTGCTGAGTAAAGGATAATAAAGGGGAAAGAGAAATAATTTGGAGGATTCTTCGTAATGCACCTCTGACATTGCAGTTGTTGCTTTAAAGGGCAAATACTGTGTGTTTACTTAAGAAAAGAATTGATCACATCAGTGACTAACAACCCAATCTGTTTGCCCAACTGGATAACAGGACTTTCTCCATTTGATGATTTTTGTAATATATCCTCTTTAAAAAAAAATGTATAGAAATGTTTATGGCAGGACTTCCTAAAGAATTTTGTCAGAAGATCTTTTTTATGTTTTCCTTGCTGGACCATACCTTTATAATCTCTAACCCTTTGGTCATGAACCAAAGAAGAGAAAGGAAAGGGACAGAAATGGGTTAAGTAGAAATGGAGAGGAGATGGTGATAGAAATGAATTTTTTTTTTAAAGCCCAATGAGTTTTGGAGAATGTTCTGAAGTAGTTTTTTATCTCCCCATGGCTGGAGTCCTTGGCCTCCACTTATAAACTCAATAATTTCACCATGATAAATCCTGCTGTGATCTCAGAAAGGATGTACTGAAGAAGCTCTGGTTCAGTGATCTGTGACTGAGCATCAAATTAACCTGATGGTTATTTGGTTTTGCTCTCAGGAATCTTTGCCCTGTTTCAAGCCCAGGCTCCATCTTGATCACTCTCCTAAAACTTGGACCCCTCTGTTGAATTATGTATTTTAGACCCTCAGAAGCAAAATACTGCCTACACCCCACCATTAGTAACTGTAGATTTCTATTCTTCATTATTACCTGCTCATGAATTCTCCATCAACATGCTGAATCTACTCTCAGTATCATCTGATTCACTTCTCTTCTGCCAACATCTCAACTAATCGATACAATTACTTAGTGCACATTGTCAGTAGCTAGATTTTCTAGAAAGGCTAGGATTTGTCCAAACTGTGTATCACTTTCCACACTTTTATCCCATTCTCTTAATTCCAGGTCTTACCCCATCTGAGACTGCCCCATTCCACCCTTATTATGTCAGGCCACATCCTAAAATATGACATTTTTCTTAGCCAAGGTAAAGCAATGGAATTAAATGCAAGGCTTCCCTATCCCAGGAAATAAACTTGGAAAAGCTTTTCTTCTTCAGTCCATCTAATTTCAAGTCCTGAGGCAAATTTTCCTTTAAAAAATTGTACTGTTTTTAAGTAGAGACTTTGGTTTATTGATTCACCAGTCCCAAACCAATGTTGAGTTGCAAATAGAAATGTTTCTAAGGGTTGTACTGTATCTTCAAATACCAGGTGATAGATAATCTGTAGAGTTTCATTAGACCATAAGAACCATCACACCACTGGCTCTATTCTATATGCTCTATTCTTTTGTTAGTTAACATTTATGCTATATATATTTGCTTATTCCCCGTGCAAACAGACCAAGATTGGCACTTATGAGCTCATCATTAGATGAGAAAAAGTCCTTGGGGACTCAGAAAAATCTAATTTAAAACAAACCTCTGTCTGAAAAATGACTGATGCTCTCATTCTCTCCTGAGTAGCAATGCCCTCTTTCTTCTCAGAATTCAGTTTCAAAATCAGTAGCCTACTACCTCCTTATGCTAATACAAAAAGTCTAGTATTAGAGAAAAAAAGCAGTGCAAATGCAATTTCATGACTACTTTTGCTAAAGACTCATGTAATTTATTTCTTATCCCTAATACCTAATAGAGTGGATATCAATTACAGGAAAACAAACTTAATGTGCCCAAAACTTGACCCCCTCCAATACACCAGAAACCAATGTCAGTAGGAACCAAGGACCAACATAGAGGTTTGAGAAAATTCATACCATCATACTTGTCAGACTCAATATCTTGTCTACAGGCTTCTGTCATCCCCAAATTCTCATAGCTTCAGTTAGAGGAAATGAGCATAAAAGAGGAGGATACTAAAGACATTAAAAAAGAGAAGTGTATGATATCTAGGAGGACAAGAGAGGAGTGATTCAAAAAGAGAAAATGGACTATTATACCAAAGAACACTAAGAGATGTAGTAAGGAAAAGGCAAAGCAGTGGCCAATAGATGTGATAACATGGAGGTTCTTGAGAACAAGAACAGGAACAATTTCAATAGTGCAGTGGGGAAAGACAGATTGAAAGTAGTTTGAAGAGAGAATGGTGTTTAAGAAATTGGAGTTCATAGAGATAGACTAAACATCAAAAAGGTTATTATATAAAAGAGAACAGAGATGAGGAGTTGTAGTTAAAGGAAAATCCAAGGGAAGGTTTTAGGTTTTCTTTTTTAAGATGGGAGATTTTGAAGAATATTGGTATATCAATGGGAATGTTTAAGTAAGGAGAGAGAGGACAGTGACACAGAGAAGATGCCACCATTAAAGAAGTAAAGTGAAGTTTTTGTGAAGAAATGAAGGTGTAAAATCCAGAGTACAAGGGGAAGGAGCAGGGAAAAGAAAAGAACCATTTACATGGCCAGTCTTTAAACCCTTCTGCAAAATAAAATTCACATTAAAACTCGAGCCTATCCCTTCCCATCTTTCTTTGTTGAACTTGTGAGAGGAATGATCACCATGTCTGCAGCCCATATCTTAAAATATGACAGAAATAATTACAATAAGCTACTTATTCCACTGAAATTAGTATTTTTCTCTCAGCTTTTATTTCATTGTTTGTGCAATCCAAGATGTTAGCCTATCTAATTTATCATCATAGAAAAAATACATTTTATTTTATTTTTACATATTGAAGTTAAATATACAGTTTAGGAGAGAAATTAAAAGAAATGCTAGGTTATATATTTCTTCAGAAGTCAGTTAAAGTTCATGATAAATGCTTTTGATCATTCTCATAATGGCAACTTTCACTATGTAAGGCTTGGTTCCAAGAGAATCAAACTTTTACACAAATATCTAAAAAAGAATTATGAAGGGTGTTTTGATGACATCATTCATCATTCTGAAAAACTTTTAATCACATTCTGAAAAACTCAAACTTTGTCTTTAGTGTAAGAGATCAGTTAATTCGATATCCCCTAAAAGAGTATAAACTTCTCCCTTGCAGATGCCATATAATCACCTATGTACATTTTCTATAATCTAATTATTTGCTTTTACTTTGCATGGATTTCAGAGAAAAGTTCTATTTTTGTATATTTTAATAACTGGATTATAACATGATGGAATAAACCATTAGGAGTCAAAGTTCCAGATTTAAGTACCGGTGTTGCCATTCACTAATTATGCAGTTTTAGAAAATCCTTACCCTTTCCTGAACTCTGGTTTATTCATTTCTTCAAGGAGATTCTAAGAATTTTCTGCCTAGTCTATTAATATTATTGTGAGGCTCAGATAAGGGTTTATAAGATTATGTGAGGCTCAAATGAGTTGGGCAAGAAAGGTGGGAGAGGGAAGGGAGAGAATAATGAGAGAAAAATTTAAATACCACAGAATGATAAACAAATGTATGGTATAATTGTTTGTAAATAAAACTCAGATTAAGTCACTATGGAATTATACAAAGACATTTCCAATTCATCACAGCTTCTAGACCAGAAAGTACATGCCCCTATTTTCTGAGATTCCACTATCAAGGGATCACAAGACACCAAGAGTCCAGATAAGGAAAAAAAGCACTAGAGTGGATACCCAGAGGCCTGAGTGTTATTTAGCACCAAGTCTGTCGCCACAAATTGTAATCTTGAACACATCACTTTACCTTTCTGATTTATATTGGTTTAAAGTTATGTACATTGCCTAATAACCGCTATATAAAAACATCAAAACCTAAATGTTATCATTAATAAGTGTAAGATACTTATTTTTATAACAGAAATAATTGCAGTTCCTTTACGTTATTTAATGAAAAGATGAGGACCCCTACTTAGGAAAGAAGAAACACTTTAAGAACAAAGGCAACTAAAATGGCAACTCAAAAAAGTTGAAATTGCTTCCGAAGCACTGATCTTTTAGAGACAGTATCAAAGCACAATGTGAATACTCAGCTTCATTATTTTGAATCTGTTTCTTGTTTCCCCATGAACTGAAGAAATAAACAGTGATTTTTTAAATGAATTGTGCAGTGCAATTTTCCTCAAGGAAAACCAATATAGCTTAATTTTCATTAACTATATTATAAATTGTATTACTCTTTTAAAAAACATGTAAGGATGTTTTATTTATAAACCAATAGATGAGAATCATAATGCACTTATGATATGCCTGGATACTTTCAAAAGAGTTTTCTTATTTGAAAAATCTAGAAAGAATTCAACAACAGTATTTTTCCTCCTAAATTTTTCAAAATGAGAAAATCCAATATATCCTTGAAGCCAGAATAGTGACATCCAGGGTTAAACCGCAGCATTCAGGATGCTAATTAGCTAACCATGACTGTATGTATAATGAAGATATTAAGCTTTCTCTAAGAACATTGCAACTTGAAATTCAAACAACCACGTTATGGGATAATTGGGAAATATGATTAACTGATTTAAACACTACTGAAAATGCAACACAATTTCTTTTCAAAAGGAAGAACAAATGTATTCTACAGACAAATGCCAAAATCAGAATTAACACATAGTTAAGAAAGGAGGTGACTAAAAGTACATGGGTAACCATTTTGAATAAATCACTTTAAAGCTAGTCACAGTGTGAATGAGGATAATTTATGGCTCTCTGATCATGCTTTTTCTCTTTCAACTGCAAATCCCCTCAACTGTCATGTTTAGTTGTCTCTTTGAGATGTTACTATACATGGTAACAGATGAATCTGCTCTTCTGTGAGTTTTTTAAATGATCTTAGCTCACACGGCAAGGGCATTAAGCTTTGGTTAGAAAAGACTTGACCCTTGAGTGCTTGCACGTAGTTTTCTATTGCAGAAAAGCTTTCGGAGGGTTTAAGAAGATTTGAAAAGACATTAGAAAATAATTTAAAATGCAGAAAGTAACCAAGATGTCTTATACTTTTCATTGCTCACACTGATTGCATATTTATACAGAAAAGTAACTCAATAAACTATTTAACAAGTAATTCCCAATTAGATGGTGTTTTAGCAGGAATGGTTAATTTGGGATGTCTGGGTTCTTTTAGAATGTTCCAAGCATTTATATATACCATCCTAACAATCAGGAGATAGTCAATAAAATAAATGTAATGAAATCAGTCTAAAGTATGGATTAATATGTAACAAATTTCAAAATGGAAAACCAACTGAAGAGAATTGTGAATAAGCACCATGGAGAAATAAAAATCATAATCAATCTTCTTGACAGGAATTTATACTTTTAACTGCAAGACAACTACGATCACTTGCACTTACTAACTACTAATAGGTGTATGGTGATGATAAAGGCTAAGAAAAGCAAGAATTATGGGATGCAATTTAGAGAACTCAGTTTTGTCCATGCAAGAAATTATTGAGAAAAAATAGGGGAAATCTAATATACTAGAATTTAATGCAAGATGTATCATTTCTGTACTGACTGAATACTCCAATTATTTTGTTCCAAGACAACATACTAAGTTCTTCTGATTTGCCATAAGTATTGCCTAAAGGATCATAACCAGTAAAAACTAAGTCCAAAGGGGCCCTTTGGCAGATGCAAATAGAAAAATTTGGCAAGTTCCTTTCAATAGGGATTCTGTCTTACTCCTCCTTATATTTCTTGCATCTAACGCTATTGGAAAAATAGCAGGTGTTTAAAATATATATATAATATATATACTTTAATTTTATGTAAAAAATTATTATTTCCCTTTAGCATGTCTTTCCAAATACTGTACTTTATGTATATGCAGTAAACTTTTAATTTGCAAGAAGATTAGAAAAAAATGATTGGAGCTTTGGATAAATGTTGAAAAAAATGAAGAAATTTACAATAAAATTGGAAGTAGTTCAATGAGCAGTCATAGACCTCAGGTACCTCATATGTGAAGCACTGTGTATTAACTGACTTTCAGCTGCATCCTGAAGAAATATTCAAATTTTTTGTGAAGTAGATTAAGATGTATTATCACTAAAATAAAATAAGATTTGTTCATTAATTAGGGGAAATGTTAATGACTAGAAATTTCTTAATATAAAATGTTCTTTCATAAATTTCCTTCAACTGTGTATTTCATTCTGCTTATTTATTTCGTCTCCTAGATTCCAGGAGAATGACGGCAGTGTGACAGCCATTAACAGTACCCACGGTGGAGTCCCACAGTGTGAGTGAATTCAGCCCCACCCATTTACCAACTATAAACCCTGGTAAATTCTCTTAATCCCTCTATTCTTCAGTTTCCTCATTTATAAAATGGTAATAGCACAAGTGTTTCCAAATAAGGAAGTCATAAGGATTACTGGAGGTGATACATATAGATACATATAAAACCCTAGAACAGTATCTGCTTAAATACTGTCATAAACATAACACACAGGAGGAAAAAGTTTAGCACAAGATCAGACACTTACTTTAAAATTCAAATGTAAATACTGCATATTGCTCCATGAGTGTCCTGAGTTTTAGGTGCTTATAGCAGAACATATCCTATCTTCCAGCTCTAAATGGCTATGGCTCTGTTATGTAGGCTAAAGGACCCTAGAAAACACAATCCATATTTTTGTTTCCTTGAAATTTCTATCTTTAGATTACATAAGAATTTCGGGGTGGGAGGAGGGGCGGCCAGATGATAGGTAGTTAGGCCATAGGTTGGTTGGTTAGTTGGCTGGTTAATTGTTTGGTTAGTTGGTTTACTGATTGATTATATTTTATTAAAGACATTTTATTAAATTAATGATATTTTATTAAAGGTTCATTCTTCCTATGCAAATTTTACAGCATATTCAATAGGCTGGTTTGAACATAATTGACAGTAACATGGACTATAAATCATTTCTTAAGTAATATTTGCAAAAACTGATTGAAGAGTGGTCTTTCTAAAAATATAGCTCCCACCTCAACAATTTCAATTAAAATGATTTCCTTTCTAAGCTACTAAGAAACTTCAAAGCCACACAAAGGCTCCACAGCCCAAATTACAAGGACTTTACTGGTCAGGACCCTCCTTACCTGTCTCTCCATCCTCATTGATCTAGTATCCAAGCTGTCATTCCCTGGTCCATGAGCATTCACGTGCCTCTCTCCGTGTCTGAAAACTCCCATTTCCATCTTTAATCTGGCCAACTCCTACCCATTCTTTAGGAGCCAGCTCAAGGCCCCTTTAGTTTTGACATCCCACCTATAGGCTCCTATGGCAGCACTGTGTTGAATGAACTCCATCACACTTAACACTGGGGAGTAATTGTTGGTTTAAGTGTCTTTCTCTGATATAGATCTTAAGTTCCATTATGATAAATGTGTCCTCTTAGTCATAGTATCACAAGAACACTACACCTACTTTTACTGAATAAATGAGATTACCTACCCTGCATAGGTTCTTGAATAGGTTTCATACTTAAAATGTATGCTTTTTGTAAAAAAGAATGAGGAATACTACTAAAAACTGTTAGGACATATTTATTTTTTCAGTGAAAAAAAAAAGCAAGGTTTTTAAGGATGTACAGCATGCTATCTTTTAGTAAAAAAAAAAGAAGGGACAGGAATATAAATATATAAAGAGAGATAAATTTATAGACCTTTTTTAGAAAAGTAAAGATAAACCAAAAACTAATAAATATGATGACATCCAGGAGAAAAGGATGAGTAGAGAAGCTAGAGTTCGCTAAATGTGTTTTACTTTGAAGTTTTGACTTTGGAAATGTGATAATGTTTTAAATAATTATTAAATAGAATTAATTCAAACTAAAATATTAATCGATGAAAACTAAAAGCAAAATGAAACCAGAGAATATAACTGTGTACAAACTGATAGCTTAACCACTCACAATTTTAAGTGGCATAAACCAATGATTTAATTGTCTTCTCCTAGTGGGACAATAAGAACTGAAATGAAATCTTAAATTGTGTTTACCAATATTACTAATATTACTGTTTTTACTCTAAAATTCTTCTGAAATTATTGTATATGTACAATCATATGAAATTAAGATTTTTAATTTAAGGGAAAAAAGATAAACATATGAAATAAATAGAATTACAAATAAAATCTATAAATTTGAATTGGAAATATAAAAAGTATGAAAATATCAATATAAATGTATATAATCTTTCTCTTTTAAAACCTTTCTACAGAAAAGGCCTACAAACAGTGACCAATTAAGTAGCAAAGAGCCTCTCCAGTGTCCAGATTGTGGATATCAACTTCCACGAAAAAGAAAACAGACAAACAAATGAAAAGTGCCTTAAATATAAGGTTGTTTCCTGGTCTGGGCAGAAAATATAAGAAAGAAGCCTGGGATTGCTTGTCTTACCAGTGTGAGAATGTGTCATTGACTACTGGGATCATTTCAAAAGGACTCAGGAGCTAATGGAAGGGATTCCTATTGGAAAAGATGAGATAAATTCAATAACATAAATAACAATAACTGCAGTGGGTTGAACAAATGAAATATGAAAATATCCATGAGGTTATAATGTTATATGAAAATAACTAAATAGTCATTTCTAGAAAATTTTAAAATCAACTTATTCCAAAAATTTATAATTAAAAGGAAATAATCAAGCATTCTTTCTGTCTTTCCTGTACAAACTGTGCCTTAATATAGAATAATTCAAGATAAGAAATGAAAAAGGAATGATAGAACTAGAATCTTACTATTTTACAATACCTATTGAACAAATATATCTATGCAATAATCATCAGTGACAGCTAAACCTTTAGGTAAAAAATTGATGAGGAACTTTGTAATGAATGAATCAGGCTAATTACACATAAACTTATGGATCTTAACACCATAATAAAAAGACATTAGACATTACGAGCTTCCAAATGTGATGCAATGGGAGAGACCCAACATCCTAAATTAAGTTTTCTAGCCAAATATCAAATCTGGATCTGATCAAACCTCTATGTCTAAATACAGCTTATAGGAAATAGGGGTCAGAGGTAAATTTTAAATGATATGGAGACACTCAGCAAAATATAGAATGTGGTAAATTCTACAGGACCAGCAACTCAGTTTCTTTAAAAAAATATATATACATATAAGAGGAAAATAGAAGGAGGAGAGACTTTATAGTTTAAAGGAATTTTAGATTTACATGAATAAATTGCCAAGTGAGGATCTAATTTGGATCCTAATTCAAAAAGTCCAACCATATATGTATATATATATATATGAGTATGTGTATATTCATAAGTGTTCAATTTGATTTGAAGTCATCAAATTTCTGCTACTTTGAAAAATAGGATAATAGCATCATAGAAATATTTCTTAAGAGTTCTTATCTTTTAGAGTTACTTACTGACAAATTATACAATGTCTGGGATTTGCTTCAAAATAATCCATGATGGTGGAGTCATATGTAGGTGTATAAATAAATAAAATTTGTCCATGTGCTAGTAATTGGTGACAATGAACCTGGGCAATGGGTACAAGAAAGTTTATGACATTATTCTACTTTTCTATATATTTGAACATTAACATAATAAAATGCTTAAAATGAAAAATATTATTAAAGCACAAAATTAAACGCAAATCTACAAATTCCTGTTGAGGTTTTGATCATGTTGCACTGAATTTATACATAGATTAATTTAGGCTGTTGAGTCTTCTAATCCAGAAAGCTATTATCTCTCTCCATTCTGTCAGTAGAATTTTTGTTGTTATCATTGGCACTTTTGTTTTCATTTTCTTGCTATAGGTCAAACACATTGTTTAAGCTTAGTCAGAGTCAATTCATTATTTGCAAGACTTTTTCTCTTTTAATAGATTGTAAATCTTTTTCTCTTTTACTATCAATAATCAGTTTGAAAACAGAAAGTAACAGCTTTTGTATACTTACTTTTTAATTTTCCTGGTTATTAGAATATCTAACATCTAATGTTCTAACATCTAATTTTCATTCTAATCTAATTTCTTAGATATTTCAAATGGGCAATTCATAATCTACAAATAAAAGATAATTTATTTTCTCCTCTATTTAAAAAATGTGTGCTATAGATTGTTTTGAAAGAATTGATACATATTCAATTTTTTCTTGAAATTTATGTTTTCAGAGTTTTTCTGTCTTAAAGCAAATCAAATTTATATTATGTTCAGGCCAAATTTGGAGCTCTCAATATCTCATTTAGGAACTCTGAGATTAACATATATGTTAATTTTACACAGTGATTGGAGTTCTCAATTCATGCCACCGTCAATTATAGTTCATATAACACCATCAGTATCTAACAGTTCAAAATATCTACCCCAACACATATAGAAATATATGTGCCCCAACCAGTAGAAGACTAGACAAGAGAAAACTTCCTGGATTCCTATTTTCAGCATGATGATATAAGATGATTAAATTAAAATGAACTCAGTCTCTTGTTATAAAGTACATGTGAAGAAGGCTATCAGAGAAACTGAATAAAAATTGTAAAACCTACCTCAAAACACAACAGGAGTTTCTTTCTCCCTTCCTTCCTTCCTTCCTTCCTTCCTTCCTTCCTTCCTTCCTTCCTTCCTTCCTTCCTTCCTTCCTTCCTTCCTTCCTTCCTTCCTTCCTTCCTTCCTTCCTTCTTCCTTCCTTCTCTTCCTTCCTTCCTTCCTTTCTTTTTCAACCATAAGTGATGCATTTGGTAGAGAAGTTACATTATTATTCCAAAAGACATTACCTTGGCTTCATTACACACAGCACATCTGGGAATTGTCTGCTTGAAAGCCTTGGCGAGAAGCACTATCTGATGTCCTTAAATTGATTCTGATATCGAAAAGTCTAAAGGAAGTTAGTATACACCACATGCCAGGCTGCTTGGCATAAACTGTCTAAGACACCTAACTTTCCCATGGGAGAAAAACAACAACAACAAAAAAGTGTTGGATCAGGATTGCACATTGATTTTGCATTATGAGATAAAAACTTTTCCCTTCAGTATACTGCTTCTCACAATGACTTTAAGTGCTTTTGCTTCGACCTCAAGCCTCTGTGGTGACAATGTGACTTCATGCCAGCTTTTTGCAGCATACAAGCTGCCAGACACAATTATCTCTGACAATAGGTCCACATTTGTCGCAGTCAAGTTATGATATTTGAGGACACGGATCTTATCCAAGTTGTCACCACTGCACCTCATCTGTTTTAAAAAAAATGTTTAGGGTAAAAGGGTGTTGCAAACTACTAAAGAGAACCTGAAGTCGATTTTTTAAGATACTGACGAAGAATTCTGGCCTGATTTTTCATTGACCAATATGTTACAGGTGTTCACCAAGAGATTCTAGTCCTGCTGAATACTAGTTAGTTTAAGTTTCATAACTTATCTCAATCATCTTTACTAAGAATAAACTGAGAACTTATAAAATAAATAAGAAATTATATTCGATACTGGTCTGGCTAAATTAATCATCATCATCATCATCATCATTATTTAAATCCTTTACTTTTATCACTGTTGTTTTTCTTTTTTCTTTGCTAGGATTTGATTCAGTTCTTGCCTCTGCAAGTTGAGTATGGATAGATGCCACTTCTTACGAAGTCACATAGTACCCTGTGCTTTTTTTCATGATGGCACTCACTACCTACATTGTAACAAGTCTTTTATCTGTGAGTTATAACACCAGGGGTGAAGAAATGTATCTTTTTTTTCTTAATTCTACCTCTAGCACCTGGAATGTGAACTGGCCAGATTAGAAATAGTCCTTTGAATCAGGTTGGTTCAAACTGGCTTCTAAAGTCATGCTTCTTGACCATGCCAGCAAGCTTTTTTTAAGCTGCAGATTGTCCAGTAAGGTCCTTAATAAAATCCAATTTAAGCCAAAAAAAATCAAAAAACAAAACAAACAAACAAACAAAAAGCCTAAGATTATACTACAGGTGAGAAACAGAAGTAAATGGCCCCAAATAAGGAGTCTGTCTTCAGATTGCTCCTACACATATTGACAAATAGTCCTTAAAAAAGAGTTTTTCTGTGAATACATGCTCACTATCTTTACACACAAAATGAAATTGTCTTCAGAAAATTTCTCAGGTTGAAAGGGAATAAAGGAGCAATAAAAATACATCTGCAACACTTCTTAGCAAAATACAAACTACAAATGATAAGAAATAAACCAATATTCTGGCTAATTAACCCAAATTTTGAGAGTCAACTCAGTCACACTTTCCTCTTACACTTGAGCATATCTCGGATAACATAAACTTATGAATCAGCTACAGGTACTCCCTCCAGGATTTTTTATAAAATAGAAGAATTTCCCCAAATCACCTTGATTTCTTCTTTCAACAAATACACACTGAGCATGTATTATCTGTTAATGGTAGATATTTAGAGATGAATAAGATTCTACCTTCCCTGAATTTAAAAGTATTTTGTTGGAAAAATTTACATACAAATGATTACAATACAATGTATTTATATGTAATACATGTGGTATATAACCCCAAAGTTCCTGTGAGGAAATCACCAAAATCTCTAGAAAAAGGTTTTATGGAGATTATAACATTTGAGACACATCTCATAAAATTTCACCAGATAGAAAATGGGGGAAAGCTGTTCCTATACAAGAGAACAATACAGTGACTTAAGGTATGATAGAACATGGTTTGTTCAGAGAATGATAAATACTTTGGTGTGAATGAATTGTAGGCTGCACAGCATATTGAATAGTGAGTGGAAGTAATGACAAAGGAGTGGACTTGGACCAAATAGTAATGGATCTTTGTATCAGGTTGCATTTATCATCTTGCAAACTGCAAATAGCCCCACCTAAAGCACCAGTCACGGCCAACATTAGAGGAATTTAAAATAATTTTTTTGCCTACTGCAAAGAATGTGATGCATTAAACTCAAGTTATTGAAAAATTTATATAGTTGCCAAAATATTAATAGGGATTACTTTTGGATGGTGAAACTGTGGTTCCTATGTTTTATTGTAAATATATATTGCTTTTATAATAGAAAGAAAGAAAAAACTTAAGGAATAGTTTAAAGACATATGCTTCATTTCGTATTTAGTAAAACAGATTTAAGTCTTAGTTATCTGGATAACTCTATATGAGGCTATAAAAAATTATCTGTTAATGTCCACTATTGTTTTTCATGTGGCACAAAGACTTTAGTTTAGATCCAAGAAGACAGAATGGTTTTAAAAAATACACTAGAGTCAAAGGATCTAGGTTCCTTTCAAAGTTCCTGTACTCATATTATATATGAATTGAGCCAGTTACTTCATCTCTCTGGGCTTCAGTTTTCTGATATGTAACATATGGTTTGGACAGAATTATCTCAAAATCCTTTCGAATTCTGTGATTCTCTAAGCCTTTATATCACTATTACCTGGTGTTACTACAATATTTTTTCAAGTTTAACTTGCAAAGCTTGTAAGCCATTTGAAATTATATAAAACCTCTCAAGTCTTTTAGAAGTATTCACAGAAAATTTACGAAGCTTAAGAATTAGGACTAAAAGTCTAAACATGAAATGACGTGTTCGTTTGTTTTTTGTCTAGGCAGAAACCTAAACTAAATTATAAATTTAGTTCATAATTTATGCTAATATCAAAAATTATATATACCAAATCAAAAATATTTTCATGATTTTAACTAAATACTATAAAGAGAAAAAATACAAACATAATATAGTCTGTTGCCTTTAAGAGAAAGTCTGGCCTCAAATGCTGCCAATAACTAGAAGAAATCACTTATATGACTATGTGATACCTATTACTAGTTTTTGAATAGAAGTACACATTGGGTTATCAGAAGATACAAACTTAAATCATAAATACATGGTTGCCTATGTGAAATATTATATTTACTTGTAAAACTCTACTTCCTAGCGATATAATACACGCACATACACACACACCATATACATACATATCAAGTTCAGATCTTTCTAATTTTTTACTATTAAGCCACAAACACAAATTAGCAAAAAGTATATATTTTTCCATTTGAAAATTCATTCTGAAGTGTAAGAGATAATAACTAAAACCAAAATTTTGATACCAAAAAAGTGGGAAAACATTCATATTTCAGTTTAGAGTATCGTTGGTTTCTTAAGAAAACATATATAACAATTCTATTATACCTATTTCATTGTAAAATTATAAACTCATTCTTTTGAGGAAACATTTGGCTCAGGCAAATTAAATACATTTATAGATAATGAAAATGTTTATATTTGCAAGCAGTTATAAATATGAAATATAAAATGCTAGAGAAAATTTTTCTTAAATGAACATGATGACCTGAAAAGTCATTCTATTTCCACTAAATATATTCTCTCAACATCCACAGCAAGACATAAACATATGCAAAAAAAAAAAAAAAAAAAGGTATTTAAATAGATGTATTTTCTTAGCATTTTTGGAAGCTGCTTCCTTACCAAAATAAATAGGTTGGTCTAGGCTAAAAGAAGGATGTGAGAGAAACCGCCCAAAGTAAAGATTCAAAGTTCAGAAATTAATTAATGGGAGGGGGATACTTCAATTGAAACCTATAGAAGAGTAAATAAAATAATGGAGACACACACTGAATTATACAGCCAAAGAAGCTATAAGTAAGTACAATATACCTGAGTTTCTTCTGATTTAAAAGGTTGTATAGGGAAATAAGTACATAGTAAGACAGTATATAATGATACTGGTTAAAGTTACCTGAAAGACATGAACTACAAGGAGGACAGCAGCTCACACTTAATGTTAAAGACATTTACCTCCATGTCTATCCTTGAGCTACAGCCCTGGCTCATATAACAGCTTTGCAGTCTCTTTTCCATACCTCCTGTCATCACCTGCCATGCCTAAAATCTGTCATGAGAAATTGAGATCTGAAACATGGCAGATAGATAGCACAATTTTATTGCCTCTTCCTCCTCGAATGCATTTAATGATAAACGAACACAAATGAAGATAAAGAGGAATCAAGAATGGATGAGTGATTTTATGAATATTTTGGAAAACATAGAATACCTGATATATGTATGAGTCAAGAAAGCTACAACCTAAGTTCTTACTGAGGGGGGACCCTACATTGTACACAAAAGTCCTTAGAGGATTTAGAAGATGGGTGGTCACTAAAAGAATGGGGGCTGGTTTAAAGTTTTCATGGAGAGTGGTGACTACCAGGTCTCCATCTTAGCCCTATAAAATCAAAAGAGTATCTGCAATAGACTGAATGTTTGTATTGTATCTCCCTCTCCTTGCAAATTCCTAAATTGGAGGCCTAATCCCTATTGTGATGGTATTTAGAGGTAGGGCTTTAGAAAGGTAACTGAGTCATGAGGGTGGAGCTTCCACAAATGGGATTATTGCCTTTTCAGAAGAGACAGAGAGATCTCCCTTTCTGTGCCCTGTAAGGATACAGCAAGAATGTGTCCATCTGCAAACCAAGAAGAGGGAATTACCAAGAATCCAAACATGCTGGCACATTGATATTGATCTCAGACCTCTAGCCTCCAAATCTGTAAATAATGAATTCCTGTAGTGTAAGCCACCTAGTCTACTATAATATTGTAGCAATTGTGTTTAGTGCTAATTGGGTACTAAACTTAGCAGAGGATCACCTCATAAATTATATAAATGTTTACCACTATGCCATACACCTAAAACTCATATAGGAAAATATTGAATGTTAAATATAATTGAGAAATAGAAGGAAATAATACAAATAAAATTTGGAGGAAAACGACTAGCACTAGGTACAGACAAAACTAAGCAAATTTGAGAGAGGATAAGAGAGAGGGAAAAAAAGAGAGAGAACAGTTTTATTTGCAATAAAAAACAAAAAGTTGACTGAGAATGGAAACATAATCTAGTACATCGCTTAATCAGCAGCATCACTGCTTACCTAGTCATCTTAAATTAAATACTGTCTCCTTATTTAATACTATATTAACATAGAAAGTGGAGAACTGAGAGTGTGACATGAAATCTTCAGCTATAGCAAGAAATGTAAATATCAACAACATTCAGAACTATTATCAGAAGGAAATAGAGTAATTGGTGAAAAAACTGAAGAGAAGCAAGTAACCATGTTTTTAATACAAATCTCTCATATGTGCTTTTCAAACTATGTACACGAAATTCAGTTCTCTAAGATTTTTTAATATTTTCTATTTCTCAGTTACCTATTAAATTTCAAGCATACTGAGAAAGCTAATTCTATAAGCCATTATCAGCTAATACTGCAGAATTCATTTGTTGATAAATGGAAAAAATATCCAAAAAGAAGAATCACCATAGGCACTGGGGACGAAGTACTGAAGATAAGAAAATCACTGAGAGAAAGATAAGGAGGCATTTGGGGGGAAAGCTTCGCTTTTTATTACATGTGTGAAACTCACACTTGAACATTGGGCTTATTGTGTAAGGATGAGGTACAACTGATGAGGTCTGAAACAGTTCTTGAATAGATGGGGTCACATCTGATGAAGCAAATCTTCCTGGTGTCAACCCCCAGACAGAAAACTGGGTCTAAGAAAGAGAACTCTGTATAAATGAATCATGTTTTTATATTTGTTCTCTTTTTGTTACCTCTCTCTCTCTCTTTTTTTTTTTAATTCCTTAAAATTCTGTTTAAATATTCAGCTGTGCTACTTGTTGCAAAAGGAGAATACATCCACTCTTGGGATGAAGTGTCAAAAAGGGAGCTGTGATGCCTAACACCACTATAAGGGTATTGGTCATGATCACTTAAATTCTCAAAGAGCTATTACATCTGAGGGACAGAGAGTCATAGGAATTGCTTCCTACTTGGCTCTCCAAGGTAAAGTTCTCAGAAAGGGATTTTCTGATCACTCTATCAGATTGTCACTAGCCCTTCTCTTCCATTATTTTTCTTTAGAGCACTTAGATCTAGTCCACGCTGTAATGTGTCTAAGATGTTTTATTTTGGGCTATCTAATCAACTGGAATGCAAGTCCTCTGATGAAAGGCACTCTGTCTTTGTTGCTGTTGTTGTATCCACAGCACCAAGAACAATGTAAGAGCTGGATAAATATTTGCTGAATAAATAAATTCTCAATTCGATTTTTTAAAAAATTATTTTTATTAAGGACCCATGGCATTTGCTTCCAGAGACTAAAGGAATTTCTGCCTAAATCACTGTTTTGCCACATGGGGGCTCTGCTGTCAGCCACAAGGTATTCCCAAGCATTCCCTCACATTCTTAAAGGAACTACTTTTTGATCAGGATTAAGCATTAAGGATACAGAGAAGGGTTCTCTGGCGCAATTTAAGAATCCCCAAATAGACTGAACTATTTTAATGTAAATAAGGACCCACAGGTTCCTATTCTCTCCTACCTCACTACAAACCTATGCAAGGGTTCTCTTCTCTCAGAATTTTAATAACTCTTAGGTCAGCAGCATACAATTGAAAAATCAGACTTATTATTTGAAAAATAAAAATAGAACTGACCAATGGAACATTATGAATTTTTATCCACATCAAGATTTCTATTATTTTTTCCCTGCCTGGTGGTTGGGGAACTTAATTCTTAATGCTGATATTTTTGTCAGAAAGGCAAATCTAAAAAATATATACTAGTATACCCAGTTGAAACTATTATACACCATGCTTTAAATATAAAGAAGAGACTATAGACTGCATGATGGTGCCCCACCCCCCAATTCATACATTGAGATCTAATCCTCAATATGATGGTATTTGGAGGTGGGGCCTTTGGAAGATGATTAGGTCATGAGGCTCTGCCTTCATGAATGGGATTAGCGCCCTTATAAAAGAGGCCCTTGAGAGCTCCTTTGCTCCCTATGCCATGTAAAGTAACAGAAGACAGCAGTCTATGAACCCAGGAAGCAGGTTCTCACAAGACATGGAATCTGCCAGCTCCCTGAGCTTGGATTTCTCAGCCTCCAGAACTGCTGGATTTAGTATCATACTCTTTCTCAGTCCCCCACTTTCTATGTTAACATAATATTAAGTAAGTAGACAGTATTTAACTTAAAATGACTATGTAAGCAGTGATGCTGCTAGATTAAGTGGTACAGTAATTATGTTTCCATTCTCATAAATTTCTGTTGTTTATAAGCCAATCAGTCTATGGTATTGTGTTATAGCCTCACAAATGGACTAAGAGAGAAATTTTTCTTTGAAAAGTTCTTGTTACATCAGAATATATATAAAGCAAACACAGCAAAATTTTTATTATGATACCATTTAAATGATATTGACCTTATATTCAGAGCACAGTCATCCATGTAAAGTAAAACGTAAATTTTAAAGTGCAAATTTGGTTAAAAGACTTTCATAATTACTCTAAAACCCCTTTGTTCTTCTGTGAGAAATTATAATACATTTGAGAATATATACAATACTATAAATTTTATAGTGTGGCTATAGTGGCATATGTTCCTTCATCGAATTTGCCCTAAATAAAAAGCTAGAAAACGGATTTCTCTCAATGTAAACAACTACATATAAATTTTGATTGCTGTTTTTCAATAGAAACTTTTTGAGCTTCTGTTAAAAGAGTACCTCAGCATCTGTACAAAAATAAGCAGGTTTGTTTAGCAAGAAACAATATCAAATGATTGTTTTGGCTGGCTACAGGCAAAAAAGGCAAGTGAGATGGAAAGTGAATATGAATGTTAAACCAACATAGACTCATGACACCTTAATATTACTTATTGCTCTCAACCTTGCCATCTGAGCCATTACTAAGTACTCTGTTAGCATAAACCACAAAATATAAATACTTATTTTCCTCCAAGATTTAAATCTCATATTATTCAAAAGAGTTACAAGTCTTAAATTCACTACCAAAATGGAATCTATATCCCATGTGTCCATTTGGGGCTGGATATTCTGCTTATATTAATGAATGGATTCTTATTCAACATATATGTAATTAAAATTTACTCCTTGCAAGTTAAATGACACAAAGTAAAGCAATCAACCAAATGCAGAATATGGAACAAGCTACAGTCCAAATGGCCCAGTATCTCCCAACAAATGATGGCATTAAAAACTAAAAAGAGTTCAGAAATATGGGCTTTGTTTAGATCTTGACTACAAACCAACTTTAAGAAGTTATTGTTAATTTTGTAGGTATAATAATGCTAGATGGTCAAATTAAAAGTCTTTGTTGGTTAGAGTTGTATATTAAATATATATGTGGGTAAAGTAGCATGATTTCTGAGATTTCCTTTTAAAATACTCTAGAAAAAAATGTGTATGTGGGAAGGAAAGTGGAATAGATCAAAGAAAATTAGCAAAATATTGATCATTGTTTAAGTGATGCTTATTATACTATTCTCCCTACTTTGGTGTGTTTTTAATTTCAACTAAAACAACAGCAACAACAACAATAACATCATTATTTCCTCAAAGTCATGTCGTCTTTTCAGTCTTCACAGTCCATTCCTAAGTGTTACACTTTAAGAGTTTGTTATTTTTTCCTATCCCCAAATTTAGCTTAGGGATATCTCTGCAGGAAGTGACAGTGAGCATGCAATAAAACCTGAGAATATGGATTGATGTTACAGCATAAATGTATCTTCGGATAAGGAAGAGAGAGATGTGTTAGATGACCATGTAAGGTCTCACTCGTTAATTTGTCTCATTCCAGAAAGACTGAGAAACCATTTTAATGGTTAGACCTGGAACTTTATTCATCCATTTATCTAAGTCAGAGATGTTCGCTAAGAACCATATGTGACCAGACAGGGTTTTTAATGGACCCCTTGAAGAAAGCAGATGGAAATCAAGGATATTTTAGAGATGTGTTAATGCGCTGATCAGGATTTAATTACAAATGTACAAATACAGATGAGTGTTCTACCAACTAGAAATGAAAAATATATATATTTTTATAGCTGTAAGAAACTCTGTGTTAGCATTCTGACAAACCCTATTACATAACAGAATAACTGAGTCAAAAACATTAAGCTCTTTACAATATCTAGATTAAATGCATTTACTGGTTAATCACTTTTTGGTTTAGAACACAGAATGACATATGCTATATAATAACTACTTGTGTTATTAAAACTGTCATAGAAAGGGAGTACTGAGGAATTTTTTAATAGTATTAGTAAATTCTGACTCTGCCTTGGTCATGTTAGGGTCCCTTGATATATGTTCATTCCAATATATGCTCATGACCAGAGAACCTAGACAGAATCAAAGAAAAAAATAATTTTCTCATAGGTACTCTGATTCCAGAAATATTTTATAGCACTTTATAGTTTATAATGTATTTATACATGAACTACAAAAACTGATCCTAACTAAAAGCCTTAAAGATTCATAGCACAAGTTTTTTGTGTCCCATTTTGCAGATAAGCAAACTAAAACCCTAAAATGTTTGACCAGAGTCAGTTCCAAATTCTAAATGTCAACTGATATGTTCAATAAAAAGTGTGTCATTCTCTAAATTATTTTAGAAAGACATTGTGAATTCACCAAATTTATTTTTTAGAATGCTTAGTCTAAATGTTCTCATATCTGGTCTTTATATAATTTTCAATTTTCAACAAAGACTGTAGCTCTTGCTCCCAGGCTATATGCAAAGATGTTGCCCTGTAGGTCATATGAATAAAAATCATGTTGCTATTGTTTAATGGCTAATTTTGCTAATCATTTTATAAAATATTTAAAAACGCATCATGGTGCTTTGAGGCCTAATATCAAAAAGATGTTTTCAAAAATTAAAGTCTCATAAACCTAAAGAAAAGACTTTCTCCAAATAGATCGAACTCTTGATCTTATTCCCAACACTTGACCCATGGAAGTTGTTAATGATTTCACCAACCCCTCCAGTTGCTCAGCCCATAAAACTAAGGGTTGTCTTTTTCTTCTTTATCTCATACTTCCACTTCTAGTTTATTAGGAAATTCCTATTGCTTTACCTAAACATATACCCAGAATTTAACCAGTTCTTACCACTTCTACCACACTGGTCCAAGACCACCGTTGTCTCTCTCCTGGATTGGTACAATAGCCTCTTTACTAGCCTCCCTGCTTTTGTTCTTGTTCTTTTAGAGACTATTCCCACAGCAGTAACACAAGTGATCCTTTTAATAGGTAACTTGATCATATCTTCACTCTGCACAGATTATTGAGTTGGCTTTCAGTTTTTTCCAGGATTAAGGCAAAATTCTTCCATTGGCATACAAAGCCCTGCATGGCCCAGTACCTAGTACCAATCTGACATCATCTCCAATTATGCTACCCCTTTTTCCTTGTACTCTATATTGTCCTCTTTGTTGTCTATTGAACACATCATCTGCTCTCACCTAAGGACCTTTGCATTGGCCATTCCCCATATATATTTAAGGTTAACAACTTCATCTGCTTCAAGGGTTTGCTTAAGTCACTTTCTTAGTGGCTCTGATCATCTTATTTAAAATTGCAACCCAGCTCACTCTTTCCACTCCCAATCCTCCCTAGCTTTTTATACTTTTCTTTTTTCTATAGTAGGTACTACATTTATGCTTTTTTTTTTTTAATTGCAGATCTTACCCCTTTAGATTGTATGCTTAGATCATTGTTTGTACACTGATGTACTCCAAGTGTCTGAAACAGTGGTACATAGTGGATACCTATATATTTATTAAATGAATGAAATCTCTGAGGCCAACACATTGTTTAGATATCAGTATATCCTCTTTAAGTCCTGATTTTCTAAGTTTGTAGTTTGTAATTCAGTTTTATATTGGCCTAAAATTTGGCATCATATACTGAGATTGAATTTATTTACCCAATTTAACCAAAATATATTAAGCTACTTGAAGTACTATAAGTGCAATAAAAAAAATCTTTAGATATGTGACACTATGTTTTATAATTGCATAAATCATTAAGGTCCTAGATTCATTGGAGAAATTTAACTTGTCAGGCAGTTTATGGTTTGTTCTATAAGTGGTATTAGGTGTAAACAAATTTGCTAAACACATAATGTAGTATAATGCTGCTTCTATTGAAAGGCAAATCAGAAATTATCATGTTGCTATAGTCAATGAATAAAAGGAAAATAAACTTTTAAAAGTACACCAGCAAACTACTAAAATCTTTTAGTATATAAGTTTTTATTTTTTTCTTTTGAGGTATACTCTGGAGTAATTTCTACAGCTTCAAGTATTCAGTCTGGCTTAGGATTGATTATTTTATTACGGATATCTCTCTACTAGCCTCATGGATGATCTTCCCTCTTCAGAAACTTCATTACCTTGAACTAGGACAGACTGTGGTGATGCCAGTTTAAGAACTAATACTAAGGTAGGGGATACACAAAGTGCCTGGAGTCAGACCCAAACCAAGAATGTTACTGATTACTGTTGAAGAAAAGACCAACAGTCAGTTTTAAGAGGAAATATCAATTATGAGATCTAAAGGATGAAGATGAAGTCAGAACTACAAAACAAGACCAAGATCAGAAGCCAAGGTAACAGAAAATCTGCAAATTAAGAGCAAGGTGAGTAACGCAGCAGAGAAAGTTATTCACCGTAAATAATCCAAGATCTCTCCTAGGAAAAGCAAAGTGAGAGAATTAAATTCTCAGTGGGCTCATTTGGCTTCTGTCATCAGGGAATGAGAGAAGAACAAAAGCACAAAGTTGATGGGGCCTCCAGCCATCTAGAGTGGCCCCTTGGAGAAATGGGAGGTGAGGAGAAAAATCAGAGGCTTCCAAACAACAGAGCTATAAGAGAGGAACATTATTACAGTTTCCTTTAGTCTTTTTTTTTTTTTTTAACAGATACAAATTGTCAAACCCATTGGGGATGTTAGAGATAAAAGTTGTAATCTGCCAAGGGAATATTAAAAAATATTTTTGTTCTCATGAATTACAGCTTAACTATGAAGACAAGAGTTTTTATATGAAAAGTGAAGATTGTTTGCTGACCATCTTTATTTCTACTTTCCAGTGTCTTTCCTTTCACATACATTCTTTAAAAAAACTTTCTTCAAAATTATCCCATTTCACCACCTGAGGAACTCTGCAGGGATTAATCCCCTGTACATAAGGCTAGCATACATAACCGGTTTATCCTACATCAAATGTACTTGTCACCCCCATAAAAATGTATTTGTTAAATGAATATTTACTGAGCCTCTATAATGTCCAAGTGCTGTTCTAGGTATTAGGGAAACTGAAGTAGACAAAACACTGTTTTGTCCCCATGGAATTATATCACAGTGTCATAGGTTTATATACCCTCTCTTTCTACTAGGAAAAATTTATTTTTAATCACCCTTATAGTACATTTCTTCAACCTAGTTGTCTATAAGATTCTGCTGATAAGCACAGTCTCTTCCATCCTCATAAATCAGGATCTGGGGGAGGGATTGGGAAATTCATTCTTTTAATAAGCATTCTGAGGGCCTTATATGCATTCATAGCATGAATAATATGGGGGAACCACTGCCCCTAATAGCAATCCAAAGAACTGGTGATTTTTGTTGGATCTATCTGCATGACCCCTTTTGATTGCCATGACTAACTGCAACCAAACTTCTCATCTTTAGAGAATATAAAAGCTCTCTGGGGTTTTCGCAGCTAATTCACATAACAAAGACTAACAAGGAAACTTTTAAAAAAAGTATACCATTTATTTTTAAACAAAATGTTTTTCTCTATGGGGCAGAAGTTACCATATTCTGCTTCGAGGAAGAAAAGAATCAAACATAAATTACCAGTTATGGTCCACAGAATCAAAGGATTCATTTTAAAGATAAAGTTATGGGGATTTAGGATGTTTTCTTATCAAAGAAGGCAAGACTGAGTGAATCTCAGAAACCCATATAAAAGATAATTATTAAAATAGTTCTTTGTGAGTTAAATTAGTATAACATTTAAGATGAAACATGCAATACCAACAAATACAATAAAGTTCATATTCAAATAATAACTAATGCAGGCTTATTACATGTCACACACTATTCTAGGTACTTTAAAGATATTAAGATGATTTAATGCTCAATCCTCTATGAAATGGGTTTTTTTTTTATGTCCATTTTGTAGAAGAGAAAACTAAGGCATAGAGAAAATAAGTAACCTACTCAAGGTTACATAGCTGGTAAATTTTAGCCAGGATTTGAACTTAGGAGTAAAAATCCGTGCTCTTAATCACTAGACTAAACTGCCTATCTTCAGTTTTTATAATGCTTCTTTAGAAGATTCATACTAAAAAAGTTTATGCAAACCTATTCTAGGAAACAATAATTTTTTTTTATTACAGCTTCCCCGCCCCAATGCCTTAATCAGGCTAATTTTCATTTGACTTATTTTAAAATGAAGATAGCAATGTTGTTGAAGCAGGATCATCTAGTGGTTAGAGGTTCAAGCATAAGAGAGAGATGGTTCCGAATCTCATTTCTGCAACTTGCTTGCTATCTGACCTTAAGTAAGTTACATCTCCGAGTCTCAGTTTCCTCATCTTTAAAATGAAAGTTATAATGGGTCCTACATCATAATACTGTTTAAAGATAAAACAACATAGCCCATTTTAAGCACTTAAAAAGTGCTCAATAAATATTTCGTGTAATAAATAATACCAGCATCAATAAACTGAACCAAATGATCTCTTGATTTTTCTTCTCCTTAGACTGAAAGTAGTTGATTTCTAATTTAAAAAATAAAATGACAACCAAAACAACGAACCAAGCCACAAGCCATTAAACCAATTATGTCTTTGGTGGGAAAACCACAAAGGCTATTGGACACATTAATTTATATATCATTAGTTATCCCCTCTATCTAAAATGTATGTGTTCTAGCATCCTGAGACACCTTGCATAATATAACCACTGTGACTCCAAGAGGTCAAATGGGCAAGCAGTTAATGCTTCTCTGTGAAAAACTCAATAATTAATTTTATACATTTCAATTCAAAGCCTACGTTGAGGTTAAGAAAAATTGACATTCGTTCTGCGGACTTAATGTCAAGCTCAGGAAAACTCTGGGCAGCACACGTTCAGCTATTAAGACAGGGCAGACAATAAAGACGTTGCCAAATTGTAAAACAAGACTCAGAAATTGCAGCAAATGTTGCTAGTTATTGATTATGGTGACCATTCAGTTCTTATTGAGACACCCAAAACAATCATTCATTTTCCAGCAGAGAGCCTGCTCATTTGCAAGATAAAAGAGAGACATTTCTGCACATGCCCATAATGTTCTTCACCACTGGGGGCAGCTTTACATAAGACTGCATTCACTGAAACCAAAGCAACAGTCCGAGCAGCTTTCAGAATGACAGTCTGCAGAAGTGAGCTGAGCGTGTGTGCGGTGCCGGGCTCAACTGCTTTCTGGGCTCCGACGCAGCTCTGTGGCTGAACTGGGTGCTCGCCGCCAGAAATGCTGGGCTATGGAATACAGATGTGGCAGCTCAGGTAGCCCCACGTTGCCTGGAGGAATACATTATGCTTTTCGATAAGAAGAAATTGTAGAAGCCAGTTCTTTTTTTTAACACTCCCCCCCCCCAAAAAAACTGTAAAGATGCAAAAACGTAATATCCATGAAGATCCTATTACCTAGGAAGATTTTGATGTTTTGCTGTGAATGCGGTGTTGGGATTTATTTGTTCTTGGAGTGTTCTGCGTGGCTGGCAAAGAATAATGTTCCAAAATCGGTCCATCTCCCAAGGGGTCCAATTTTTCTTCCTGGGTGTCAGCAAGCCCTGACTCACTACAGTGCAGCTGACAGGGGCTGTCATGCAAGTGGCCCCCTAAGCCAAAGTGAAAGACCCAAGGACGACCTTTGAACAATACAAAGGATGGGTATGTTTTGTCATTTTTCTTCTTTCCTTCTTAAAAATAATAATAATAATAATAATAATAAAATCCTGTAGTTATGTATTAATTCTGCTTTAATTATTTCAGAGATTACCTTGCTCTGCTATAAGACTATAAATTCAATTGCTTAGTGGACACGTTTCTTGCTTAACTATTAAAAAAAAAAACCTAAAGACAGTTCTCTTTAAATAACAAAGAAATGATATTTGATGTTAAATGTTGTTATCTAGATTCAAAAATTTTTAAAAGGAAAATACATGCCTGTGTTTGCTGATTAAAAATAAATGAATTCTCTTTGGGGATAACTTTTCTAAGTTGTTTTATTTCCAGGTTTCAATGTAATTAGGCTACTGAGCGGATCAGCTGTAGCACTGGTTATAGCCCCCACTGTCTTACTGACAATGCTTTCTTCTGCCGAACGAGGATGCCCTAAGGGCTGTAGGTGTGAAGGCAAAATGGTATATTGTGAATCTCAGAAATTACAGGAGATACCCTCAAGTATATCTGCTGGTTGCTTAGGTTTGTCCCTTCGCTATAACAGCCTTCAGAAACTTAAGTACAATCAATTTAAAGGGCTCAACCAGCTCACCTGGCTGTACCTTGACCATAACCATATCAGCAATATTGATGAGAATGCTTTTAATGGAATACGCAGACTCAAAGAGTTGATTCTGAGTTTCCAACAGAATCTCCTATTTTCTCAACAATACCTTCAGACCTGTGACAAATTTACGGAACTTGGACCTGTCCTATAATCAGTTGCATTCTCTGGGATCTGAACAGTTTCGGGGCTTACGGAAGCTGCTGAGTTTACATTTAAGGTCTAACTCCCTGAGAACCATCCCTGTGCGAATATTTCAAGACTGCCGCAACCTGGAACTTTTGGACCTGGGATATAACCGGATCCGAAGTTTAGCCAGGAATGTCTTTGCCGGCATGATTAGACTCAAAGAACTTCACCTGGAGCACAATCAATTTTCTAAGCTCAACCTGGCCCTTTTTCCAAGGTTGGTGAGCCTTCAGAATCTGTACTTGCAGTGGAATAAAATCAGTGTCATAGGGCAGACCATGTCCTGGACCTGGAGCTCATTACAAAGACTTGATTTATCAGGCAACGAGATCGAAGCTTTTAGTGGACCAAGTGTTTTCCAGTGTGTCCCTAATCTGCAGCGCCTCAACCTGGATTCCAACAAGCTCACATTTATTGGTCAAGAGATTTTGGATTCTTGGATATCCCTCAATGACATCAGTCTTGCCGGGAATATATGGGAATGCAGCAGAAATATTTGTTCCCTGGTAAACTGGCTGAAAAGTTTTAAAGGTCTGAGGGAGAATACAATTATCTGTGCCAGTCCCAAAGAGCTGCAAGGAGTGAATGTGATCGATGCAGTGAAGAACTACAGCATCTGTGGCAAAAGTACCACGGAGAGATTTGATTTGGCCAGGGCTCTCCCTAAGCCCACATTCAAGCCCAAGCTCCCCAGGCCGAAGCATGAGAGCAAACCCCCCCTGCCCCCCACAGTGGGAGCCACGGAGCCCAGCCCCGAGACCGATGTTGACACTGAGCATATCTCTTTCCACAAAATCATCGCAGGGAGCGTGGCCCTTTTCCTGTCCGTGCTCGTCATCCTGCTTGTTATCTACGTGTCATGGAAGCGGTACCCTGCCAGCATGAAGCAGCTGCAGCAGCGCTCCCTCATGCGAAGGCACAGGAAAAAGAAAAGACAGTCCCTAAAGCAAATGACTCCCAGCACCCAGGAATTTTATGTAGATTATAAACCCACCAACACGGAGACCAGCGAGATGCTGCTGAATGGGACGGGACCCTGCACCTTTAACAAATCAGGCTCCAGGGAGTGTGAGGTATGAACCGTTGTGATAAAAGCGCTCTTAAAAGCTGGGAAATAAGTGGTGCTTTCTTGAACTCTGGTGACTATAAAGGGAATGTGGTGTCCCCTCCCATTCCCTCTCCCTCTCACTTTGCCTGCAAGGTCCCTTCCCTGTCCGTTTTAGTGCGGTCATAATACTGGTCATTTTCCTCTCACGCATAATCAACCCATTGAAATTTAAATACCACATTCAATGTGAAGCTTGAACTCTGGTTGACTAGAATGCCTATTGTATAAGACCCTTTATGATGCCGTTAATGTCACACTTGTTTCAAGTAACACTTCTTTCATAAATAATCTCCCACATCTGCTGTTATTTTCCTCCTGGTAGAAGCAAATCTGCAGTCCAGGAGGTTTGCAGTTCATTGGCAAATCGAGGAAAAAATGAATGGTCCCAGGTACTTGGATCTTGACCCGATTCCAGGAGAAGGCTTGATTACAGGAACATTTAGAGTCAGGGGCTTAAAACAATGCCTGGCTTCAAAAGAAAACTGCAGGAAACTATCAAAAGATGGTGCTGGGGCTTTTTTCAGAGGTGTCTGAATTAGGAGAAGGCGAGTCTAGGGGAAAAGTGTTGAAGGGTTAAAATGATGCAAGTAGACAAGTGCAAAATGTGAGGGGATGAAAAAACACAAAGTTAAAGACCTGAAGTCTTATCTCCCAAATCCATCCCTGTAAAATCAGGATAGAGGTTTCACTGCCAATTTCTTTTAGCCTCTACATTTCAAAAATAACGAAATTAACTGAATGGCAAGAAGCAAATTCGAGGGCAGATTTATCCGCTGCTCCTCCTCACCTTAGGGAGCTTTCAGAGATGAGGCTTGCAAATAGGAAGGCAGCTTGCTATATGCATGTGGTTGGGAGCTTACCAGAATTTCTCTTTCCTGCTCTTTCAAGGATCCTAACGTAGTGAGTGAAATCATTAGCTGTCTGTTCCTCTGTCTGGGATTTGTCAGGCTGTTCTGTTGTGTTCCATCATGTGTCCTGTACACACTAGTCCCCTAATTACTGGCACTTTATCCAGAGGTGTAAAGAGAACACGTTCCAAAACATGCTTGCTACCAACAGCCTCATTAAAAAGGATGATTTTGATAACGTCTTAATAAATGTATAAAATAAATCTTAAAGGAAAAACCACCAACCCTATGGCACTTGTCTTTGCTTTTCTATTGCTGATGTTACAGTGTCCCTGTGTTCATCTGTATTGTGAACTCATCCATCAGTATGACTCTGTACAGACCCTGTTGACAATGTGCAAGCTGCATGCATGTTTTTATGTTATAGGTGAAAGTTTATTGACTGCAGCACAAATATCATAGCTTCTGTATTTAAGTAACTTTGACCACAGTTCATTAAGATTTTAGGAAAATGTCTTTAGTCTGTATCCTCTTTCGTTCTCCAAAATGAACAATTCAATTATAGGAGCAAAAATCAGGAATTGCAACATTAAGTCTGTTTCACTTAATTTGGCTTGAAAGTCCCACATCTTTATTTGTGTCCCTGTTCTTTCAAAACAGAATCATTGCAGCAAAAAGAGAAAAAGTAAATGGTTATTTTTACCAGCATTTTTATATACTTTGGAGGCTTTTCATATGCTGAGAGGATAAATCTACACAAGTCACCATGAAATATAATTGCAAAGAAGCCAGATTATAAAAATCATACTTTTATAAGCAATAAGAAAAAGGAATATTTAAAGTGGACTTTGATTTTGATTAAATCTTAAAATAGATGGGAGTTCAGAAAAGCATCATAGCTACAATATATTTACCTATAAATAATTGTTGACTACACATGTATTAATGGCAAATTGTCACAGATTCCCAATTGATTAATAATGCAGATACTTCCTTACAGTACTATGAACTGGATGACTGAGCCTACTGTGATATTTTTCACTGAAGCTGTAATTTTACATTTTTCATAACATGTCAGTAAATACTTATTCCATCTAAAAAAGAAATTTTCTTTGGTCAGACTCATTTTTATCTGTAATAAAGATGCTTATATTAATTAAATACAGTGTGAAAGTGAAAAAGCCCATTTCTATTCTTTGACTTGACTTCTGCCTCACTTGCCATGGATACCAAATAAATTTAGGCAAGGCATATTTATACTTATATTTTTGAATTCTTTCAAATTCTCAATTCTGTAGTATTGCTAGTATATATAAAATATATTTGCTGTATTGGAAAGTATTTCCAAAATTTAAAGCACTTGGCATGTAAGATTAAATGAATGACCAACATTTTGAAGACTAGTAATTTTTAAATGCCTGACTTTAACTCATTATTAATTTAATAATAGTTAAGAACCAAAATAAAATCTTTTAGATAGTAAAACTTATTTTAATTTGGGACATAAAATTACAAAAAGTGAAAAAGGATCATTTCCCCTTTTGGGGAATGAGGCTTCTCTAGTTCTTAGTATCGTCAAATTAAGTATATAATCCTTATAGGTTAGACAATAACTAGTTTACCACCATAAATTTAATAAATCCGACTAAAGAATGTTCTCAAAAACTGTTGCCTTCACCCCCACTTCATGTCACTCTCTGGACTTCAGAGAATAAACCTATTTTCCTTATAGTTCAAATTCAGTGCGTATGAGAGAAATATAATTGATATTCCATTTTCTAGCACAAATTTACATGAAGTATCTGATTTCTCTCAAAGATGAGGACAGTTAAATAAATAGCCTAACCTGTTGAACTACCCAGCAGAGATGCATCGAGGCAGAATTGATTCAGTCAGTAGCTTTGCCAGAGAGAGAGGAAATGCAATTTAGTGTCTGAACTGCCTGGGTTTTCATCCCAACCCCCATTTTTATGAGCCTCAGCATGCTTACTGCTACCGCAACATGAAGTTACTAGTCCCAGTGCCACAGCCATCTAAGCAATTCTTATGTAAGATAGAGTCATTTTAAATGAGTTTATATTTTCCAAGGATGTTGACATTACATCTTTTCAAAGAATTTAAACCATTTTTTTATTTGATTAGGTGAGTCAACTACCTAAGTAGACAAACAGGCAATAAACTACATTTCTGTGGAGCGGCAGTGACCTCCAGTGGCTGCTTAGGCTAATGTATTTGTATACATTTCATATAGTTTTTTAACCTGAATCCTTATGTAAACGTGGTTGATGACACATAGTTTTTGGTCTGTGAATCAGATTTATATTTTATTTAGTTCATCGCTCTGGGAAATATAGTTATAGTGTAATTTT
This sequence comes from Eonycteris spelaea, assembly GCA_003508835.1. Taxonomy (NCBI): domain Eukaryota; kingdom Metazoa; phylum Chordata; class Mammalia; order Chiroptera; family Pteropodidae; genus Eonycteris; species Eonycteris spelaea. The sequence continues at coordinate 1,763,478 of PUFA01000252.1, forward strand.
TAGGTTATAGTTTGCATATCGACTTATTTAGTAATGCCCAAACTGGTACTGAGGGCTAGAAATAAGTTCCCAAAGAGCAAGTAATAATGTAATAAGAATAGATAAGGAATATTTTAAAGTATTTATATTCATCGATGTTAGTCAATGAGTGGGTTAACGTTTTTCATAGGATACTGAAAAACATGATGTAATTTGGGTTAGAGAAAACAAATTTCAATATTAACATTGAAACAATCAGCTTGGATATTTACTAGTCAGTAGGAATGTCTGAACTGTCAAATGAGGGAGGCCTCCCCTTCCAGCTCTAGAACTCTTCAGTTTGTCGATCATGCCAGTGACCTGTGCTTTGCACAGTGCTCTGTTCCTCCCTCCCCATTTTCAGCCAGCTAAACACTGGTTCTATTAGGCTCTCTGACAATGACGTTACAGTCTAAGAGGTGATGATTCATGGATAATGAAATTATGCTCTCCTTCTGGGGAAGGATAATGCAGAGTCAGATTCATAAATTTGGCAAGGGCTTTTAGGATGCTGTACATTCATGAAATAGCTTCTCCTCCCTTGATGTTTACCAAGAAAAGAACTTAAACAGTTTATTTAAAGTGTGGGTTCAACTAGCATCAGAAACAAGAGTCAAGACATGACGCCTAAAACAAAATGAGTTCCATACATGACGAATGAGAACTGAAAAATTCAGAGACTGTGTTGCTTCTTTTATTCCCTTTTCCTTGGATTCTCATTAGAATCTAGATCTGTAGCAAACCCATGAAGTATTGTTATACTATACTCTCTTAGCTACCTACATTAAAAATCAGAGGCAGCTGGAAGAAATTATAAACATGGAAAATAGTATCAGTAAGTTTGAATTACAAGTGTTACAAGAGAAATAAAATTGATGAAAGCTAAATATCTTGTATTAAATGATTCTTGAAAGCTAATAAAAATATATACAGGTGAAAGTGACAGTTTCCCAATCTAATAGTAGCCTACAGAATTGGACCCGAATTTTGCATAATCTCCAAAATCATTTGGTGATTTTTGCATAGTTGGGTAAAATACAATAGAAATACTATAGAGAAATCTACATAAAATAGTTTTAGATTGAGAAAAACATCACAACCATATAAGGTAGAGTATAGGCTTTAGACTCAAGTTTCTCTGACACTTGCTGATCAAATAATCTCAGGCAAATTTCTGAGCTTTTCTGAACTTGGAATTTCCCCATCTGTAGAATGGGCATATCTTATTGACTTCACATGGTTATTGGGAGGATGAAATGTGAGAAGTACCTTGTAAACTCTAAAAGAGGAATTACCTATTCCTTTCCCAGAGCACTTAGTGAGAGATTCAGCTGTGTTTGCCAATGTTCTATGTTTGCTCTGGGTTATAAAGACATGAATAACCTCTATGTTACAAAACCAAATCCATTTTACATTAATATGAATTCTGGGACTTGGCAGTGAGTCTAGATCTTAATTTGTCTTTGACCTTTAGTTTCCATAAAAACAGCTATCTCAGTCTAGGAGTTAATCAATAATCATCACAATGTACAAGAGACATACAGATACCAAACAAAGAATACTGAATCAAAGCATTATCAAACTGAATCAAAATTCAGATTGAGTCCCCAGTCAGGTCATTATAGCAAGGACTCTGAATCAGCATAGTTTACCTATGTACCCCTTCTCCAATAGCACTGTTTTGAGCTTTGGTTGACTATAAATACAAGATGACATTATTGACCAAAAGGTATTAATCATATGACATCTACTCTGTTGTTTCTTTTCTTTTTTCCCAATGAAAGACTATCCAAAATCTTTTTTTTTTAATCCAGCAATCTTTAGTGACAATAACTGATAAATTACCAATGGTAATTGACTTTATTTATCAGTTATTGTCATAAAGATCACTGGATTAAAAAAAAAAGTAGCATAATTGGCCTCATGGCTGTACATCTGACTCAGAAAGTCTCTAAAGAGTCTCTTTTGCATCCCAAACAGGAACTGTAAACTAAGAATAAGTTAAATTTCATGTTTTTGTGATCAACATAGTGAAGATTGTTTTAAATTGCCAAAGAAAACAGCTTTACTGTTATTATGCACTTTCTCAATTAATAGAACCTACAAAAAATGCAGCACAAGAATACAAAAGCTTCTTTTTAAGAGTAGGCCGTTCATCAAAAAATGAAAAAGTGTAATCATAAATCTCTCTCCGCTGATTGTAGCTGGTTTTTTAAAAGTATGATTTAGTAGATGTATTTCTAAAATTTTTATAATTTAAGTCCACAAAGTGTTCCTGTTTCACAACTGGGTTTCTATGAAATCTCCAGAAAACAGAGATAATGGTGGTGAATTTTATGCTGCTTTACCTTCATTAGATTATTGGTGGATGTTCTTGAGTTAGGTAAGGAGAATTCCTGGAATCCAGAAAGAACAAGAATATAAGACCAAGCAGAGGCAATATTTTACAACTGTACTTTCTAATAACGGAACATCCATATGTAATAATAATCCATTTTATTGGAAAAAAGAAAAGAAGTTTCTATTCTATCTAATCCAACATACATTGTAATGAAAATTGATAATTTTCTTGACAATTCTCTATATCTTATTTTTTCCCCCCAGGGTCCCACCCCAAGGAATTTTCTTTATTCCTTTCTTACACTCTTAAATTGTTCTCTATTTCCTATACATCAAAAAAAATATCTTCCCTCATATAAATCAACACAATTTGACCATCTCACTCAAAGAGCAGCCTATCCCCAATGAAAAAATTAGAACATAAAACAAAATATAAATCTGGCAGACACTTTTCCCTTTCTTCTATAGCCTATAAACTACCCCTTCAGAATCAATGGAAGAAGAAATATAGTTGAATTACAGGCTGGCAAAGTATTAAAGCCTACTAATTTCCTTCCTAATAAACTCCCAGAAAACAAAATATAAGACTTTATGCTTGGGAGTACTCAAGTGCATTTCACCAATGAAAAATACTCACACCAACAATCAGAATTTTGTCTTTTCAGGAATAAAATGCAAAAGTTTTTGATGTCGCATGTAAAATGATAAGGCAAATGCTATATTTAGCAAAGGCAGTTCTGTTAAGTTTAATCCTAATAATTACATCTATCCAGGGTGCAAAATACATTTTGCCAGTAAAGAGCAAAGGACTTCGATTAAATGTAAATCCTTATTCAGGACTCCTGGAGCTCTAACTTATTAATAAAGCAGTGTAAAAAGAAAGCATCCTCAGATAGTGAGGCTGTAGTGTAGTGGAGCTATACTATCAAATAGTGGCCATGAGTAGTCCCCACAGGTAGTTAAAAAGTGCTTCTGTCATTAATATTGATCTCTTACTTTCTGAAAGAAGAAACATGCTCACACCCCCTTTGATACAATCAACTAGAACCTCACAAGAATATTTAAAGGAATCTCATAGAATATATCATGTTAAGGTTGAAATAGTAGAGTGACTTTAAAATCTCTGATAAACCTGTAAGATTATAACTGTGAAAACTCTAAGTTTAAGAACCAACTCAGTATTTTAGGATTAATGTTGGCTTGTACTAATTAATTTAAGAATGAATTTTGCATAATTCATATAAAATTTTAAAGTGAAAAGTTATACTTAGTTGGGGTACTGCCATTTATCCTATGGAAGGTTAGGAAAAATCACTGAATGATGATTAAAATGAAATAATTGAAGATCTGTTTAATGTCGCAGAGGCCATATTGCATAAGTATACTGTGTTTTCCACCAAGCTAGGCATGTTGTCAATGCTTGGGGGAAAAAAAAATCCATATCTTTCCTATAAGGTAACACATTTTTATTACACATTTGTGTATGTGTGTGTATTTTTTTCAATTGCAGCTGACATTCAATATTATTTTATATTAGTTTCAGTTATACAGAATAGTGGTTAGACATTTAAATGTTTGAAGCGATCCCTTCGATTAGTCTACTACCCACCTGGTGCTATACATAGTTATTACAATATTTGACTGTGTTCCCTGTGCTGTACTTTATATCTGTGACTATTCTGTAACTACCAATTTGTATTTCTTAATCCCTTCACTTTATTTTTACCAGGCTCTCCAACCCCCCTTTCCATCTGGTGACCATCAGTTTGTTTTCTGTATCTATGAGTTTGTTTCTGTTTTGTTTATTTTGTTCCTTTTATTCCACATATAAGTCTTTCTCTGTCTGACTTATTTTACTTAGCACATTACCCTCTAGGTCCATCCATGTTGTCACAAATAGTAAGATTTAATTCTTTCTATGGTCAGGTAATAGTCCAGCATATATGTACCACACCTTCTTTATCCAATTGTCTATTGATGGGCGCTTAGGTTGCTTCCATATCTTGGCTATTGTAAATAGTGCCACAGTGAATATAGAGGTGCATATATCTTTTCAAATTAGTGTTTTAGATTTCTTCGAATAAATACCCAGAAGTGGAATTGCTGGGTCATAAGGTAGTGTATTTTGGTGTAAATAAGCCCTTATTATGTGCCAGGAGTGTGTATATAGTGGTTTTTTTTCTTTTTAAATATAAAAACAAAATCTTTATATTGACTCTGTCTTCCTAGAAGCTTCATCCATTAATCCTATACTTTGTCCCTTCTTTATAGAACTGCCCTAAAATAATGCATATCCTACCCACACAAAGCTTTTGAGCCAAATTATATATCTCCAATTCCCATTAAAAATTATTTCCAGTGGTTTATCATTAGGATATCCCTCTGCTACTTCAATTCTAATCTGCTAGTATAGTATTATTTCCAGCCTGTGGCACCCACCCCAGCCCATCTCATGTTATTAAAAAACAGCATGAACTTAGTCCTATGGATTTTTATAGGGTAGACTGAGTAGTAAAGTGTAAAAATCTACATATATTTTTATGGGCTTCACTTTGATTGTTTTTATGGTCTAAACACAGAGATGTGTGGGGCTTTTTTTATTTTACACTAAAATGCAAAAGCATTAAGCTCGCTATAAATTAAAAAGAAAGGGTCAAGTTAAACTTTTAAAAACTAGAGTCTAAAACTCATATTATATATTTATTAATCTACAAATAATCCTAAATTCTGAGCATCCCACATTTCACTTTCCTGACATACGATTTACCCTCTAAGTTTACCATCATATTCTTGAATTTAAGCTTCATATTCCCTCCATTTTTCCATTGTTAACAGAGAGCATTATTGTGTTTGTTTTTTGGTTGTTTTGTGTTCTGTTGTTTTTGCCTGCAGCTATTTAACCTAATTCTTTGAAAGTATTGCTTTGCCTGCTTTTCTAGAATCACCAAATTTTGATCCTACGGAAAGTCATAGAGTAATTTATCAGCTTTATGGTCAGAGCAATCAGACAGACAGACTGGGTTTATCTCTAGAGTGCAATCTGGTCAAGTCTGGAATATCTGCCTTCTCTCTTCCCAGCCTCCCATTTTCATGCCTTTTCCCCATTAAGAAGTCTCTCTTGGTTCCTTACCCCATACCAAATATCTCCTCTCACATCTAGACCAGTAGTATTGCTCCTCTTGAGAACACTCACATTTAAGTAAAAGCCTTTAGCTAAAGGTAAGTAAGTCATACACTAAGATCAAGCATACCCAGCGGTGTTGGGGAAAATGCTTCTGGGGAAAAAGGCTTTGCAAGCACTTACAAAATCATCCTATATAGATGCCTCTGAATTTTTCTCAAACTTGAGGTTGTGCCTTCCCAAAGGAACTAAGGCAGGGCAATAATCCAGGTTTCATTCAGTAAACTATAGTTTGAAAAATATCTTAAGTGAATCGCCATATACACAGGCTTTTTCCTTAGTTTTCCTTTTAGGTAAGACAATATTAAGTACTAAAAAGAACTTAGGCTATGGATCCAGAAAGAACTATTTTGGATTCTGGAACTTAACTAAAAACTCTAGTCTTAGCTTTTCCATCATAAAAACATATATATGTGTATGTGTATATATATACATAAGTATGTATATAGAGAGAACAAAATAATCATCATGGAATTGTTACAAGAAGACAAAGTATCAGGAACCAGCGTTTCTTTAATATATTTATATACTTTGTTTTGACACATTATTGATATAGATCTTATGATGATTAGATGAGATAACATAGATAATATCATTTAGTACAAAGCTTGGCACATAATACTAACTTTCACCTTTTTTTCATTAGCTCTAACTGCTAAGTATTTCAGTAATACAATATGCATTAATACTATTCTACTATTTTTATATGGAATAACAAACAGATACCTGATAGACTTTCAAGAAATAGAATCTAAAATGTCAACCTAAAGTTCAAGGGCATCTGGGCACATGATTAATACCCAGATGTTATGTATAAAAACAATGTCCTAAACCTCCTAACGAAGACCAACTGCTTCTCCATCTTTTTCCCATACTATTTATTTCCCATGCTCTAACACTGGCCAGTTCTTGAAGTAGCATGTACTTTCCTACCTCTCTGCTTTTGCTCAAGCTATTTCCTTAGTGAAAAATGACTTTTCTTCCTTCAAAGTCCTCCTATCAATCTCAGAGACTTTCTGTAATAGATCCAACTCAAATTTCACTCATTCTAGAATTTTCTTAATTTTACCCTTCTTATGTTCCCCATGTTGTTCCCCTATTGGAGACTACATCATAGGCTGCCTTGTGTTGGATTGGAGATACTGATGTGTCTATTTAGCCCTTTCGAGAAAATGGACCATCCCTTTTTTTCTTTTTCTTCCAGTGGTGATTGGTATAGTCTTTTATTCATGGTAAATGTTGGCTGAATTGATTTTTCTGGTGATATTATAAGGTGATTGTCAACTTCATATTTTTTGTTTTTTATTTCATACATATGTTTTCACATATACAGTCTTCTCATTTATCATTTAACTGGGTTCAAAAATTTTTACAAGAATACAGTTTTTAAGAATCATATTCTGGTTTGAATTGTTTCTGTATTACGAATAAACTACCAACAATTTTTCTTCAATAGATACAAAGGGTATGAATGTTTTAAGGGGTATGTTAAACTGACTAAGAGCTTTTTAAAAAGCTGTGAGGCAAAGAATATTTAATTTTAAGTATGAATACATCTTGACTTTAGCAAAGACTGAGTAGTCAACTTTTGCTGTAAAAGCTAAATACTTGTGATCTTTTTTGTCTGTTGATTCTTGGGAAAGGGCTTTTTCTCTTTAGCTTAGGTGTCTCCTCTTCTCATCCCCAGTTCCACAAGCTTCTACTTTAGACACATTCCAAGGCCTCTCCTCTCTTACCAAAGAAACAAGAGGTTGCCTATACTATCACAGAGACTAGGTCAGAGGTCTTTGCCTTTTTATCGGTACACATTTTTAAAGTAACTATTCTACTGGAGGCTTCAAACATCCAACATTCAGAAGTTCACAATTAGCAATGATCATCTTCTTTACTTCCTGAACACTGATTATGAAAAAGGCACATTTGATCATAAGGGATTGAAGCATCTGCCCTTTGCTGAGTGTCTCTCCTTTCTACCCTTCTGTTCACCCTCTTACCTTTTTGTACTGAATTTCTCTCCTGTTTCTCATCTCCACTACAAATTTCATTCAGTTTTCCTCTATCCAATGTTTATTTATAATTCAATTTATACTACTTGAATACATACCCTCTGACTGTGTTAAAAGGTCAATATTAATGGTTTTTATCTCTTAGAAAAACAATAATGAAAATGATATAGTCTAATATTTAATTTCAAAGAGTCAAAAATCTTTGTATTCAACAGCTTAGTTTAGTTCTAGAAATGAAGAATTGTAATTTTGTAAATTGTGGTTTAATTTCAGAAATAGAAAGATCATCCTCCCTAATACATCTTGAAGTGGGATTTTTATTATGATTTGTAAGACAGGGAAGGTCTGTAGAACATTCAAATATTTCTTTAAACATGAGGTATGGCTCAGACTCTGGACCATGTTAATTTTTGCCATCAACAGAACAGATTCACTTTTTGGAACATATAGAATTAGAGACTTGAAATGAAATATTTATTTAGTCATAAAAACTTATAAGAATTTCTGAGAGCCTTCCAGTCCACTTTCTTACCTTCAATTTGACATTCTAAGCTAATCTAATTGTAATGTCAATGCTATTCCAAATACTGCATTCCTTAGTTCCTTTCTTAGTTATCCATTCTAGGATTTCACCATAAACGTTGCATCATGTTTTCACCTCTAACTGTATCCTTCTTGCTTAACATACACCCAGTGGTTAATTAAATTAATATTTATTAAATTTCTATTTTTATTAAAGAGGGAAGTATAAGAAACGGTTTTTGTTTTTTGTCTTTAATTTACTGAAATATGCTTGATCTAGCTCAGGTAGAGGTGCCTTGGGCTTCATGATTTATAGTTTGAAAAAATGAAAAACCACTATTGTGAAATTAGCACTGATCTGCTTTAGATTCAAGAAATTCGACATAGAGTGACAGCTGAATTAAAAGAACCCAGTGCTTAACTAATCCATAACCTATCATACAGGCAAGAAGTTTCCAGCAGGATGTGTTTAGTAATTTTCAATACCAGGCTTACAAATTATATTTCCAGAGGCCATATTTGCATAGAAATCATCGAACTACAACTATCTCCTCATAGTCAAGTCAGTTTTAACATCCAGCAGTGTGTTGTGCAGAAAGATTCAGTGGTGCAATTATTCCTATTTTGTTGGCTCAGTTCACAGTAGCCCACTGATTAGTTAAAAACAACAACAACAACAACTATCTGATCTTCAATTTGTATTTAAACTGTACCCAAGTGCAGATGTCATTTCTGGTAATATGACAAAATAGACAAAATAGATTTGAGTTTATAAATGTTTCTGTGTGCGCCAATCACAGCATCCATCCTGCAGGAACTATATTGTGGCTCAAAGTGTTGTGAAAAGGCAACTGAGTTTGCTGGAGAATCATTTCAGAGTTAATTAAACCTTCTCCACCTGTAATTTAAGAAAAAAGAAAAAGCCCAACACTCTTAAAGACCATGGGGGAAAGGCAGTTTAAGAAATAGAAGTCCTCTGTTTACGCAGGGAGGTACTTTACAAGGCAGACAGCTACACCACAGTAGAGAGACAACGTTTCCTCAGCTGATTCGCTTAATTAAAATGCACAGTTACAACAGGCTTTCTTAGAGCCTGCAGCTGAATGACCGAAGTCTCCATTTTACTCCAGTGTCACACAGAACGTGAAGAGGCAAACATACTGCCCAAACACAATCTGACTCACTAAAATCCAGCACTATAAACACAAAATGCATTTCTCAAGAACATTTTAAAAGACATATTATCAAGATTTATGGCATAAGGATAGAAATAATTTGCAGCAAGTCAGTGCCAGGAGAATAGTGTAGGTTCCTCTCAAAGTAGTTTTAAGTAAAATTTACAAATAAATCTTATGAGTCCACTCTTAATACAGAAATCTTCAACTCTTTCCTTTCAAATATATATAATTTGAATCTGACAAACAACCTGTATGTTGCCAGAATTTATGAGTGATGTGAAAAGCCACAAAAGCTATTTGTCAAATAAACTGCAGAATGCGATATCAATCTGCAGGGCTCATTTGCAGAACTCATGATGAGCATGGGAGGAGGGGATTCTCTGTAACAGCTGCAGCCTTGACCGCACTGCCCGTGCCAGCCAGAATTCAAGCTGCGTGAGCTGAGTGTGGCTGAAAGAGGGGGCCGACAAATGGAAAAGAAAAAAAAAAAAGGTTCTTATTTCTAAGTTTTCTTAAATTGGTACATCGGTGTATACAGATGATTTAAATTGCCAAACCAGTTTAAGATATAGGGGGCCTGCAGGTATTCAAATTAAATTTGTTTGGGGGAGACTGCCTTAATTTCTTGGTGAGGGGGAGATTACAGACTTCAAGTCAGACTAGCAGCATGGCATGGCATCAGTTTCTGCATCTGTAAAATGGGACCGGTGCTTCACACCCCAGGCCAATTTTAAGGCTACACTGAGATAACATTTATCTGTGGGTATGGCCGGTGCTCATTAAAAGATAGTCCCCTCTCTCTTACTGTTTTCACGATTCTACAGATTGATATCAATGGCAAAGTGAAAGTTCCCACATTAACCATTTAAACTAGCAAGTCTGCAGTCTATAAAAAATAATTAAATATCCCTAGAGCTTAATTAATTAATCATTAAATTAAAATTAAAAAGGGCTTTTCAGAAATTTGGAAACCCTCTCTTAATATCTGTTAATAAAAATTGCTGTATTAAGTATTGTTCCGTAACAATTTTGCCTAGCACAGCAAAAAATATTCTGATCTCAGCATTGTCTTCTAATAATTCTGCACTTCTTTTTTATAATTATTATTTGAAGAACTGACTCCACTATCTTTCAAATCTCTCTTTAAAATGTTGTTCTAATGTCTATCTACTCACCCCTCTCATTTTTCTCCCTCAAACATGGACATATTACATGCCCCCAATGCTTAAGTTCTATTATTATTGCAGTAAACCAATTGGCCTGTACAACATAGCACCTAATTCACTTCCTGTGGGAAATAATTTAGGCATTTGGAAGAAAAGAATACAACATTAATATTTATGTTTTCAAAAATTTCACTTGAGTTTGTGAAACGATGCTAAATTGTCTAAAGCAATTTTTCCAAAGTGTTACAACAGAAGAACGCCAATGGACTTTTATTGAGCACCTACTATGTGCAGATATATAAAAGGATTTTTGTTTTTTTCTCAAGGCAAATAAAACATAATAAAGGTCAAAGGATATTAGAAATTTGGAATCTTAGCAGCAGGAAACCCATTGGATTATTTAACTGGTTTGAAAAGTCATTTCTTCATAAAGCACTGGATTTTCTCTTCTCAAAATAGAAATTTGATATGTGCCCTTCACTGAAGACATGATAACAAGTAGTTCTTTTTAAGACTTTGAAAAGAGCAGAAATGAAAAGAGCTATAAGAGTTTCTAAATGACACAAGATCTGTGAAGTGGTAGATATTTAACACAAAACTCACAGAACTGTTATGTAGATTCATTAGTTAGTTAATGACTTGGAAGTGTTAAGTCTTATTAGATGTTTTTTTACACTTTAACACATGTGAGGAAGAAATTACTGTCTGAAATTAGAAACTGACTATACCGTTCTAACATATTGGATATTTCCGTGATATACTTCCAAGACATTCTTTACTACTGAAATTTTTTTCCATACTTTTCATCCTGAAAAGTCTATCTGGACATTGATCTCCAGCCCCTTTATTTTTCAGTATTAGCACTGGCTTCCAGTTGACACTAAGTACAGATATGAGAACCCTTAGGGTGAGGTATTCTGTGTAATAATACAAGGTGTTATTTAATAATAATGGCATCAAGTATTAAACACATACTATTTAAATGAAGTTCTGTACCTCTGTACAGCAGGAAAAAAAAAAATGAGTAAATCTGAAAGTAGACAAAGGAAGAAGTGAAAACCCTAGGATAACTACCTTGCTCTTTGAAAATAGTGGCCAATTTCTCTCCTGCATTCTGAGAAGTTGAGAAAAAATAGCAGGAGCATAACTAGTTTAGCAATATTCTAATATGTGGGTGACATTTCTATAGCTTAAACACGAATTTTTGTTGAATACATTATACATAGAGAAAAGTACACATATCGTCAATGTATGGCTCTGTGGATACTGGGCACACCTGCATTCTCTGCATCCAGATCAAGAAATAGAAGATTTTCAGCACTCTAAAGCCCCTCTGATTCTTCAAATCACTAGCCCTGTCTCCAAGGGTAACCACTACTATTATCTCTAACGGCATAGGGTACCTTTATCTATCTTGGTACTTTATAAATGAAATCATAAAAGATTTTGAGTCTTCCTTCTCTTTGGCCTGGCATTATTTTTCATGAAATTCATCTACTGTTGAGCATTATTATAGATCTACAGACTTCTAATCTCTGTCCCTCCACTCCTCCCCTTCCCATACATACATAAAACTAATTATTTTCTTGTTCAAAGAATGGCCATGGATCCCTGTACTGGGAAATCTTTGATTAACTTCCTATCTATATATTCCACAGCTGGGGAAACTCAGACATTGCTAGTGAATAATTTCCTCCAGTCTTTTTATTTATTTTGTTTGTAACAGTAAATATATCACAATCTTAAATTATTTTGCACTTTTAAAATCTGGCCTTGGACAGAGCCAGCTCTAAAGAGTACCCTGCGATAATTATCTTTTTCAGTAGCCCTTATTTTCAGCCAGGAATCTCCTACCTGAGCCACCTTCCCCAGCATAGCTTCTATAGCCCTTATCTCCTAGAAAACCCACCCTAGTGTTATGTGAAAAAAAAAAAAAAATTGGATAAACTACTTCACATCAAGGTATTAATGCCTAAATCATTGGCTCACCAAGGTATGGCCCCAGGACAGTGCTGTAACACAGAGGTCCAATTAGTTTCTGATTACTCCCTTACTGTCTCTCTTATAGAGCTGCATTTATTGACTTGTGCTATGAGGTTCCTTTATACTGAAGGACTCTAAAAAAACAAATCTGTGGCCCTCAATGCTGTTTTTACGATAAGAACATCATTGAAATTACTTCACTATATCACAGAGTAGTCTCTTTATAAAAGCCCATATGGAAAAGAAAACTAATTCTACTTCTTCTCAATAACTTTACTTTAAAATATGTTTTTCACGCAACTGTTCCTGCCCTCATGCCACACTTAGCACCCCCCCCCACCTTCTCCTGCTAAAAATATCAAAAATGTCAGAGACAAAAAACAAAAGAAGAAACATCGGAACACTTCTAGCAAGTGTTCAGGACTTTATAACTTGTATCTTTGGTCTACCTTCCCCATTCTGGTTTCCTCTGTTTTTCTTATATTCTCTGTTCAAATATCTGATTTTTTTTTTTTTAAAAAAAACCCTGATGAATTTAGGAAGGATGTAGATTATGTCAATAAAATATGCTATCCTTTAAGGAAAAAATTTCAGTCACTGACATTAGGTCAGGCTGGCCAATGGAGGAATATTGTTTTAGGCAGAGAGCTCTTCCAGCAATTTTCAAATTACATACCGTTGGTTGGCATCTATCAGAGAAATTAGAGGAGCTGATAGCTGAGGGTTGTATGGTGTAGTCCCTTATACAACACAGGTTTTAATAAAACTTTCTTCAATGCGTTGACTGAAGATATTTTCCAAAAAGTGAAATGTACATAATGAGAAAATATCTAGGAAAAAATCTAGATCAAGAACAGGATAAATATAATTGTACCTGTGAGAAAACATGGAACTGCGTTTCAAGAGAGTGGAACTATTACTATATCGGTTACGTGATATTTTGCAACTACTAGACCAACCTTATTTTTAAGGTTCTCAATTAGAATTCTACTTGAGAAAATTTGATTAATGCATTATTTATCGAAGAGTCACTGATTTATGGAGCTTAACCATAAGATATAGCACAGCTCATTTTCTTTCTAAGATTTATATCTACAAAAAGAATACCACGATGACACAAGGGTGTTCTACAGGTGACTGGTAATCCACATAAGCTGTCACCCAAACTGACAATATTAAAAATATTAAATGATAACAATCTGTTATTTGTTCCTTTCATTGTTAGAATACTACTATTGGAATTAAGTAACAAAATTCCAAGAAACTTGGCAATAATCCATAAATCATACATACCACAAAACAATCCAATGCATATTCCAGTGAAATATTCCCTGAGAAATGGGGAGAATACATCAAATATGGATCTCTTCATTAATTTGTGTTAATTTTTAGATCAAAAAATAATTCCAGCTCAGATAAATTAAAATTGTGGCTTTTTTTTTTCTATTAAAGCTATCTGATTATGAGACTCTGAGAAAAGCAGGGAGTCTTGCAAAAAGTATGAACAAAATTATAATTAGAGATTCTGTGAGATTAGCACAAATTTACAATCTGTTTAATGGTATGCCTAAGGTGTACAATGGGGTCATTCAGTAAAATAACAGAATACACTCAAGTATTTATTCAAATATGTTTTGCCAAATCCAAAATAAATTTATTGAGAAACTATCACTCCTGGAAATATCATGGTAAACATTCCCTTTTAAAATCACTAAATCCAATATAAAAATTAAGATCTATTAGTTTAATATTTTCCTCTCAGCAGAAACTATAGAATTAGAGTAACACTGTGTATATTTCAAATGATCGTAATGTGTAAAAATTTATGTATATTTGTTTATGCTTGGCAAATACCAGCAGTCTTGCTGGATCCTGGCAGCCTCTAACTTCACATGACCTGCATGCCCAATGCACACATAGAAGGATATCTCTCTCTAATACTTTGTGATTCTAACAATGTGCGTGAAGAGAAATGGCTAGTGAAACTATGAAATGGAAAAGCATTTTTACTAGACTTCTGAGTATTCAGAATCATAGGCTCCAAACAGACATTGCATAATCAAATTTTCACTTCAGAGCTCTGACACTTTTAACCTCTCCCATGACTTATCTCAATCTGGGCTCAACCTAGTCTTTCAGTTTCTCTTGTGCAATTACCCTTATACCATTATGCTTCAACAAAACCACAATTTGCCATTATTTGAATATCTCCCTCTAACTTGCTCACATTGATTTTTCTGCCTAGACAAATTCATCTTATATATCATGACCAAATTTATCTCTTTCATGAACTATTTTTTAATTATTACAGCTAAAAGTATTATTATTTCTCCCTCAACTTTAATTGTACATTATTTTTATTACTATTACTATTATCACTATTTTTACTTCTATAGTCATCGTTTTCTAATTTGTATTAAATTTAGTTAAGTACATGTATTATCTTCCTTTTAGGAAAATTTTACAGGGAGGAAAATGTTTTAAACATTTTTTTTTTGTAACCCAAACATGCTTAAGGCAGGGTTTGAGATACAGTATATTCTTAAAAAGTATCTTTAATAGATTCATGTGTGAATAAATATGTCATATTTGTGAGAGTCATGCTGAAACTTTAGTATGCTAAACAGAAGATTCTTACTCCCTTATCCTTTTCAAAAATATTCTTAAGAGGTGCAGGATACAGTTCATACCATAACACACTGCACTTCAAATATATCATATATTTTCAGTAAATGTTTGCCATTGACAAATATGTAAATGGCTCTACATGGCAAAAGAAGCATTAGAAATATAAAAGCATCATCCTGTGATTTATGAAATCATTCTTAAATTATAAGTGGCCTTAGTTGCCATGTCTAAAACCTGGATTGAGCTACAACCATTTAATCTTTACCAAACAGTCATGAGTTTATGTAGGGGCCATGAATGATGGGCACGAAAAGAGCTTTTAGAAGGTTTTCACAGTGCAGTAAGTTGGTTATATCTCGTTTATAGATAAAGAAATTGAAGTGTAACCACACAGAGCCAGAATTTGAATCTTGATCTGTCTAATTCAGTACCTCTCTTATAGTCACTGAATAATAACCTCCTGTCTGAATATTAACTTCCCTCTAGATGGGATGCTTATTTAAATAAAGGACAGGTCATTTTGATCTTGCTATATAGTATGTACTACAAGCCATTGTCAGCTTTTTCTATAACATTTTCCTTCAAAAACAAAAACACAAAACTCTTGAATGTCTTACTATGTTTGGGTTACTATGTTAAATACTTCCCTTAACATATTTAATTTTTATAATAACCCTATGAGATATATTCTGTTTACTCATGTTCTAGATAGGAAAACTAAAACATAGAAACTTTAATACACTCATGATCATAGAGCTAGTAAGGATAGGAAATGGTATATAAATTCAATTCTTTCTTGTTCCTAAATTCAAGTCGTTAACAGCTCCATTTTATTTTTTTTTCATTCTTTTTTAACTAATCCTTTAATGTGTTTTGTTTTTCCTAAAAAGAAAACTGGATTACTTGAAACACTCACTGTTCAGAATGTTTATCTTAGCAAGGGAAACATTTTACACTACACTTGGAAGGGATCTAAAGAACAGAAAATGGTGGAGGGAGATGGATAAGAGAGAGGTTCATCTCACCTGGTCTGATTAAGCTGTTTAGATTTTCAGAGAGACCATCTCCAAGGTGAGTCCTAAAATGAGAGTTAACCTTGATTTTTAATGGACAGAAGACCTTGTCCAGGGCCATTTAGATAAATAGAACCTATATCAGGGAAGCAACCAGCACCCTTAATAAATTGACTGGCTTGCCTATCACCCCAGATCCATGACTTTCAGTAGCTATGTGTAATACGAGAAACAAGTAAATATTTTCCAGCATACTAAGTCTATTTTCTCCACCCTCCCCCCTCAATATCTTTAAGCATAAGACAGGTGCAGAAATCATTTTAGTCTCTACTGGAGGGGAGCACAGTAGCTGTCACACAGCCACATAATGGCAGGAGACAAAGCTTCTCAGATGCACACAAGAGTTCTGAGGGTTTGAAGAGGGACAGATGCCACTTTTATACTCAAGCTAATAGGTGCCATCTTTCAACAGCTCATGAGGAGGTACAATCAAGTTCTCCAGAGAGAAGACATAAGCATCACATCTGTAGTATCTAGAAAGTAAATGTTTTGTAAGCTACAAGGGGCCTTGAAGACAATTCAGCAAATGCCTTTTTGTTTTCTACTTGATGACAATGAGGTACAGAGAGGTCACTACTTATCCAGGATAAGTGAGTAAAGCTTTGGCAGTCAAAAGCCTTGAAACCAAACCTATGAATTTTTTATTCATTCTACTCTACCCTGATGACTCTAATTTTTTTGTTTTGTTAGTTTTCCTCTTTTGTTATTTACTTTGTTTTTTTAATAGTTACTTAATGAAAAAGACAAGTGTGATATAGTATCAATACAAGAGGAATTTCTTCCAACATAGGGAATTCTTTACACAGAACATCTCTCTCCTGGCCAAAGCAAATAATTAGAAAATAGTAATAAATAAAAGTTCATGGCAATAAATAAATAAATAAATAAATAAATAAATAAATAAATGAAAACAGGCTGAGTTTAGCTCTCTAATTTTAAAAGGACACCTCTTTTTCTTGATGAAATCTCTAAATCTCCTCTGGATGATATATAAATAGTCAAATCACTGCTTTCTATTTTAAAATGATACATTTATACACATATCATAAGAGATTTATGTATTCACCAAACTAAACAAGGCTTTATTCAGCCTGTTCTATACCAGTCTACATGCTGGTGATACCAAGATTAAATGTCTAATATATAATACAGAGATTTTACAACCATAGAAAAACGACATCCTGATCTGTGGTACAAGTGATCCTAGTCAATGGTATTCACTCACTAACAATCAATTAATAAACATTTGTTGATTGGCTTATTATAAAAAGATTTATGATAGCATAGCAGGAAGATACCAAAACATGAGCTTAAAATCAAATGGAGAAAATAAAATATACTTATATAAAATGATGTAAAAATAAAATGATATTTTAATAACTATTCTGAAATATTACAATGTAAATGTACTAGTATAGTAAGATTATATAGAATTATAAAGTATAAACACAGGAAAAACATGAAAGGCTTCATGGTGTAGGTATTTTGATGGGAAAAGAATGAATTGAGAGAAGAGAGGCTATTTTAGGAAGAGGAAATGTAGGAGAGTAAGTCCACGTGTGAAGATTTACAAAACATTAATTTTACAAGATTAGCTTGATTAGTTAAAGTGGTTTAATTATGATATAAGCAATGGGAAATAGTAATTGTGTGTGTGTGTGTGTGTGTGTGTGTGTGTGTGGCGATTTACTGCCTCTTCAATAAGAGGCCATAATAAATGGATAAATCGATTAATTCTAAGTTGATATTGTCACAGTCATATGAATTCGGGATCTCCCTATAAATCCATTTTCATTTACAATATGAGGGGTGATCACTGTGGTTGTATCTGTTGTTTATAGCCAGGGACTAATGCTTAGTCAATGCTTATGTCCTACTAGTTGTTAAATATTTTAAAATTTTTCCTAGCTTATATTTGATTGTATAATTTCAACAATTTCCAGTGAATCTTGATTAAAAAAATAAGTTCTTTCCCAGTTAGCTAACTTAGAGTCAATAGGCAACAGAGGAGTGAGATAGACATTCAGAAAGCCGGGTATCCTTTGAAATATTTTTACAGAAGAACTCTAAGTAGTTTTCAAAAGCCTGAAACCATTAATATTGTCCTCATTTAACTTCCTTACCACCCGCTGAAAAAAATTGGAGTTTATTAAGAAACAACTCCAAGAGAAGAGAGAAACCAATCAGCAAACCCTAACGGAAGTTCTTATTTAGGTCTGTCCTCAGTTACCTTAACACAAACTTGACCCAGTATGTTTCCCTGAGGCACTAACAACCCAGTTCTCTCAAAGCTTTCTGACTTTTCTGTGAGCAACACACAAATCAATCCAGACCATCATTTCTGGTATCAAAGAGAAGGAATTGTTTTGAAGAAGGAAATTACTAATTGTCTTTAAGTGTGTTCATGCCAACAATCCAAGTTATTAAAAACAAAAATCTTCTCTACTAAAGCCCCACTGCCAATCATCTGAAATGAGAGAGTTGAAAATGAATACAAGAATCAAGGAGATTTATTTTAAGATGTTCCATATTTTGGTCAAATGCTGATGATTACATTATATTTTTTGTCTGTACTTTCCCAACAAAGAGTAAGTCATACCATCATGTTCTTCCAGAATGACTGTTTTCTTAAAACAGTCTTACTGGAGCACCATGGTAAGTTATGACTCAGATTTCTTTTAGAAATAAACTTCAAAACACATTACCTCATAAAAATAATTTTAAAAAAATAAAAAAATATTACTCAGAGCTTCCTCTGTTTCATCTTTGAAACTTCAAATGATATTATCTAGGTTGTATTTCTGGCATGTTTTATAATCAGTGACATTGTCCTCCTAAGATATTAGACCATATGTTTTAGTTTAGTTTTTTTTTTAAGTTAGTCAAAGGTGTTTATAGCTTTTGCTGAATATAGTTATTAAGAACAAAGGGTCCAGAAACTGAGTCATGAATTCAAATCTCAACCAGAAGAGCTGTGTGGCCTTGGATAAATAACCACTCTCAGCCTCCATTACCTCTGGTATAAATCAGGAGAACTAGCCACCTCAGAAGGTTATTAAGAAAATCAGAGAAGTTTACAGATATAAAATGGTTATTTAAAAAGAATAAAATGGTAATTAAAAACATAATATGTGCTCAAAAAGCATTAGCTACTACTTCCTTTCTGCATGTATACACTGTAATTCCTAACTTAAAACGCTGGTCAATAATAGATTAGAATTCACTGCTATTTAATAATTCAAGCCTCAAACAAACATAGACTTTTTATTTAAAATACATTGTTTCCAGCATTAAACTTGAAAAATATGGATTTTTCTGAGTACATTTCAGTATCTGATTTTAAGACTTGGGTATAACCATATATGTTTGGCAGGTAGACAAATGTGTGAATCATTTTGTAAACAATACATTTACATTCTCTCTTAAATTTGCCGTATGTCTACTTAAACGATGTTAAAATCAGGGTTGCTACTTCATGAGCCCCTTTTGCAGGGCTCCTCAGTGACTGAAAAAGGGGGGAAAAACAACAACATATAAACAGCTAAAATAATGTGACAACTTTTAGTCAAAGGTAAGGCTGCCATGTACAGGAGAGCAGGTTGGGTACCACACAATCCTGCAAGGCATTATTCATCTAGATCGCAGTGTTAACACTGACCACCTAGAGCAAAACTTATGCACTGGCCATGGTTAAAGAGGGACTATAAATACATACTTTGCTTAAGTTAATATTATGTCAAATTGTCAACAGACAAATTTGGATTATTATGTGCATACTTATCAACACTTAGCTCCTTTGTTATCTTGGACTAGTTAACTTCTCTGGATCTGTTTCTCAAAAACCCTCTTTCCTGTTAAATGGGGACAAAAGTGTTCCTTCACAAAGATCCTACTATATATCCTATAGCAATTTACTATGTGCTAGCCACTGGACCAGACATCAGGAACCATGAATTTTAGCCTAAGCATTGCAATTGGCTTGCAATGTAATTCTATGTAGTTTTCTCATAGATAAAATGGGAGTGACAAGTGTTGATATCAATTAGGAAGAATATCAAGTTAATAGATATAAATGTGCTTTGGAAAAAGGTGAAGCCATTTACATATATAGTATTATAAATTTTTCCAAGTGTCTTATCATATTAACATATGATAAAAAATAATAATAAATGAACAGAGCTCAGTTAACCTCTGAAAAGTAAGAAATTCCTTCTAGTGGTCTCTATTTCTTTGTAATCTTAATGTTGTGTCTTTGAAAAGATCAATTGTACTCTGAGTCATGTACTTCAGAAGACAGAAAAATAAATGTTATGTACATAAATCACAAAATGGATAATAAGAAAAAACACAATTACTTTGTGGTATCATTATAGCATGCTCTTAAATAACACTTATTGATTATTGATTATTCAGTATGTATCAAGCCCAATAGGCACTATTAGAGATGCGTAGATCTTTTTCTCTCATTCAACCTATAGTGCAGGTGATAATCTCTACTGTCCAAATGAAGATGCCAACTCAGTAAAATTAATCATCTTCCTAGTTGCATAAGACCATACAACTAGGAAGTTATGGAAGCCAGGATTTTGGCACATTTCTGTTTGGCTCCAAAGCCCATGTTCATTTCAGAGTTCCTCACTGTCTCTCATAACACTTGACACAGAGTCAACATTCAGTAAATATTAATGGATGAATAAATGAATAGATGTAGAATATGTGGATGGATGGGTGGGTGAGTGGATAGATGGATGGATGGATGGATGGATGGATGGATGGATGGATGGGTGGTGGCTGGCTGGCTGGGAGTAACAATTGACTGACCTCTGGAAATCACAGTCCATAAAAACAAGACTTAGCAGCCTAGCTGGGCTAAAACAAGTTCAAGTTTAGCTTCTATTATTTTTCCTCTTCTGCAATTTGAAGATGCCAGGTTACAAGAGTTTCTTAGCTGCTGATATGAACATCACCTATCTTCCTATTACTTCCGCTCTGACAGATGATGAAGGATTTCAAGTTCCTGGAACCAGTTGTACCTCACCTCTACCACTGAGATCTCACTGGAAGGTCTCTCTCTAGCAAGACTATAATATGCCATTTTGCTATTTGCTCAAGCAAAGTCTGGTAATTCTGGTCATGAGGAAAAGGAGTCCTCAGGTCTAACTTTAAGAGAATCTGAGAGCATTTTGCAGAAGCTGCCAAAAGTAGAAAAAAAAAACACAATGTAAGTCCAAATCCCTGGCATGTGGTTTTGCATTTTACATAATGTACTTAACAACTGCAGGAAGAGGTATTTTCTTACCTGTTAGCCTTTTTGCTTTCTGCATATTGGGGACTGAATTTCCCAAAGAGCATTTTTTTTTTTTTTTTGTAATTTACACGAAAGCTATGTGTAGGCCAGTGGCTGTAGTGTACAACTGTCAAGTGGTCATCCTTAAAGTAATGATAATACCAGGTACACGAAGTAGACAAAACTTAGTAGGATTAGCACTGCATGTTCTGGTAAATTTAAGAAAGGCTCTTAGAAAGCATATTCACTCAGTAATTTATTTAATAGTATATGTGTGTTTGGGAGTGGGAAGGTCGGGTGTGGAAGGTGACTAGGCAATAGATATACCCTATAGTTTAATGACTGGCAATGTAGTCAGACTCATAAGAAATGACACAGTGTGACTAGTGCCATGACAGAAATTTATATGGAGCAGAGGACCAGCAGCATCAATGTCACCTGGGAACTTCCCACCTCGGAATTACTGAATTAAAAAACTGGGGCTGAGCCTGGCACTCTATAATAAGTGAAGACCACTAGATGATTCTGAAGCCTTCTAAAGTTTGAGCACCACCACTGACAGAGAGTGCTCTGGGAGCAGAGTGGAGGTCATAGTTAAATTGAGTCTCAAAGAGTGGTAGGCATTGTCTGCTGTCTTGTTAGCTATATGTACCCCACAAAGTCAACTGATATCCAAATTTAACTAAATCTTTAGATTCAGTTCTTGTAGAGTTTGGGCTGAGAATCTTTGTAAGTCAGCCAAACAATAAACAACAATCGCATTGTTTTTACTCCTTAGCAAAATAGAGGCAAACTCTGCAGGCAGCTAGCTAGTAAGGGTTGTTAGTTTCACTCCAGTGAAATGTTCTTTGCAAAAAGTCAACGGTCAACAGACATAGTGCTGTCATTTCAAGGTGAAATGAATTCTATTTTCATCTTTACCTGTTGTTCTGCTTCCATGCAGGGCAAATCTCAGCTCTCTGGCTTTTTAAAAAATAGATGCGTCTATATGTTTCCAAAATGGTTGTTTAATTGCTTTTGGCTGAAATTAAGCCATGGCAAATCACGCTCCATGAGGAGCCTGAAAAGTGACCCAGTGACTGATTCAACAGTAACAACTGTCCTGTTTACTCCTAACCTTTAAGAGACCAGGTAGAAGTCCTACCCTCCAAAAGGATGAAGGAGTTTAAAAGCTTTTAGAAGTAATGATGTAGTCAGTGAGAAGCATTAATGAGACCTCTGGGACCTGGAGCAGGGTAGAGAAGGTGGGATCATAGAACTAGAGAGGCAAACAGCAGTTACCGAGCACACCAGCAGGGCAATTCTTATCATTTATCCTTGCTGGCCATTGATACTATAGCACAGAAAATTAAAAATCTAGCTGGATAACCTCCAATTTTTTTCCTTCTCTAGTATCATTTATGAAACTTGAATAAAAGAGAAAAGAGGAAAATAAATTTTCTAATCGGCCCAAATGATTTAGAGGAAAATAAATGTTCTAATTGGCCCAAATGATTTATTTGAAACAGGTAGATTTAGAATCTTAGTTTTTATTGGTTAACAAAACATAGATCTTTTTTTCTCTACCTGCTTTCTTGTAAGAAAAACTGTCTGTGCCTCAAGGTTATTTAGAAAAGTGTCTGAAAGCTATTAATAGAAAACAGATTTAAACCCAGTCTTTAAAAGGCTTAACTTTGTATATGATAGTTCTGCCCTTGTAGAAAATTTTTAAAAGCTTTAAAAAAAAATAGCATATAGCTCAGATTATTAGCTATCTCTTTGTCGCAAATGTGCAGCTGGGTTCAGAATTTGCATGTTTCCCAGGCAAAAGAATTCAATAAGCGAGTAAGCAAATCCTGTCATTTTATTAAATACTTTCAGAAAACAAAAGCAAAGCAAGCTTTCCCTCGGCTGGAACCAGAACATAATCCTCAGAGCCAATAGCGCATGTTAAAATTCTAGCACCAGAGCTAAATTTGACAAAGTAACCCTCTCTATCCTACTATCCCCGGGGCAAACTACCCTAAATGTGATTCTCACCTTCTTTCCTTTTGAGAGCCTCTAAACATGGGTGCTCAAAAGGTAAGGAGAAGGGAATTAAGATAAGCAGAGCTAAGATTTGAGGTTTAAAATACATTTTGAAGATATATTAGTGAAAAAGTGGGTGGTTCTTAAAATCACCCTTTATAAACCAGATATCATTTAAGTTGTCCTAGTAGTTATGCTTCTGCTTGGAGGTAGGAAGAGAGAGTGAAAATGAATTATTTCCTCCCTATGGCCTTTCAACAGATCCTTCTCTCTTAATTACACACAGCACACTGCACAGGTCCTGCTGAGTACTGGTGTCCATGGGGTAGATGTTGAAAAAAAATCACAATTTGTGTTCAGGCTGCTGCTGTTCTAACCACAGACTCAGGGCAAAGGCTTACAGCAGAAGTTAGCTCCGTGACCTAATACTGTGGATCCATCTTTCTGACATGTGATTCTTTTCAAAACTTCTTCCTCTTTTTAGAATTTTGTATTTCCAAACCTTCAGTAAAAATAGTGGCATTCAGAGAAAATTTTCAAAGCATCCAATGGCTATCTGAATTGATATTTAGGGAACTCTTTGAGCTAGAAGCCAAGATAGGATTTCTATTTTTATTCCTTTTTCAATCTTCATGCTCAATGGAGATAATGAAATCTTTCTTACACTCATTTATTTTATTAAGAGGAGTCAGGATTATCATTCTTTTCACTTTCTGGCAATAAGCATGGAGAGATTGAGAGTCCAGCACCCTGAGTTCTAAGTGCTTTGTCCCTGGTTATTTGCAAGAATTTTAGGAAGAGATTTAATCTCCCTGGGTCATCTAGAAAATAAAGTAGCTAAAGGAGATGATTTCTGCAGCTACTTCCAGGTTTAACATTATTTGACCTTATTTGTTCCAATGCCCTCGTTCCATATCTTCTACTCGCATTGTAATTGAATGTACTTTTTCCTCATTGCAATATCTTGAGCTCTTCCTCATTTCTTGGCCCATTTCTCTTTTTCTAGCTTCACTTTTCTCTCTACCCAGCATAAAACTTCGAGACACACTTTGCTAATACAAAAATGCTGTCTTTTCTTGCCCCATCTCTAATCTTTCTAAGCCATTTGGCAAGTCCCCAGTCTTGGACAAACTCTCCACATCCACATTGCTATGTCCAAGTTTCCAAGCATGTGTTGGCATCATCTCAACAATAGTCTATGCTGAGTTTATAATTATTTCTTTTCCTAAGTCTCATCAAGGCAAGTATGTAAGCTTCATGAGTTGACCCTCATAGCTATTTAGAAAGCTTTTTATTCACCTCTAGCAGGCTCTCTCTATATATTTCTTGTTCTCCTCAAGCTCTCAGCCTTCTCTCTGCAGATAACTTTATTTTTCAGTAAAGTGATTACAATAAAACCATTTTTTATAATGAAAATGTTTAAAATTTAAAATATAGCAGCTCATTTTTAGTTCTATTACATTAAAATAAAAAATGACCTCAAATCTTCTGCAAAAATCATGGGGCATTTCTGTATTCAATATCACTTCCAAGTCAGGCCCATTTTGATTTATAAGCTTGACTATAGATCTGTCAGACCAGATGTTGTACAGAAAATACCAGCTAAGTCTGATTGGATTTTTTCAATCTGCCTTATTCTAAACCCTACAGCAAAATATAAATAGTTATGACTTCAAAAAGTTTTAGGGCATAGCTCTAATTGCTAATTGGAATTATCTTTTCTCATGCAATATGTAGCTTGAAAATACAATTTAATCATTCATGAATGCCATAAGAGAAAAGAGAAAAACACAAGGCATTTAACTGAGTCTAATATTATGAAGATATTCCATCTTTGGCATTCTGATAACTATTGGGAGATTCACTTCACTTTGCAAGTATCACTTCACAGCACAGCATCCCAAACCAAAGTTTTAAGGGGGAAATTTGGAATAGGGTTGTGTAGGATCTGTGGTGAGTAGAAAACTTATTTTGAATTCCCCTTTGTGGGTATCATTAGAAAAGGGGAAGTGGTAGGTTAGGTATATGGGCAGTGTCAGTAAAGTGTAGAAGGGAAGAATCTATAGACATCTAAAATAGGGGCATTTCTTAAGCTATTTTGCTAAGGGCTACTAGTTAACCACATGGACCCTCAGAAGTATGTTTTCAAATGCATAAAATAAAAAACAGAATTACAAATTAATTCAATTGCATTAATATAGTTATTACTATATTTAAAACACAAATTCATTATATAGTAATATATGTGTGACTTTACTAAATGTCCAATAGAGAGATTTTAAAGCAGGTCTGGTAACTGCTATCATTTTTTAAATGATGAACATAAAACTTCTCTTTAAAGCTAACAGCAATAACTGTTGTGTGTTATGATAATATTAGTGATTTCTATTGTCTATAATTGCTGATCTCCAATCATCTCATTCTTTCTTTTTAACTCATACCAAAGGTTTTTGTGCAACAATTCCACTGAAATTGCTACCCTTTAGTTCCCCAGTGAACTCTATGTTTCTAAGTCTAATGCCAGATCTCAATTTTCATCTTGACCTATCAGCAACACTTAACATAGTTCGTCATTTCCTCCTCCTTGACCTACTATTGTCATTGAATTCAAGGGCACTACACACTACTGATTTTCATCCTACCTCATTGGCCTCTTCTGTAAAGTTCCATATCTAGATCCTTTTCATCTTACTAACTACTTAATGCTGAAGTGTCCCAGAAATCAGTCCTTGGATCTCTTCTCTTTTGTGTCAAAATTTATTTCTTTAGTAATTTTATCAATACTACTAATACAGACATATGCAGATAACTCTAAATTTATACCCATAGTTGGACCTTGCCCCTGAATTACAGTGAAAGGCAAAGTTATTACAATAGCCTCAAGGTCTTACAGGATCTTGATACACACACACATAGCTCTTCACACTAACTCCATCACCCACAACTCCCTAGCCCTTCCTTAGGGCCTCTGCTCTTGTTCCTTCTGCCTGCAACATTCCCCGCCCCCGCCCCCAATTACTTTCTCAGCTCTGCCAAGTCTTCATTCAAACGCCACCCTCAGTAAGGACTTCATGATCTCTTCTATTTAAAATAGTTTTATTTTTCTTCTTGTTTTATTGTTCCCCAGTGCAACTATCACCATATAACATGTTTACTTATTCATTTCTTTATGTCTTCTCCAATAAAGCATCCCATAGGGGCAGGGATTTTGATTTGTTATATGTTCACAGATATATCACCAGTGCCTGGCATAAAGCATGCATTTATTAAACAGCTGTTGAATAAATAAATGAATGAAGAGGTTCTTTGGAATCTTTTCTTCTATGAAGTCTAGCATATTTATTCATTGCAGTAAAAAACACACACATAGTTCTACTTGCCAAATCCATACCACACTCTATAAATTAACTACAAATATTTTAAACATGATGCTTGAAATGAAACAAAGCTAATGCTTGCCATTTGCTATAGAGTATCATAAGCATTACTTAACTGATAGCTACATGGAATGATGCAATCACAAAAGGGATGTGGCATGATGTCATGGAAAGAACAAGAGCTTTGAGAAAGACATAGCTTTGAACTCTACCTCTGCCACTTATGAGCTGTGTGATGTTGGAAAATTACTTACCTCTCTAAGCCTGTTATTTTTCTATAACATGGAAAATATCACTAATGTGTCTTAAATGAAATTATATATACAAAGTGCCTGAGCATTTGAAAAAAAAAATGCTCCTTACTCCAGTCCTCTCCATATGCCTATTACTTTCCAGGTAGAGTGAGTAATAATAGGGTACTAAAAAGGAGTGTGAGAATAGGACAGGAAGGACTATTGTCACAGGAATCATTGGTTATCTCAGGGATTGATTGGGATAGAGGGCGTGTTGGGTTTACCCTAACTCTGACAGTTCCCACAAACTGATATTTAGGTTTCTTTTTACTCTAAGGTGTAGGTGATGATGCCTAGAAAATAGGTCTGAAATAGGAGGCCAAGACTCTATCATGAGGAGGAGCCCAACGAAATGATATCATCTGAAAAGATAAGTGGCAAGGGTCAAAGATGAAGTTTTTTTTATTCTAGAAAACAAATTTTGTTCTAGATAACAAACTTGCCCCAATCTCAAGGATTTATTGTTCAAGAGTCTTTATCAGTATATAGGCATCAATTTTTATCCACAGCAATTTCACAAGAAAAACTTCGTCACACTATTTTGGGAATCAGTAAAATGATTCTTCACTCTCAGACATACATAAGGTATGGGGATTCTATAATGAAGAAGCGATATGTTTTTTCTGCCTTCAGTCAATCTACATTTCTCAGTTACTGAGGAAAAAATAAGTAGAAGCATGTGTTTGTCATAAATCACTCTACATTGTTTCTTATACTTTATATATTTAGAAAAACTAGCACAAATATATTGTCTTGAGAGAAGACAAAAAAATGGGTAAAATGTTCATCAGCTGATAGCAATTGTAATATCCATTAATTGGGATCAGGGTTTTCATTTCCCCCAAGGAATTTTCTTATCCTGGGAAAAGCCTCACATTAGACTAAAAGTGACTCTTAGAGACTTTCGTTATTTACTTATGCATTAAATGTGTCTGTCAAGTGACTTGATTCACTTCAGAGAAACTGTCATCTTTGATGATAATCACAGGACAGAGTCACCAATTAGCCTGGAGTCTGCACTTGGTTCTCTCCTCTTACAAAGTTCATGGTCCCTCCTTAAAACTGTTAAGGCAGCATAGAGAGCGAGAGATGAAGACAGAAAGCAGAAGAGGTAGATCATAAACCCAAACCGGCTCTGTGATTACCAGGCTTTACCCTTCACAGACCAGTCAAGTTAAAATCAAATCTCAGAATTAAACTCTGCCCAATGTAAAATACGTGCTTAGAAATACATTTAACAGAAAAATCACATCTTCAAATGATAGAAAATGTAAAGCTTATTAAAAATCTGTAGAGCAGGGTAAGTTCTAAAATAAGACTGCTGCATTAGACTCTCAATTTAAGACATACAAATAAATGTTTCCTTCCTCGAACTTCCGGCCTCTCCTCTCTTGGCTACCATTTTGTGAGTGTCAATTGTGAGTAGGGCTCTGTTCTTTGTCCCAAGCCAGAGAGACAGCTGGGAGTCATGGGTGGAGGCAGGGAGTCCCCTGGATCTAGGCACTAGTCTTCTCTAGGTTGTAGTTTAAAAGCTCTTTTCTGTATAATAAAACTAAAATAATATTTCCAAGAGAGCAAGACAGCTCCCAAAATAGCTAAGTGATTTTCATGTAGAGAGAAGGATTACTAATTGTCCTTCAAAAGCAAAATTATAACAAATCCCTTCACAAAATTCTCTTCCATCTTCTCTCATACTTTTTTGGTTTGTCAATAGATGCATATATTCCAAAGAGCACATGATAAAAGCAAGTAGAGCAGTACTTTAAGCTTCCAAATCTTTTCTAGCTATGTTAAGTGCACATATTGATTTCATGAAGTGTACCTTTTTATGGTTATAAAATAATTTTGGAAGAAATGTGTCTATCTTGGCTGTTATCAAAACCGGCAGTTTGCTTTGCAAGAACTATATAAGTCTAGCAGTGGTGATAAGTACTCACAATAGTAAAAGCAGTGCTTAGTATTAGATCAGGACTCAAGTCTATTGTTTCCTGTGCTTTGACAAATTACTTAATATTATTGTACCTCAGTTTCTTTACTTATAAAATTGGGACAATTATAGTTTTTATTACATAGTGCTGTTTTGAGAAATAGTGAAGCATCTGGTACATAGTAAAACTTCAACAAATGTTATCCATCTTAGTAATTGACATTAGTAAAAAAAAAATCTACCATATGCAGAAACTATATAAAAATTCCATTTCCAGTCAGAATTTAGAAAATAAAGGTCCTTTAAAATCATATTTTAGCCAATTAAGTTAACCTTTTCAGTAAAGATAGTCATTCACATTTTTGATATACAGTTTTACTGTCACATAACTAATCGCTAAAGATTCTTTGTAAACACAATAGAAAATAAATTTATTTAGATTTCATTATTTTAAAAGAATATAACATAATTATTATTTTAAAGAATTAGCATGCAAATAGAATAACTCAACCATGCAAACGAGCTTTGTAAAGGAATATTTTCAGGAAACACCTTTAGATTATACAAAGAAATAGCTAAAAGTAAGCTATCAATCTCAAAATTCTTTTTTAACAAGGCCAATTGTGGGTTGGTTTTAGTGATAAAAATCCAATGGAACATACACTTAATTTTGGGGGGGAGGTAGAAAAGCAAATGCTACAATTAACAATAACAACAAATGGCCCTTCACTCCACTAACAAAAGAATAAAACCACGTATGTACACATGATCATGTATATACACATGATCATTGACTAGGGAACCATGCACCTGCAACTTGTCATAAATATATATATATATTTATGTATCATGTATATATGATCATATATATATATAAAACTACACATATATATATTTATGACATATATATATATTTATGACAAGTTGCAGGTGCATGGTTCCCTAGTCAATGATCATGTATATATGATCATATATATATAAAACTACACAAAACTAGTAGTTCTTCTAAAACGTGTTTAGTAGTTCTTCCTATGCTTTCCATAATTTATTCTCTATTTCAAACTCAAAAAAATGGGATAAAAAGAATAGAAATATTTTATATTTGGACAAGGTGCTCAATCTTACAATTATGTATGTTGTTGCAATTTTTTTAATGGAAGTTCCAAGAGCAAAAAGAAACATTAGGCATAAAATTCTCTTTCTAGAAATGCAAAATTTTTATTCATGTGTATATATATGAATAAAGCCTTGACATGAACCATGACCTTCTATTTGTTAATGATTAAAATGCTTTTTATTATAAAAGATCAGATCCTCCATTAGTGGTGCATGCATGCACACATGCACACACATACAACATTTGTATAGATTATAATAAAGTGAAAATGAATGAATGAATGAATGAGTGAACAAACTGCCCCATCTGACTATGAGTTAGAAAATGGTGCCTTTTCCTCAGCACTACAGGATTTCAATCACCATTTGCATCTCCACTCTCCATACACCTTTGAGCCTACACACACAAAAATATAACCCTATGTAAGGCAGGACTGTAAAGACAGTCCATTAAAAATTACTTTCTTAGACAAAATAATAATTGATAATTCTTTAAAACTATTGCGGTCATAAAACAAAGAATTTAAGAATGAAGTCTTAAGAATATTCTGAGATGAACCATAAAGTAAGATGAATGTGCCAGTGATAAAGAATAAAGTAATCTCTTTAGGAGATTTGAATTATCATCAATTTTATGCAACACTTGCAAACAGTACCACTTAAGGAATATTAATATAATATGTCTGAACATATGAAATCCTGATTAAGATGGAATATACCCCTTTAAAAAGTTCAATTCAACGATAATGGTTAATAGATTCTTAGAAGGGAGGAAGCAGTTGTATTACTGAATAGTAATAAAATCTATGATTCAGTGTATTTCAAATATTTAAGAATACTATTTGATGAATGGATTTTTTAACAGCTACTGAATTGTTTTTGCCCTCCTTTTGTAAAAGGACAGGACTATACTAAGGAAACATAGCCTGAGCATCAAGTTATCACTTTGAGGCAGTTCTGCTGAGGCTGAAAGATCCAATCTGTTCCTAAAAATACTTGCCAATAAAACCCACAGGATATATTGGAATTATTCAAAATCACAGCACCATCTCCACTATCATCAAATAAGACTAGTGTGTTACTGGTTATGGGTCCTGCTATAGTTTTAAAAATGTCAACCTGTTTGCAAAACAAAACCAAAAGGCAGTCTGATTCTAGGCTATAGAAAGTAAGAAATATCTAGGACTGTTTTGGAGAATAAATCTGAATAAATATTATAGATATGATATATTTAACATATTTACATATATATTTAAGTTGATGTTAATGGAAAAAAAATGAAAAAAAGACCATGAATTTAAGTTAGATAAAATCCACTTATTGAACTATATTTTAAAAAGAAACAAATAAATTGGATACAAATGAAAGTAATAAATCTGAAAATAAAGTGGTCAAGAGATTGTATCCAGGAGTTTTCTTCAAAGAAATGACTATGAACTTGAGTATATAGCACCATACTGATTCAAAAAGGTACAATTTTAATGGGTGGAGTTTAAACATATACCTTTTTATTTCATGAGCTATTTATTTTAAAATAACATCTATTGGTCTATTTTATGATGGTAAAAGCAAAAAATGTTCATTGCAAAATATTTCTTAATTATCAATTATTAATAGAAAAATGTAAAGTAAACATAATGTCAATAGAAAGATAAAACTATCAGCAAACATTCTTGTAACTATGCACAGGCATTATTTATCTGTACATACTTGGAACCATATTGTATATCAATTTTATATCTTGTTTTTATAACTTATTATTACATTGTGAAAATTTCCCAGGTCATTAAGATTTCTTCAAAAACCATGAATTTTAATGGCTTCATATTGTTCCAGAAAATAAATGTGCAATAATAGAATTATTATGTTGTTGATGTATGTACATTTGAATAATGTATAAAATCAAAATACTAGGGGAGAAAATTTTAAGTGGCTTTGTCTCTAAAACTTTTCTTATATCTTTCATTACTTCCTTAGGATTCACTTTTATATGTCAAATAGCTATATCAAAGAGACAGATTTAGAATTTTTGATCATAGTTCCATATCATTTTCCTGATAATCTGTATTATAATTACTTCCGGTAGTTATGAATGTGGTTATTTCATCACATTTGGAATGTAAACATTTTAAGATCACATTTACAGTTTGATGGGCCAAAATTGGCATAATTCAAATTTGATTGCTAATGAAGTTGAAGATTTTTTTTATGTTTATTGGTTACTTATATGTCTTTTTCAAGAGCTATCTCAAGTTAGAGGGGGAAACTACCTCTGATAACATTCATATGGTTTCATGACACTGAATAGTAGTCCTGAAGAGTATCATACCCCTTCTATCAGAAATACCTTTCTGAAACCACATAAAAAGATCTCAATCTTAGGGATCCTATAAAAATATGAGATTAACACCAGTGACTTACCTCAAAGATTTTTGCCACAACACAATTATTATAAAGAACTTTGAGACTAACACTGACTGAGCATCAAGGCTACTTCCATACATACAATGAGTTGCAGATATCTCAGCAGCCCTAAAATCATTGCAACCTATAATAAATAAGGCTTCTCGTGGACAGCCACATGTCAGCACACAAACAAGACAGATACTCTAAACTATATGAAGTTTAAAAGGCCTGAACTATAGCACAATCAAATGTGGTAAGTCAGTATTAGATTCAAGCATCCACAAAAGTTTATAGTCTGTTGGTTGTAAGTACAACCACTGGGACTTCTTTACAGTTATTCTGTTGTCTTTCGTGAATTTACACTTTGGTTTTACAACACCATCTCTTAGGAAGACGTCTGCATATTTTCTGCACACATGAATCAGTTTTTCTCTGTACAGAGCAGCCATTTAACAATTATTATTTTCTGCTAATACATTCATGATGACATTATATTTAAGTTCAGCGAGGGTGGCCAGAAACCAACTGGACTTTCTTATAACCCACAAAAGATCTCTATCCTTGAAAAATAAAGTCTTCAATTATTAGGGCAATTTGTAGCACGTACTTATTTTTACATAAAATACTAATAATGCCAAAAAGTGTGTTTCAAAGTGGGTGGTATAAAAATTTAGAATTCATTATGACCTTAAATATCTAAAAAATTAACCAGAAAATCTGTATCTAGATAATGGCAGTATTTTCACAAATCATCAAAACGATATCTAAAAAAGCCAGTCTACCCCCTCCTTGGCTCCAGGGAGAACTATTTCTAAGGTTAACACCTGATTGCCCAAATAATATTTGAATTCTACCTGAAAGACACTCAGAATATAGATGGCAAACATAGATTCCCAGTCTCTGAATAGTTACACTTTCCTCTTGATATAGCTTCATTTTCTCAAGGTAATAGAGATAAGATCTCAAGAACTCTTAATATTCAGGCAAGGAAATATTCTCAACCAAATAAAATAGGAAAATGTTATCTATTAATTATGCCAAGACTCCAGTTGTTTCCTTTCCTGTCTTTCTTCTTCCCTCCATGCAAGTTTATTTGCTTTTCTCTGAGTATTTGCATTATTTGTTTCTTTCTGGACCTTTCCCCGTTTCCATGATCTTTACAGAAAGAATGAAGATTATCAATTTAGGCTTTCTTTAATTACATATCCTGCATAGCAAAGAGGCAGGATAGTGAAGTAGAAAAATGACAAAATTTAGATTAAACATAATATTGTTGCTTAAATCCCTATTGTACTCTTTATCATCTGCGTTACTTGATGTCATTTATTTAACTTCTTCAAGCCTGTACAATAAGGACTATAATTCAATCATCTCCTGTGAGGATCGCTTATGTAAAGTGCCTAGCGGAGTACTTATAAATAGGAAGTGCTCAATAAATGTAAACTGTCATCATCATTACTGTGTTGGCAAGAGCAGGTAAGAGTGTAAGCCACTCCCTCTTCACTGAGTTTGCGGGTAAGTCCTCCCAACAGTGAACATCTAACAAAAATATATTAGCAATATATTTTAATTACAAAGGACTCTGTCATCTCTATTATTCTTATGAATTTACATCAGGATTTTTCCTTTAATATTTCTCATTTCTTGGCCCAAATCTTTTTTTTCTTTTTTTATCTATAAGGTCAGAAGGTATTCTTTTGTTTTAAAACACTCCAATGTACTTCAGTATACTTCATTCGGTTACTATTTGTTTCAGAAACTGTAAATTAAATGTAGTTATGTTCCTTTATTTAAGCACCATGACTTTTGAAAATTTTCCTCATTATCCTTCAAACTATGGTTTTTAATTCTTTATAATGTCTTATATTCTACACTCCACTTAGCTTTTTAAAAATGTTGCCATTGTACATCTACTCTCAAATTTGACAGTATATCACCAATTTATTATAGTTTTCAGGTTCCACTTGGATAAACAAAGCTTTATTTCTCTCACATGCTGCTTTCTTTCCCCCTCCTTTGTTATTCTGCTTTGGAGTTTAACTTCTTTCTTAACCACATTACATAATCAGTTCAAATTTCTTATATATACTTAGAATACATTTTATTACCTTAAAAACATTCTTTTCCTCTTTTCATCAGTATGAATAGTATTTTGGGTACATTTGTTCTTGGAGAATAGTTCCTTTTGTCCTTAATAGGCCCATACAGATTGTTTTATTACTTCCTTCAGATGATAAAAATTTATTTCACAAATTGCTTTTTCTAAGATAGTAACATAAGTGAATCCATAATATTAAAAACTTTATATCAATATCATTAAAGATTTTATAAAATAGAACTTTTAAACACATTTTATAGATATAGAAAAGTGCAATAAAAAATATAGTGGGGTAACAAGAACTTTTCAGAAATGTTAATATTAAAAATTCAACAACAAGCAATTTAACACATGTCAAGAAAATGTATTGTTATAACATTTGAGAATGGCTAAGAACAGTTTTCAATTGCTTAAAGTGATTTCATATTCTGTTAACCTATTCATTGAAAATAATTTTTAAAACTTTTACAAATGTCAGAAATTCCAGTTTTCAGTTAAAATAATATTGAATAAGAAAATGTAATGTTTGAGTTTTTATTTAAAAAATTGAAAACTCTTAGAAAATTTTATTTTGTTTAATCTGTCAGGCCTTTCCACATTTTAAAAATATATAACATTAACATTAATATTACAAGGAATTCTCACTAATTTAGATTAACAGGTGACAAGAACTGAAGTAAAATTAAAAAATGAAGTATGCTTAGAGTATTAATTTCGCAGTAATTAAACTTTTGGTAACCAAGTATTTCTATATGTAAACCTTTTAAGTTTGCTCTCTAAAACTACTTCCGTAATATTCTCATTTATTAATTAGCAGCATATAATTTGTTTTTCAAAGTGCTAAAATTCTCTTGTGTAAATTAAATATGCTCCAAAATAATTTTATTAGACTTTTGAATTACTTCTCCTTTATTTTTAATCCATTATTAAGGTATAATTTTCATACAACAAAATGCATAGATTTAAAGTGTATGGTTTTATAGGTTTGAGGACTGTATATACCAGTGTAACTAACACACAATTAAAATATAGAAAATTTCTATTACCAAGAAAATTGCCCTGTGTTCTTTTGCATTTGATTTCCCCAATTCAGTACCAGACAACCACAGATCTGTCTGTATCAGCATAGATTAATTTTGCCTGCTTTTGAACTTGATATTGATGGAATCATTCGATGTACTCTTATGTTTGCTTTCTTTTGCTCAAGACAATTTTAGGCCCAGTCCTGATTCAGAGCTTTTGATGACTTGGGCTAGTGTAAGTTGTTCCTTAAGAAGAAAGAATATAAAGAACTATTATTAACAATTCATTAATTTTCATTGCTGAGTAATATTCCATTATATATTAATATACAGCACTTGTATGTGCATTCACTTGATGGTGGGCATTAAGATTGTTTCCCGTTTTTGACTACTATGAATCAAGCTGATCTACCACTATAGCAGTCTTTTATAAACATATATTTTTATTTCTCTAGGATAAATATGGGGTTGAAATTGCTAGTTCATAGAGTAGATAATATAGTTTTCTTTTTAAAGAATTTTCCAAATTGCCTTCCTCTGTGATTGTACCATTTTATATTTTCATCAGTAATGCATAAGAGTTTTATTGTTTTACATCATTTATTATACATAATCCATCAGGTTTTTTTTTAACTTTTGTTTTATTTTAGTAATTCTAACAGGTGTGGAATGGTATTTCATTGAGATTTTAATTTTCATTTCCCTGATGACAGATACCATGTCATTCATGTGCTTATCAACCATTTGTATATATTTTCTGATGTCCATTCAAGACTTTTGCCCACATTTTATTGAGTTTTTTCCCTACATATTGAATTTAAGACTTTTAAAAATAATACTTCTTTCTTTTAATGAAAACTTACTACTGCCAGGTCAATACAATCACTGAATCAAG